>JAYKQN010000021.1:600000-1185000 GCA_036785175.1 Eupleurogrammus muticus
TGATTCTTTGGAGAACTTGAATAATTTGATGACTAAAAGGCAGACTGACAGTACTGAGTAGCTGGTTTGAATAAAATAAATAATCATTATTATTGAACACAGACCCTGCTATTTTAATGTGATTTCTTGCTTTGTGTAGGGACCCAGCAGCTCTTTGGCCTGTTTACTGTAATCCTAAGAGTGAAAATTTGAGTTGTCATTCTTTCATGTTTGTGAAACTGGAATAAAATGAACAGACTTCAAGCTGCAAACGAAAAAAGGAGGCTTTACCAAGTGGATTAAAGTCAGAGTGTGTGACTAGTGAGAGAGAGTGTATGGTGAGGGGCAAAGAGAACAATAAATAACTAAAAAGCTACAGTGTAAAACTGAACTAGTCAACCACAATAGAAACACTTCAGTGATTTAGCATCTCAGCTGAAAGCAAAGCATCCAGTCCTAGAATGAACATAACAAGGTTACATTAACGGTAGAGTTGGCATCTGATTACTCAACTGTTGGAATAATTGATATTTGACTAAAATAATCAATGGCTGATTTAAAATGGGTTTTATCATTATTAAATGATGAATTAATCATTTAAATAGTCAGCAAATGATTTTCTGTCAGCAATCAATTGATTGATCATTGCAGCTCTGCAGTATTAATCAAAACAACTTTAAGATGTCATCTACAGTTTTGAGATACTGTGGTCATTGGCAAATAATTAGCAAATAAGTCAACAATAAAAATGACTCCTTATTGTTCCTCAAAAATATTCATAATGCTATCATTGTATGCTGTGCATACATTCATGAGAGACTCATGTGATAAAAAGTAATATTTACTTACAGCATTAATCTGAGAGTGGTTTGGTGGTGCGTAGGGAATGATAATGCAGGCCTGCAACGACCCTCCATTCAAAGATCTGTTTCTTCTTGTTCTCGCTGTTCTACTACATATGTTTCAGCTTCACTGTGCAGAATAATATATATATGCACAGTTGGACACTCTCATGTTAGCTCTTATCAAGTTCTGAACTGCTGAAAGTACATGATTTGTGAAATCACAAATTGACTGGCGGCAGTCCTGGTCCAATTTTCAGTGTATGAGAGTTAAT
Source organism: Eupleurogrammus muticus (assembly GCA_036785175.1). NCBI lineage: Eukaryota > Metazoa > Chordata > Actinopteri > Scombriformes > Trichiuridae > Eupleurogrammus > Eupleurogrammus muticus. Next base: position 601,097 of record JAYKQN010000021.1, read on the forward strand.
ATGGAATCTTAAAGCCTCCAGTGCACACACACCCTGAAAATGTGCAAAAACATGTTAGACGCACATACAGAAGTCTTCTCTGTTACATATATGCCTGGATAGGATCTATAAATATGAACAATGAATATGTATCGGCTATTCATTGATTCTAATAATGTTTTAGACTCTATGCTTAAAAGGCACAATGCTGCATCGATTACTGGAACACAACTCAGATATATTATTTTGACACACAAGTTGAAGAATGGCACTAAAAATGTATCTGGATTAATGATTTATATAGTTACATGATAAATCATTTGCAGAAGTTCCAACAATAAGTGAGAAAGAAACAGGGTGTGGGATGCTGACCTCCTTACAGAAAGGTTAGAGACCTTTGGGAATCATGTTATCAATGCCATACTGTTGTGTGCATACCCACAAACAGACACATATGCAGTACAATGTTACTACTGCACCCAGGAGATGGTCTAAGGCTTCTGCAATTATTATGCCTAATTGAGTTTGGCTGGTGGCTAGTGACCAGGATTTGAGCGTTTTGAGAGTTTGATCGACCCTCAGGTAAACATGGTACGTTATGGGTTAAAAAATCCCTGAAATGGAGCTTTTATGAGAGGGAGGAAGGACAGATGGGATGAGGAGCTGTATGCTAATGTGTCTAATAGACTGTCATTTAATTAGGATGGATGCATAAATTATCCTTAAGTTAACTATGTGTTCTTTGTATGTGTGGCTAACAGGTACTATGACATACTTTTTTTTTTTACCAGGAAGGCTGTGCAACAGAATCTCTGGACATCCCAGGGGATTCACAAACTATCTCAGTTTCTATTTAAAACTTGTGCTTAAATAAGGTCAAAGATGAGAAACATGGCGGTCTCCTGACATGTGAGAAGTCATGTGGGTTGTGTACAGGATGGTGAGAGAGTGTGTGTGGACAAACTAGCAGCATGACCATGGTCCCTCCAGTTTCTGGCTGCTTGTGATGCTATTGTACTTTTTCTCACAGGTTTTGGTGCACTGCAGCCCTGAATACTCAGACATGCTGCATTGATATTCAGGGCCGGTTTCTGATCCCCATCACTTCTCTCTCTCTCTCTCTCTCTCTCTCTCCCTCCTTCCCTCACTCCGTCCGAATATCTCCCATTCTATGCCCTGTCCAAGATACATGGTTATGCTTTAAAACTTATAATTTCCACAATTCTCCACACTGTAGGCCACCTCACTAAATAAATCATTATATACATAAGAATACTAAAATTATTATAATACTCAAAATGAATGAAAAGTTATCAAGTCATTGCAAAAAACATAAAGGTTTCATATGTATTCAGCATCTCCATTAGGCAGGATGGTACAGAGGCAGTCCTGTTAAACAGCTGTACTTTTTTCTGCGTTTAATCTGCATTGCTGCAGCTGCTGTAGAAAAATCCTGTTCATGCTGGAGTCAAGGTGTCACTTGATGGATAATCATCTTTTTCTCCTTTTTATGCTCACAGATTAGATCAGAAATGTGCAGTGTAATTACACCATTTGACCTGCACTGCAGATAGAATATACAAACTTATAACTCGCAGCAAACATAAAAAAACATCCCCAACAGCAGGTACTTTACAGCTACTGTCAGTCAGCAGGACACGTTATAAGTTTCTTGGACATGCTCCTCTGCTTGTCCAGTGCAAAACAGATCAATGCCAACCACAACTTCATGTTTGCAGTAGTTTAGGATTGACAGCTTGACATTACCTCGACAGAATCGTACCTTTCTTCAAGCTAAAGCCAAACATAAGCTTTATAGTCTTAGTCAAAACTTTTTAGAGAACCGAAGAGATGCTTTATAGAATGCAGTAAAATCTGAAGCTTTTATTATATGTAGGTATGTCATTATATGCTCTATATTGTATCAGCTGCCTCAATTCAGCCTAGATGTGCAAAGCGGAGCTCTGTTTATTCATCTAGTGAAAGTAGACAGAGAGAGAGAAAGAGAGAGAATAAGGGAGAGAGTGAAGGGTACGAGTTTGACACAGCAACGCTCTCAAGTCCCTCCACCTCTGTGTCTTATCCTGCAAATTGTGACAGGATAAAATGTGGGATAGTGACGTGATGTCAACATGACACAAAGCTCAACACAAGTCCTCCCCTGTTGCGGCTGACCTGCTGAGGTAGAATAGGTGTGTTTAGTGTGTATTCGTGTCAGCATTTGATGAGCCAGACAAACACACATGCAGCAGTGTGCAGGTTCGGATGTGCTGTACGTCATGGGTTCTCCACTCTGCTGAAGGCAGGACTGGGCCTTGCAACAACGCATGTCCTTGAAGGTTACCCTCCCTTCTCCCTCTTTTTTTTGCTTCTTTCTACACTCCTGCTCCAGTGATCCCCTTTCCTTCCACGACTTAGTCTATATATTACTTCTGTCTCCTTTTTTCACCACCTCTCATCCTTCCATCTCTTTCATTTGAGATTGTGTGCATGTTAAAGTGGACTTCCTACTCTTCTCTGGGGCAAAATGTCAAAGGGAGGGAGTAAGGAAGAGAGAGATAGATGTAAAGGACACTAATGCTCTTTTTTCTTGTCCAGTTTGCTAACCTTTACCATCTTAATTTTGATTTTCCCATCCATATAATTCCCATCTTCTATACTATATATCTTGTATCGAGTAAAGAAAAAGTCCTTGTCAAGTGCGACCAGCCTTTCTGCTATGCAGCACTGCATATATATATATATACACACACACACACATTCACACACACATTCACACACTCACTCACACCCCTGTCGCCTGCTGACATGGTACAGGCTGTGCATTGAGACAGCCCCAGCTGAGGCAGTAGCAGTGAGGGTGCAGCTTAGTGAGGCTCCACACACGCATGCACACCTACCCTCACTCACGCATACACACACACATACACACACACACACACACACACACACACACACGCTGCACACGGCTGCGGTGGTTAGTCCGCTGCTGCATGTGCCGTTGCAATATCGTTTTTTAGGTGGGAGGATTTTCACATCTCAGTGATGGTGGTGATAACCTTGCTGCCATGTAAGTATACGCTGTCCTCGTGTGAAATGGGAAGGAATGAACAGCTCATCTGTGAGTGCCGGTTCTGTCGGGGTAATTTATCTGCATGTGGGGAGGCTTTGATGTGTGAATATGCATCTGTACACATTGTTCCATGTGAATCTGCCGTTTATGAGTGTACAGAACATGGATATTATTATACTAACCTTGCATCGGTAAGAAAGGTGGTTAACAAAGCAGGTGATCTGTTAAAGGAGGGAAAAGGGGAAGAAGGGAGAAGACTGCTCTGCTAGAAATAATTCTGCAGAATGCATTCATGTTCAGAAATCTGTTTAATTTCTATGTTTATTCTATACATATATACATGCATGTAGATATCTGTATATACTGTATTTCCGCATGCACATTGTATATACAGTACATCATGGAATTTGTATAAGTTCCTGCTCTGCTTCATATTTTGCATTTTAGAAGAAATCCAATCCCCTTGTCTTGTCATTTCACAGGATGAAGATGTTTTAATTGCGTCCGTGTTCACTCGGTCAGGCCATTTGTTGGCAGCATGAAGTCTGCAGTCTCTCTCTTCTTTGTCACACTTACAAACTGGTTCTGTCATAGCAGGGGGTTTTACTGCCGTAAAGGATCATGTGTGGTTGCTGGCTTGCTGTCTCCACTACATTACCTAACTGACTACATGGTATGAAGGCTGGATTGATAGGGAACATTATCACCTCTCTTTCTTTTGTCTGTTGGCTGTCTGCTTTTCTGGATAAGTGGTTTTCCCGAATTCTGGCTTTGAAGCTGGCTATTGTCACCGGCTGATAAATTGGTAATTTAAATGTCTGGTTACTTGACTGGTGGGGGGGGTCACTGGCTTGTTGTCTGCTGGGCTGACTTGTCGGTCAGTTCAGTGATCAGAAAGTTAGTCGGTGTGTGCAAAAATTACTGTAACATGAAATGCAAGCAGTTAGACAAGTCAGTCAGGCAACCCACCAGCCATTTGATAAGGCACAAATTCATCATTCATGTGCTCATTCCATCAACCGGTCATCGGTTCATGCACTCATTCAGTAAGTCAGCCACACTGTCAGACAGGCTGTCACAGGAAATTGATTGTGCCTCTGTTGGGACGGGGATGACTGTGTGACCTCAACCATCAGCTCCACTGCACCAAGACAGCCCAACAGCTCACAGCAGCGTGTCAGTCCTCTTTCTTTCTCTATTTGAGTCTCATTCAATTCCTTTATGTCCCTGTATAAAAAATACATGACATACAATTATTGAGATTCATGAAGGATATCCTTATAAATTTGTTTATTTGAATGTTTAAAAATTGAGGACAGAAGAATAACTTGGACGGAAAATAAAATATATATTTATATATATGTGCGTGTGTGTGCTTGCCGTGCTGCTGTCCTCTGAATTGTTATTTTATATTCTTGCACACAGGTTTAGATTCATGAAATTAAGTGAGGAAATCAAGTAAAATCTAAATCATCCTTAGGCTTAATCTTAAATTACTGTGTATGACGTCTTTCACTTACAGTTTATGGGTACGATACAAAGGCACGTTTTTACAAATACTGAAAAAATGCATGTTATTTATTATTCTTTTATGCTTCTGCAAATTCTGAGTAGACCTGAAATCCATATGTTGCTCTGCCCTGTCATATCTTATATATTCAAGAGAGAACCTGAAAGTGTTGCAGTGCATTCAGTTTTGCTGTGTCATCACCACCCCCTGTAACATAGCGACAAACACGGAGCTGAAGCAGACTTGACAAGATCATTTTTCAGCTAGATTTAGATAGAAAACATGAGTCAAGGACAGGTACACTATGTATTAATGAATCCCTTCTTGTATTGGTAATAAGAAATGACAGAAAATGATATGGGATAAACATTATAAATGGCTAGGTTTAATTTTGTAAGCTTGTCTGTCAGTGAAAGTATTCTTAGACAGCAAAGGAAATAAAAGGCTGGAAGTGTGGCAAACGCTTTAGAGGGAGGCAGGGCTGTCATTAAATCTGAGGGCAGTTAAAACATATATTCCTTCAAGTCAGCAAAATAAAAAAATCCAGTAAAGTGGCCTTAGCTCTGCATCAAAGTATTCCGTTGGACTTTTAATGTGGTCATAATAGCTAATCAGTCACTTGACATTCTTGTGTGTTCTGTTACCTCAAACTGCCTCTTTTAATAAATCTCTGCATGGCACTGTTGGATCAATCGACCAGTTACAATGTGACAGAGTTAAGGCAGCAATGTTGATATAATAATGATGTTAACTTATCCAAATATGATACACACCAATTTGGATAATTTATTTTATGCAAATATTATAGTCAATATTAATTGTCTATGGGACCATGCCAAAACTGTCATATGACTAAAACACATGCTATCTGCTATCTCTTGTTGGGTGAATCTACTGCAGTGTTGTCAGAGGTTCATAAGGTCTGTCATTATTTGTGCCATGTGTATTTACTGCTGGTTCTAATGTCTCTGTAGAATTTTTTGATATATGATTTAATATCTTTTGGAAAGCTACATGTTGGTAACACAGCTGAAATCATATTAATCATAGCAGTCACATGAATTTAAAGGGAAGCTTCATATTTTGATTTGAACGGTCAACAATGCTGCATTTTTTTTTCCTGTGGGGGGAAAAACATTCTACTGTATATTATAAAATCAGAACATGTCCTTAGCCTGGGTTGACAGGCAGCTGCATGTCATCACCTGGCATTGGCACTTACTTGCCTTCAGTGTAATATCACATTGCCGGATACAGAAATAATCTTGTGTTGATTTAATTGATCGTATCCAGGTGAAAAGTTTCAAGGCATCAAGATGCAGCCACCCAGTGTGTGAGAATGTGACAGCATGGAATGTGTTTGTGCATATATTTGTTGATGCAGGGAGTCTTTAATCTAGCTCCGTCCCCACCTGCCACTTATTTATGAGCTTCACTAGTGATTGGTTGACCTGTTTACATGGTGTTCTTTATGTTAGATTGTCTTTTTATTGCATTTAGTACATTACCAACAATGTATTTAGATGTACTAAATCTGGTTTGAAACAATCTATACATAGAAAATAGAGAAACAGGAAATGACCAAAAAGGTGCAGGGTATGATTTGAAAACAAAAATAAACCAATCGTTAGACAAGTTTAATATTTTTTCATATTTTTTTTCAATTTTTTTTAAAATTTAAAAATAGAATTTAACTTTTTTAATTCTTTATCACAACAATTTTATAGGTTTACCCCCTTTAATGGGTATGCATAATATAATAGTATGGTGCTTTAATAACTACTTTTTATGTTTGTCCTTAACTTTGTTTTGATCAACACGTTTCGTGAAGTTCCTAATGGCTCTTTTTAGTTATGAACTGATGAATTCTGCATTAATATAAATTATTATGTTCTTTATACATTACCAGAAGAGTTCAAGATTATTAAGATCATCCAATTTAAGGTAACTAAACAAATATGGTAAGATACCTTTCCTTTTACAATTTGAAAACTGTTGAGCAAGAGCAAAGCTATTGAAGGTTCAGTAAACATTAAAAAAATCATTAACTAAATGTAGTGATTAAAAAGTTAATGTTCTGTTTGCTGATAAAAGGAAAAAAAGCATCTAAACAATTTTATTTAAGCAAGGCACAGAAGCACGGCGGTAAATCCATTAGAGTACCAACACCACACTATTATTATCCAACTACCATTCTTACTTTTTGTACGTCTCTCCACTTCTCTCATCTTTCTTTCTTTTCTCCTCACTTCTCCTCACTTCCCTCATCTCCTCTCCTCTTTCTGGCTTTAGTTCGCCTCTAGGACACTTAGCCTGCATGTGTTGAATTTAATTAGACCACTAACTCCCCCATGATTTCTACAGGCTCATTTAGAGCAAGGAGAGGGCCACAGCACTGTTTTTTATGTATCTTCCAGTGACCTTGCAGCAGGAAGTTAATTTTTGTGTGTGCACAGTGTGAGTGAATGTGTTGTGTATTGGATCTGCAGGATCTACTCGAATACACAAATATAGATTTGCAGTTGTGTATGGTTAAGTATATCAATGGTTTTCATCACTACATCTAAAAGAATAGGCAACATCAGCTTTGTGGTCTTTAATTCACCAGAATGCATAAATTGAAGATCCAGACAAACAAGACATTGGTGTCATGTTGGAAATAAGGTCTGGTTTGAAACATCAACAACACAGCGCAGCTGGTGGTAATTCAAGCAAAAAATGCGATAAATATGTGTGGGCTGGTGAACTAAAATGAATACTGGTGAGTCTTTTGTAAGCCACCTCTTTTGTTCTATTAACCATCAGATAGATGTGCTCTACTGCCTGCATACTGCAGCCAATATTACACCTTTCCAATTCCTCCTTATCTCCCTGTAGACAGCCAAATCCAACGCTAGAATAACATCCCAGTGTCTCTATCATCTATTTCTAGTCTATCTTTCTAGGTCTTTTGCCTGTTGTCCTATTTTTCAGCGAAACCTGGATGTCAGTTCTTTTCTTCCTGTGCCTAAAGCAACAAAACAGTGGCACAAAAGCCTTACTAAAACCAGGTGACTGTCGAGCTCAGGGTTAGGCAACCCTGGACCCAGCAAGCCACTGTGGGTGCAGACTTTTGTTTCAACAGTTCCACACCTGATCCTACAAATGATGGTCCTTAGCAAGGGCTCTAATGGTTGATTAGCGGAATCAAATGTGTGACTGCTTGGTTGGAACAAAAGCCACAGCCACCGTGGCTCTCTAGGAACAGGGTTACCTGCCCCTGTCTAGCTTTTGTTGTACATGTACTACATGCTTGGTATCTCCATCAGACAGATTGTTGAATTGATGGATACCAATTCCTCACATGCACTTGTTAAACCCCTATCCACCATGTGATCCCAATTTATACATTATGTAATAAACTGTTTTGGGACAGGAAGAGTCAGGGCGGTGTCAGGCAAAGAGGAAGACAAAACAGACAACAACTAGTAGAAATAACTTATATACTCATATAGAGTGGTTGTAAGGTGAAATATTTTTGTTCATTTAGTGATGGTTCATTTATATAATCTTCACCGTTATATCAAATGAATGTCCTACAAATCAAAGTGTGTGCTGTGTTTGTTCATGTCTGTATTACAGATGAACAAAAGTGTGGGGTTGTGTGCCACCCAGGCTTAAATTTATTTGGCTAAGCTGCTACACAGAGTAGTAGTAGTACTATTTAATGTTGTACTGTATTGTATCATATCCTATTTTCTTCTATCCCATGAGATGACGAGGCAGTTGGCCACCTTCTTTTTTGCCTCAGATGTCCTTTGAACATACGTGCTCATTCAGCTACACAGGAAGGACTCCTGTAAGAAGCTGGATCATGCCTTTTGATCCCCGGGAGTTTTCCGGACACAGATTAAGCAGCTTGTCATGCTGATAGACTGCAGAGTGCTTCCATGAAAAAATGACTTGTGAATCTAGAAACAGATTACTTTCCTCAGGTCAGGATCATGGCCCAACAAATGAGAGGACACAGGGGTCAAACTCATTTAGTTTCTAACAAATGGTTTCTACACAGATAATCATTCATAGCAATTAGTTTACATTCAGGTAAAACCATAATAACTTTTTTTTCAGCGCTCATCCCGGTATAAAAATTATTACCATCATTGCAATAAATAATACCAAGTAGACTTTTGACATTCAGTGTAATTTTTCATATGGCCTACTGTAAAAACACACACACACACACACACACACACACACACACACTCTGCCTGTGTTTATAATAATGGATTCTTATCTCTGTGCATACAAATGGTCACATTTTGATTTATTTAGAGTATTGCTGGAATTTTTAGTCTGTTCAAGAACACATACTGTAAACCTCTAAAATAATATTTTTGCAGTTTGTACAACAAACAAACACTGAAACAAAGTCAACTTGTTTTTTCCTAAACCTCTTTTCATTTGAAGCCCTACATACACTCAAGGCTTAGTCTGAGCCTTATTGTCTGAGCCTTATTGTCATTATTTATTAGGCAATCCAGATTTTTAGCGTCTATCCAAATTTGCCTTTGCCTTTCCATGTTCAATCTCAGTGTTTTCTTCAGTACATGTTGACCCTGCTCTGATATGGCTTATACTTTCCCCAGTGCATACATGCAAGAACTGTCCCCCGCAGTCCAGCGCTGCATATGCAGCTTCCTCTTCACACATGCTGAGAAAGAGCAGTGGAGAGTAGAGAAAATAGCATGACAGTGAGTCAGCGACCAAAAAAAGACAGCTAAACGCAGTAGAGATGCTCACACTGAGCTGAAATAAAAATGAGAGCACATAAATGATGTCAATAACATTAACAGACACAAGCTCTACTGCCTTCCACTGACCTGCATAGCTGCTGTTTCACTGCTCTCCTTGTCCCCTGTTTTTCAGTGGAGGTGTCTGTGTCTGTGAGCCAAGCTGCCTGCAGGAACTCAAGTTTAAGAAGGTTTCTGAACTAGCTGTTCTGTAGTAAATGAGGTCTTCTCTTAGTACATTTCACTGTGATTGTACCATATACGTATGATCACATATAGCACATGTAACAAATAATCCGAAATGACTGACAATCTGACAGAAAGATTGATAGTAGGGTTGGATATTATATCACGATATCTGTGCCTGAAGAGAAAATTCATTATTCATCAGATCAAGATGTCAGTTTCAGTTTGACTACACTACCATCCAGGTGAGCTGTGGTGCATGTTTCTCTCTTTAGATATTCAGTGTTAGTCTAACAAAAACATATTGTAAGAGAAAGTATATGTTACAGTTTTTTTTTTATTTTGTGGACCATGTTTAATTGTGACTGTATGAGGATTAGTTAAGTGAATCCCCGTGAGCACAATTGTCATCCAACATTAAAACAAACTCATTTTGTGTTCAGGTGGTGTTAGAACATTATGGTCGCTAGGTAAGAGCATGACACAAGGAAGGCATAGAAAGCTACGAATGGCACAAATGAATAATAATGATGAATAAATGAATGAATAAGTATGAGCTTATATCCCCCATGTTCTTAACTGAGTTTACCAGGCATTTTGTGGATGACATTTTTTGGGAATGTTCCCAACGGTTGTTTTGATATTCTGATAATGTACAGCAGCATGAACAAAGTGGTTTAATTTACAACATGAAGACGCCTGTGCTGGGCTAGAAATGCCAGCATCAGAATGCCAATCTGTTCACACCGGTAAAAAACCACACTGCTACTGTATCCTGCTAAAAATATTGATGCAGCTTCTCCACAAAGAGTATTTGAACATTTATTTCACAATGTGTTCTGTTTTGTGGCACAGATGCTCATTCATTAAGCCTTATTTGTGCAAAACGTTTATATCTTAAGATGTTGTGAGGACATGTTTCCCTGTATATGTCGTGTTTCACTGTGATTTGAGTATTTGACTTGGCTCATGACTGTCTCATGGTAGAATTAGCTCTATACAGAAGTTACTGGAAATGTGTCACCTAGCAGACTGATATCATGCAGACTATCCAGAACTGAACGCAGCTTAGATATTTTTTTCCTCACCAGAGAAGAAGATGAGATCATCCTTGATGATATCATTTCTCTGAAACCATCAAGTCATCATAGCGCACAGGAAAACTGGGACTCTACTCTTATGCCTGTAGCTTCTGATAGAAATTCAACTTTCCTTTAACTGTTCATGACATTATATTACCAGCTACCATTTGATTCCTTAATTAGACATCAAACTAAGGGGATCCAGGCAGAGAGTTTGATTGTAGCATCAGCAGATAGTGAAACTGCTCCTGTTTAGAGGATGATCTCCATCAGAGCCAAAACCACAGCATGTTAATGCACCAGACCATCCTCAATGCTGTTGTTACACCAACACTACAGTACACATTTTACACATTTTATTTATCACATCATTACGTAACAACATGTACTTTTTACCACCATAAGTCCTGGTTCATGCTACATTTGTTACATTTCAATATGTTTGGCAATAAAATGTCTGCAATGATTTGGTTACTGCTCTAAGTTGAATTACATTTATATCTTCATAGCTTCCTACACACTAACTATCTTGATTATATTGTGTGTCATTTGCTTAGTAGGTATACTTAGGACAAGGTATTCAGGTGGCCAAAGATACAGCAGGATCACGGACAGGACAGAGAAGGCAATCTCTTTTTACCCCGAATGGTCAAAGAATGAAGTAATGCTGCTGAAAGGGGTGTTCCACTGAAACAGGAAGAGGGAGAGCCGGCAGACCGCAGGATCTAAAGGCGAGCCGAGAGGAAAGGGGACATCTCTATACCAGCCAGGACTGGACCTCAGCGCCGCAGCAGCAGCAGCAAAGCAATGGTGGCAGTATGGAGGAGAAAAGGTGGCAAGCCTCAACATATGATCACGGCACTACTTATAGGACCTGATTTTACATACATGTGCAAGACAGAGGACATTATGGAATCTAAACGTCGACCAGAACCTCATATCATTCAGTGCCTCATCTCTGTCTTCTAACCCAGTCATCTCACAGCTTTAGCATATCATCACCCGTTTGCACTTTCTCACTTCTCCATCTCACTCAGCAGTGACACACAGCAACCCCTGCAGCTATCAGGGTTGCCTGGCCAACTGCTTTTCTTCAAAAAGCCGGCATAGGCTGAGCACACATGGACGTGTGTGCCTTTCTCTCTCTCTCCTGCTCTCTGACTCATCCGTCTTTCTGCTTTTTCCTCTCCCCTTTATCTTCTCTTCAGCCTTATACCAATTGGAGCTGCAGTCCCTTTCTGAGCTCCTGTATTAATTTGAAAAAGATAACCTTTTTTTTTTCGTCAGACTTTGTCTGCTGTGTTTAGTTTGCATGACAGCTGTTTTCAATCCAATTAGAGAGCACTAATGGTGGCTGAAAAGAGACGCTCTGTGTGGTTGTTATATAACAATTCACCTCACAGATAATGTCAGTTAATATGTCGCTCGCTCTTTCTGGCTGCCTGTGTGTGCAATAGGATATTGGAATATAAGAGTTTTCATGCATGAGAGTGCACAATGCAGCTTCTATCTAATGTGTGTACTATATGCAGGCATTTGATGATCCTGAACACTGTGCCACTGTTGGATTTTTATTTCTCCCATTTTATCTGCTACTTCACACAAACAACATTTTACTAATGCAGGACATATTTGAAGGCTGCTGATTTCTCAATACCTATAGAGAACAGGGCCTTGCATGCAGGATATGTAGAGATGCTACAATTTGTTTTAAAGTGGAACAGTAACCATTGCTAAACCTGCCTGAGCATCCTGTACTGTCTTGAATGAGATATTTTTATATTTATTTCTGAAGTACTGCTCATCCAAACAACTTCACATGATGGTTTTCTTTCTCTTCTTAGAGCAGACATGTAAAAATACTTTTCTTTGGACTGGTACATCTCTATTCTCATTTGTGCTGTGAAGTCGCAGAGCCCTGGTGCTAAACCTCACTGCTGCAGAGCAGCTTGCTGATCGACGAGAGCCTGTTCATTCAAAGTTTATTAAAGCAAATGTGAAGTAGCTCATATGAATGATATGTGAATGACAGCTACATATTCAGACAGACATTCCTTGCTCTATGCAGAAGGATAGATGGATTACTGCAGAAAGTGCAGGTCATATATTTTAAACAGCAATTGACTTTTACTTTTGACGTCATTGATATTATTTTAATTATTAAGTAACTTAGTAACATCTCAGGTGTGCTGTTCCAGCTGACATCAAGAACCAATCAGCAAATTTGCCTTCTGAATCAGCAACTCTTCCTTTATTGCTTGTAAAGTAGGAGTGGATACAATGTCAAATAATACATGCATACAGTTGTTTTTTTATCAAGCTTATATTGTTCATTTTCGGTAAAACAGACACCATGTATTACCTCATATGAACAGTGTTGTGAACAGTTAGAAAGAAAGTATCCATGTCATGAACTTTCTATCTGACATTGTAATGTGATTTTAAGAATCATACAGAGCAGCGTTATCATTAGTGGAATTCTTGTGCACTATTTCTTGTCACAGGCAGGGGGGGCTGTGTGCCAGTGCTGCTGCTGCTGCTGCTGCTGCTGCTGCTGCTGCTGCTGCTGCTGCTGCTGCTGCTGCTGCTGCTGCTGCTGCTGCTGCTGCTGCTGCTGCTGCTGCAGCTGCTCATACCTCAGCTGTGCCCCACCGAGCTCAAGGACATTCTGAGCCGACACTAAACTACCCACTGCCTGTCAGACCAGGAACTTCTCATTATAGTGAAAGCAGCAGTTATTCCAGAGCACCATTTTATCATCATTTGTTCTTTCTAATCACAGAGCAGAGCGCCTCGGCACACGAGGAGAGGAAACGGAGAGGAATCCAAAATGAAAGATGATGCTAGAATAAAATATGGCAAATAATTTTTGTGTAAATGAAGGTATCTCCTTAAAATGAAGAGAGAAAGAGTGACTGTAGATGTATGATGGAAGGGATGTCAAGTTGCTTAGTCAAATTTGTGCTTAACAACAATTCGGCATTAAAAATGGAAAAAAAAAACTTTGGTTGAATTCTGTTTAAGTCTTTAACGCCTTAAATAACATCAGCAGTGTTGATCTGACAACCTTGTTACATATTATCCGTAATAGGAATAGGAAGTTCACTTAAGCAAATACAGTGCTGCAGGGTTGCTTAGAGGTTGCATATTGTTTATGAAACTATGCAGTTTTCCATTTAAATGAAAAGCAATTAATTATATGTCTGGTGGGAAAACTAAATTGTTTTTATGCATAGTCAAACAACAAAAAGACAGCAAATTTAATTTACTATCACAAAACACAATATTCTGAAACATGTTGTTTTCCATATAATGGGCGGTGTAGAATATTAGTGTTTAGTGGACCCTCACCAATGTAACATTTTATCTCAGCAATAGATTCTTCTGTGCTTATTAAGTAGTTCATCATAAAAAAATGGGAAAAAAACAGTACAGTATGGTGGTCAGATGGTCTTAGCATCTGGTCAGGTTCTAATGTGCATCCCATATGGTGTTCAAGTTCACTTTCCCTAATTAAGTGTTCTTGCACTTTGGGTAAAAAGCTGTTAATTATTACAAAATCTGCACTTTCTTTTTTGAGTGTTTGATCATATATTACCCGCTTCTCGCTGTTAGGCCATAGGGAGCAGACATGTAGGCAGGGAGGTAGACAGAGGAAGATAAATGGAAATAGTGGAGGTGGAAAGTTTAGGCAAGATGTTAACAAAGTCATGAAAAGGCTCCCTAACCTCTACAGTCGAGGAAATATAAATTGTTGAGTCTTTGATGTTCAAATTATTTAACAGGGAGAACGAACGTTCTGGCACGCTGCCTTCATGAAGCTTTCATCAGTGACAGCATAAACACCAACAGCTCTACTTACAGATGCCTTCCCTTTCCAATGAAAGAGGAAATCAATTCTGTGAACCTATATGCACGGTACAGTAGTGTATCTGTGTTGACATTCTAAAAAAGGAGACCATCATTTGCTTTGAAGTTACTGCGCTCAGGCATCACTAGTGTACTTCACTCCTATTTCACCCCATCCCCTGGTCTTTCACTATTTTTTACCGTCATTACATAATTCTGTGTTGCTCTTTTAAAGCATTCTCATCTCTGGCTCGTTCCATCTTCCAATTTTAGTTTAGTCTTCTATCTACATCTACATCTTCCCTACATCTTCCTGTCTCTCTCTCTTATTTCCGTCCCTCCCACATTTCAATCCCTCCCACTCTTGTTCATATCATCATAATTCAAAGATAGGCATACCAACCGAATATAACACCACCACCAGTCACTTACATCAGCGACATGATGATGTAAAGCTGAAAACACACCGCTTTACAGATGTTTGTGGAGAGAGCTGCACAGAGAATTCTGTGATAAATTAGTCTGCCTTTCTTTCTTTTTTTTCTTAATATTTAGGAGAGGGTGGGAGAACAAGGTTACCAGCTAGTTTTACCTCATGGCACAAAGGTGCCAATTATCAGTTTAGGAATCTTGGCATCAAATTATATATTTATTTACTTTAGTCTTTTTCTGATCAGCAGCACTGTTGGAATGCAATTATACTGTCAATCTGAAGACCTAGAGCTTTACTAGTTTATATCTACCTAATTATCTGACTGTTTGGCTGATTTAAAAAAAAAAAAAGGCAAGCTGGTAGAACAGGAAACCAGCAGTACTTTCTGAGGTACAGTGCAGGAACACTTGTATACTATAGGTTCCAATGGTGGCAGTGTCTCTGTCGCTTGTAAGTGGTCCATCTTGGTCCATCTGGTACAATTGGTAATTACCTGTGTGATATAGTTTCTCCTCAACCAGCCACTTGATTAACCATTCGGGCATACACACACATACACATATGATTTCCTGGGAGAGCATTTGTTTGCTTTCATTTGAGGGTTTTGGAGGATCTGGCCGGCACAGATGTCTGCCTTGGCATGCAGAGAGTACCGCCAACATTAAATAGACCTGATCAGTAGGCGAAGGAGGGGGACAGCATGAAAGGTTGGAGAAAAAACAGAGAACCGGTTGGTGTCTGTGCTGTACTTCTTCTTATATACAAGGAAAGCTGGAATATAAAGTTATAATAATTTGTATGTAGAAAGTGCTGCAACACTAAAAAAGGTATATTTGCCTAATTTTGACATGTTCTGTTTGATACAGACTTTAGAGAAATGTTCAGCAGGTTGGTTAGGTTGCACCTGTCCACATGACTCTGCCAGTGCTAAGTTTGTGACTTCAGTCAGGGCTGGTGCTCATTAACAGATATGACTGGTTCCTGTGGACTTACAGATGTGTAGTTGCATGTTGGCTGGATCTCTGACAACCCTGCTGTGACAAGGTCGGCGCCCCGCTGTTGCTGAGTGCACAATCATGTCTGGAACAAGTCCCATCTGTATGATCATGCTTGATATTTGTGACTCACTACCTTGTGAATTGTGCCATCAATCTGGCCAATTTGGCACAGCTATTAGGATCCTGAGTTATTTCTTCTACCCGAATGTTGCCTCTTGGTGAGATTTACATTAATTCCTATTCCTGAGAGTTGGGTAACAAATGGAATGGAGTGCATCATGTAAAGTTCTACCCTGTATGATAGCTTGTAAAAAATATTCACACAGTGTTAAATAATATTCATAAATGTGGGGTTTTTATTATTACTAAGTGGGTAAAGGCTAGAACAGTTAAATATTAAAGATGAATATCATAATCATCAACTTTGTATTGGAAATAATGGTTTATAAAAGACAACACCAAATCACAAAAATACACACAAAAAAATAACAATAAACAGACTGAAACAAACACTCTTTAGTAGGCACTAGTACCAGTATGTATGGTTGAAGGGCAGCTGTGAGTCCAAGGTTTACCTTGGCTAATTATATTAATAATGAACCGCATTTTAAGACACCCGGTGAGAGTGGATCAATCTGTGACATACTGGGGCACTGATGTCGATTGAAAATGAAGGCACTCATGTAAATCAGTGGTGACAGATCAATAGTGTTTTGTGCATTGTGTATTGATATTACATGATTGTGACTGTGCAGAGGTAACTGGTGACGTTATAGGGATACAGATAATGTTTTTTTTTCTTTCTTATTTTCTACAAATTCAATAAAACGACCCAAACCAGCGATGAATTGATTTGATGACTAACAAGTATTGTCTGTGAAGCCAAAGCCTGGCTACTGTGGTTTGCTTTCCTGAACCCTAGATCTCCATTGTTGTCCAAAAACAATTAAAAACATAAATAGGTACCGGGTGTTCATTATCAGTCCTTGTACAGAAAAATAATCTGTCAAGCACCAAACGTCTGTCAAACCACTTCAGTTGAACAAACAAAAGTATTAAGAGATGCACTAACACGTTGTTGGTTCTGTTATTTCTGGTATCTCAACAAAAACCTTAACACCATTATTCACCAATTGATGTTCAGTGGTTATAGACTTTGGATCACTTCGTTCTGGCAGTCAGCCTCTCTCACACTGCAGATGTCTCCTCTCCTCTCTGAGTGCAGCTCTAAGGTGAGACACTGAGAGCAAAATCATTACTGCCAGCTTTTACAAGACAGTAGGCAGAGAGGAACCTATCACTGAGACGGGGCGACTGCATAGGAGAGGTCACTTACTGTAGAATAAGAAAGAACTGGTAGTGGGGCAGCAGCAGCAGCAGCAGCTTCCCGACTCAGCCCAGCCTCCCTGTGACAGCGCAGCGTTACGTGCTGCCTCTCCGCTCTGTCGTCAGAGCAGCCCCAGCCTCCCGCCCGCACACAGCTCCTCTCCACTCTGCACCAGAAAGGAGCATCCTCTTCTCTCCACCCTCCCTCTATTTCTCTCCCCTTCTCTCTCTCTCTCTCTCCCCCCTCTCTCTCGTTCTGTCAGTCGGCGTGTCCTCAGATGGGGTTAGCAACAGCAGTTAGAGACAGCAGAGCCACAGTTACTGCAGCAGCAGCAAGGAAAGGCTGTCCTTCAGCTGTGCAACATCTACTGCTGCATTCACTCCTGTCCTGAGAACGCAACGCTCATCCTTCTGTCTCTCTCTCTCTCTCTCTCTCTCTCCCCTCCTCCCTCACCTTCTGTCTCTCTCTCTCTCTCTCTCTCTCTCCCCTCCTCCCTCACCTTCTGTCTCTCTCTCTCTCTCTCTCTCTCTCCCTGTAGCAGTGATGGGGAAGACCACCATGTAGAGACGGAGAGGCAGCGGAGGCAACAGCAGAATAGCAGCAATGGGAAGCCACACATGGAGCGGGTCTGGACTGCAGCCGTGGTGAGCCTGAGACCTACAGGACCTGCAACCACCATCATTGCACTTCTCAGGACCTGACCACTGGGGCTGTCCGACGCTTACCTGGATGCTCCCCATTGGTGTTTCGTCACCCCCCCTCCTCTCCCTGTTCTCTGCTGCTTTTTCTCTTTTCTTCTATTATTTCACTTCTCTGTTTTTTTTATGTTTGCTGATATCTGAGGGTCTCTCCTGAAACAGAGAAACTGCTCATTAATTAATTCTCTCGGATTTCCCCCCCTTTTTTTAAAATCTCAACCTGTCCACTTAGCTTATAAGTGGCAATTTTTTTTTCTCCTTTTTGGTTGTTGTTGCCTGCTTGATTCCTGTTTTTGGATTTTTTTTTTGGATGAGACTGAGCACATCTCTCTGTGTGCAAGATTTTTGATTGATCTATAAGCAATAACAAACACTAATCTAACTGACCTGACTAGCTGACATCATGGGGGACATGTCGAACAGCGATTTTTATGCCAAGAACCAAAGAAATGAGGACAACCATGCGGGAGGCTTCGGCTGCTCGCTCATGGATCTGCGCGAGTTGATGGAGCTGCGTGGCACAGAGGCGGTGGTCAAGCTCCAGGAGGACTACGGGGGCATAGAGGGACTGTGCAAGCGACTGCAAACCTCACCCACAGAAGGTGAGTCCCTCTGCTTCTCTGTGTGTGCAGTGCTGTGTTTTGTATGCAGGATCTCATCTTGGGGAATGTGCCCTATACTATGTTGTCCCATGCATAGGAATAAGTATAGATTTGATTTACTATTGATTTTGGTTAGATTTATTATTTACTTGCTTCACCTGCTTTATTCAGTACTGAAATTAAGGCATGCACGCTCCCTGTGTAGCACCTGGAGAAATGAATAAGTGCAGCATCAGAACAGCAGACAGGGGAGGGAGTCCCGTTTGAAGGGACTAATGAAAATTCTTCTCAGCCAGTGTTTGACCTGTTTAGTATGCACAGAAATCTCTCTGGACAGTTTAGCCCCCTCACTCCCCATCCCCCACCCTGCCTCCCACCCTCCCCTGTCATTCTCCCATCCCATCAGCCAATCAGCCATAGCTTTATTACAGAGCAGGTCTCTGGGGCAACACTGTGAAGGGTTTGGCCACGTGGGATGTCCTGTGGCGTCTGTAAATGTGGACCGTGTATGGTGGAATGAGAAAGCGGAAAATCCAATGCCATGCCTGTTTCCTTATTCATTTTCATTTTATATTATATATATATTTTATCTGCATTGCAAATACCAAATAACTAGTTCAGCTTGTTCTTGTTAGTAATTGTAGGTCAGCTCTAATACAGCATTCTTCATATCGAACATAAAAAGACGTGAGAATTGCATAACAGCTGCATGTGGTGGTGTCAGCCCTTTCATCTACCACAGTCCCTTAAATATTATTATTTTTTTTTTATCACATACCTTACCTTAGCTTTGTAATAATATTCTCTTTAAGCAATTCAAACATTTGCACATACATCTATTATTTAAATGCCCCAACCGATACTATCTACAAATTGCATTAAAATTATATTTTCTGTTACTTCAATTCTAACTGCTATTAACATATTTGAAGCAATATCACAGACAACACAAACAATTCTTGCATTGGAATGGTTGCATATGTGTATTGGATATTTAGAACAGTGTTGAAATTGCCCACCTCCCGTGGGGTAGAGATCATTGATCAGTATTCGTGTAGTGTCACCTGTGTCACATCAGAGGTAACCTGTAACCTTATAGGCTGGTAGGGACAGAGGATTGTGTTTCCAGGGCTCCCCTTCTGTTGGTGGTAATACCTGCTGTGAGACAGCATCACAGAAAACTAAACTATCAGAGAATCTTCTCAGTCACGGAGTTTACTAAAGGCCTATTGAGTTCTCAAAATCAGAATACAAATACTAATGAACACAGGATTCAATAGGGGACTCAGTGCCTACTGCTTATCACCATATTTGCACCATCACAGTAAAAAAAAATGCCTGCAGTGTTACAGCGATACTGAAATGAAACTGAATATGAACTAGCAATTGCATTATCCTATTCTCATGAGTATCCTGATTAGATGCTTGAACATTGCATTTTATCAGTGTGCTAAATACTAACCAGGAACCACAGCCTGCAGACTTGCAATAAAACTAAAATGAAAGTAATTAAACTTCTGAAATGGAAACAGAAAGATTATAATTATTACACGTTCACTGCTACTGGTACATTTTTTTTCCAATTGTTCAATCTTATTTACATGATACAATAATCGTTTTTAATTCTCAAAACAGTAATTTGTAATTGCAAATCAGGACTACCATGCTTGAATTGTTCAGGATCACAAACAGAAAAAAGAAGAAAAGATTTTTATCTTTTGATATGTCTGAAGACAAAAATACTGATAGCAAAAGAAAAAATAACAGAAAAAACATTGCTCATGAGCAAATTCAGTATGTATGTAAAGGAAATGCTTTGCAAAGTGGATTTGCATTATTTATATATATATATATATATGTATATACTACTACAAATTCTATTCGTGTATGAGAAACTGAGTAATGGTATTTGCATTAGTGATCCCAGGTGTTCCTGTGTTTCTGCTGCGATGCTGTCCTCTTTGTACTGTGTGGTCGCTCCACAGAACATATGTTACTCAGAAATATGATCATGGTAATTATCCTTGAAGGTTTTCTGTATTGCCTACTGTCATCATGTGTGTCGTGTGTAATGTCTATGTGTCCCAGGGGCCTGCATTTGATGGTAAGAGGCCCTGAGCACGGTTGACCTATTAGCCCTGCATACTGCAGCCTATACAGCGTAGCTCATGAATAACTATACGCCATTATGCAGCATAAATGCATATTGTCTCTGTAAATATAGAAATACAACCAGTCTTGATTACATAAATCTAGACACACAAGGCCACTGCTGCATTGTTGCTACAGTACATGAAACTTTCAAATTTAGGTCTAGCCGTGAGACATCTGAGAACTTGTTGATTGTTATTATCAAATTATCTTTTAAAAAATAAAAGTTAGTATTATAACAATTATGCTCTAGTGTTAGAGTACATCAGAGCTCACTACATTTCCTTGCACTGTACGTAGTTACCTATATGTCAGGTTGTAGGTAGCTGCAGGGTGAAGATGATGGCGTTTCTGTTAGGCTGCCAGCGGGTGAATAGTACAGTATGAGTCATTCAGGGGCCAGATGGGATGTCAGGCTACAGTACGGCTTAGTTTCCGAGGAGGGACGCCAGGAAGCTGCTCGGGCTATGACCCGCTTCTTGTGAGATAGAAGAAGGAGACATTTCGTGCTGACAGTACAATTATTTTCTCAAGAGATGGTAGAAAGATTCAGCACATCAGTAGGTCCTCGTGGGCGGGGAGCAAGGAATTGCGAGAGAGCGCTCATGACATAGCTGTTCCTTGAGGACTGGGAGGATAAAGACATGCTTAGGGCATCAACGGTCTTTGATGTTTGGAGAACAGGAGGGTTGGGTGTATTGATGTTGTGGAATGGAGAAAATATACTGTAGGCATCATATTGGAAATTAAATTACAATAAAAAAAGAGTCTGTCCTCTCACCAAAGTGGGTGCAAATTTAAAAAAAAAAAACTCAATATCCATCACTATGTTTATGTCTTACAGAACCATATCAGTAATTTTAGGAAGATTTAGCTGTATACTAGCCGAGCTAACACCAGTGTAGATTGAGCTGAGGTCTGGGAAACATCCGTTCATTTGTTTGTATTGGAGCCATAAAAGCCCAGAGACATTTATTGGTTTGTACGAATTTCTGTTAAATGAGTCTACATACATTGTGGCGCAAATAAATTAATATGAAATAAATATAAAAAATAAACCTGCAGTCTAAATGACTCTAAGGCAGCATTAAGAGTTAAATTACCACCTGCCGCCATGTTAGATTCACACTTATCAACAAAGTCGCTTCTGTGTTTCGTCACCGTCCGTTCTGTGATTGGCTGCTTCGCTGAGGGGGAATGTGGGTGCTTGGTGACCAGACTGAATTTCAGAGTGAAGTGAATTTTTTTGCAGGGAAGGATGTGTATACCCAGGCTAGCTGTATACAGAATGTCCCTTTTTAGAATTTTATTTTACATAGGTGTGGTTATTTTAAATTTAATGAAATTATTATTTGTTGTTACCGATTGCAAAAGCTAAATATTTTGAATTTGACTTTGCTCTAATGTGAACCTCTGACTGTCTTTTTGTCCATTGCAACAGTGGCTGAGGTTCATGGGGATGTCATATTAGAGATTATTATATTCATAATGTCCTGTATTTAATTAAAAATATCATAAAAAATATTTCAAAAATATAATAATAATTGGATAATATTGAAGATATCATTAACAGTAATCTTTAAAGTAGGAATTTACTGTGGAGAGAAAATACTTTCGGAACCAGCTCCTTCTTCTTTGCAGCTTAAAGCTGACCTGGAGCATTTTCCTGTGAATAAACAAAGTATGTTTAAATGTAATGCTACTCAGCAAAATGAATATCCAAGCTCCAACAAACATATTGGATACATTTCCTTGAGCATAATATAAATTTCAAAGCAGTTGTTTTTTTAAAAGTTTGAAACCTGCATTGTTCAGGGCCATGGTAACTAGCTTGCAGTGTTCTTTCTTGGTGTGTTCTGCGTTTCTCGTCACATTACAGCCACATGCAGATCAGTGGAATAGCTTGAAACTATTGGCAGTACTGTGCATCACATGCATATGACACAAATAAAACAGGGAGCCGCTCATAAATAAACCGCTCCACAGCACTTCTAGAGGTCAGAATCTCTACAGGATACCTCTAAAATTCTCCCACTTCCCCCTACCTTTGTCCCCTCCTTCCTCTCGTACTTGTCGCCCCAAGACCTTCTCCTCACCAGCGCTTCCACCTCCCTCGTTCTCTCTCCCCACACCTCCGCTCTCCCTCTTTCTCTCGCTGTCTCCTCTCTCCTCTGCTCCCATTTCTATTTCTGTGTGCTGGTCGGCTGCTGGTATCCCAACGGGCCAGTGTACAGCGTAGCCTAAATAGACCTGCTCTACATCTATAACCTTCATCAACTCTCCCCTACTCTCACTTCTAATGCTCAGTTCGTAACGTTGTGTTATCGCTGAAAAAGTAGCACAGAATTTTAAAGATTGGTATTTTTTTTACATAGGATTATAGATGTTTTGATTTTAATTGATATTTATCACACTTTCTTGAATGAAAGAGAAACAATACTTAATAATAATAATGAATAATTATTAATTAATCTACTGCAGCAATCTAGAACAGAAGTAGGTTTTGGCTGGTGGAAAAAAAATGGCTTGCAGAAATACAGGTGACTATGAGTTGATTGAGGACAGTTTCTGTTTATATCCCAGAGGGAAATGTGCCTGCAGTGCTTTTTGTGTCAGTAATGACAGTGGTGGATGGTGGCCAGATGATACATCACACAAATATTTTACTCATGGGAGAAGCTTATTGATGGTTCTTGTGTAAACAGCCCACTCGCTGAGGTTAACACTTGACTTGTTTATCAGGATGTGATTCAAATACCACACACTCACCAATCCCCAAATGCCTACACACGAAAACACACATACTGTGCCGTATTGTGTTTCCCACATACATCTATTGATCCGTAGCCAATGATTTTTATATCCATTTTTCCTAAGTGACATTTTCCTGATCCATGTCCATTGCTCAAGGACACCGATTTAGTGATGTGTGTGCATGTATAATCATAAAAAATGTAGATGGAAAAGTAAAAGGAAATAAAGTAGAAGTGAAGCAGGTCAAATAAAGACGAGATTAAATAAGGATGGCCAATAAACAGTTTTTGTCATGCCTATGAATCAAAATGTATGTAGTAAACTAACCCTTAATTATTCAGCTTATCTTCCCTTTTCTCTTTTCTGCTTTTTTGATAGCCACATCCTCCTACAAATAGTTATCTATCTAGTTTAATTTGTAGCATTTCAGTTCGGTTCCTCTCTGTAATATCAGTGAAGGAAGGTGCTGCTATTACTCTTCTTATGCCTACCACATACTGCATCTCACTTCCTGTGATCTGTGCTGGTCATGTGACCAGGCCTTTACAAATTTTATACAATGCTCTTTGTAAGACGAAAATATGTCCAATTTAGTCCTATCTTCATCAAAGTAAACCGTCACTATTCTAGTTTTAGCCAATAAAAACTACTGACATTTTAGACTTGTTTTTAGCCATCAGTTGGTTTGAATATAAAACACATTCTTCTTAATCTCTATATGCATTATAGTTACCCTAATACAACATTGAAAAAAGACAAAACTAACAATATGACACCATTACCTTCATAAATTCCTTTGTGGTGAACTGTAATGTGTTGCAATGGTTTGCAATATTTTATCCATATATGACAACATTGCTTCACTTCTGATGAAGCATTGCATTTGTTTTTTTTCCCCTCAGCCTTATTCTAATGAAAATGTGGCCAAATATCAGCTCATTCTCTTCTCCCAAGGCCTGATGTTATCATTATTAATGTTAACTTGCTTTCTGTAAAATGGTTGATGTCCTCTCCAATGTGTTCGTGTTGGTTCAGTCCTGATATGGTGCACAGTACAGGAAGCTCAACAGAAGTAGTCACATGTTGAGAGCATCAATACTTAGATTATCAAGGTTTTTATTTTTATTTTTTCTTAATACTGCCTCCTATCATCCTTTCTCTCTGTTTATCTGTCATCCTTACTCCCTTTCTTCCTCCTCTCCTTCTTCCACCCTCCCTCCATCGCTCCCTGATGATCATACTAATCGCGTCCTCCAGTCGCAGCACCATGAGCGTGTTCCTTTCTGATGCAGTCTATTTAATCCCTATTCCACAAGGGATCTCTCATATGGAGCCTCTGTGTCTTTAATAAGGACAGTTTCTCCTGCTCTGCACCTCCTCTCCTCCTCTCCTCGTCTCCTCCTCGTTTCTGGGCTCCTTACTCCTCCCCCTCCCCGAGCAGTGCTGTAAAAGGGGATAGAAGTGGAAGAAAAAGAGAGAATGACAAAGGAGGCAGTGACGAAGGGAAAGAGCGATGGCTCTCAGAGGACAGATTATAAATGACACACAGCCATTTTGCTCCATGAGGGAGGAAAAAACACACCTAAGGTGGACACACACACACACACACACACACACACACACACCCACCCACATACACACACACACACACACACATGCAGAAATACACACCACTACTCACACAGGTGCTCTTCTGCAGTGTAGTAGTAGTGACCTTGACGCAGTATAATGTTCATTGGTCAATAACTCTACAACAGCAAATGTACAGGGAGAAGGAAATCTAGTAGTAGTTCAGCTAATAATTTCTATGGTACTTCTGTATTTTATAATTTGTCACTGATTAAAATCAATATTGTGAGATGTGTTTAGTCAGTTGCAGATAAGATAAGATAAGATAACTTAATTGATCCCACAACAGGGAAATAAAAATATGCATTATGGACATAGAATGGAGAACAAATACTAATAAATAGTAATAAAAGTGTATGCATAAGCAAAGCATATATACATACATACATGCACGTACATACCTACATACATACACACATATTTGCATATATATATATGGACATACATATCCTCACACATACCCACATGTACACATACATAGCCAATGCACACTTAAGGTGCAGGGTGTGTGTGAAGAGAAAAAGTGATAGTATAATTGACAAATAAAAATATCTGGTAACAATGCGTGTGACCAGAATGTAAGCACACAATTAAATGAATGGTTCGTCGTTATCATCTGCAGAGTTATCTTGGGATGTAGTATGATCTATAAAGCTACAGACCTATTACTTTCTGGTATTTTTTATTGTTGGTATGCAGTGACAAGCTACATCAACTAAATGAACCTTAGACAGACCTTAGGCAACCTAAAATTGACAGATACCAGCCAGAAAACTCTGTTTTATCTATGTCACCTGTGTTTCACAGCAGACTGTGGTGGAGATGCATAAAATCTCCACCAAATCTGCAGCATCAAATGGTTGATGTAAAAACAGGACTGTGTTCCCATACTGCTTCCTACCCATCTACTGTGCATTAATAAATAATTTATCTACCATTCATAACATTGTTAGTGACAGCCTATGAACTCTGTGAATACCTAATTGCAAAACATATTACAAAACGACGAGCAGGTGTTGGGAATAATAATGGCTTGTCAACATTTCCATTGGGATGTGGTTTGACGTGCAATCCTTTCTCAGATGCTTAAGCTCATATCAGGGTTTGATTAGTGTCTCTGGGGGAGTAAACTATGGCTGGTTTCCCAGACAAGAATTAAACAAAGTGTTGGACTAAAACTAAATTTATCTCCATTAATCACTGAAATGCATACTTAGTCTAGAACTTGGTATAATCCTTGTTTGAGAAAGCCTGACAAATGTACAATGCATTGAGATTCAGAATAGAATGATCAGCACAGCAAAAATGCAGTTGCTTATCCATTATAATTTAATTCATATGTCGCTTGTTCTCAATAAGAATTAAAAATATGATTTAAACATATATAAATCTACAGTATTTTGCAGCAGCACAAAATGAGGCAAAAACTACAGAACTTTTACATGTGACAGTTTTCCTATTGGTCAAGATCAAACAGAAGCAATATATTTTTTTGTGCTGAATGTTTTGTGAAATAGTTTTTGTTTTCACGGGAGTGAAAACTTTCTCCTAATAAAACTCAGCTTGTCTGGTTGGACAGACAGGTAATTAACATAGATAGACACACACATGCCATTGCTAGAGATGGTCGAAAGTCAAGTCATCTGTCGTAATGGATCACGATTGATTTGGGAGGACAATAATGACTGGATTAAGAGGACAAAAAACAGATTCTGTTGGCCCGATCCCATGGAGTTTGGTGCTGATTCACAGCAGTGTCTGCTTGTGTAAGTGTATACGTTAATATACAAAAAAGTATACAATAGACATGAATGAAAATGTAATACAGTTGATAGTACAGTGCTGATAAAACACCTTGTGTGAATCTAGGTCTTGTCTTTTTTTCATTTAAGATATCAAACATGCAGTTATCCCATGAAGCTCTCTAGTCAGGCATCTACACTAACTTTTCATTCCATTCAGTTAAATTTAATGAAGATGCAACATGGACACAAACACACACAGACACTGCTCTTCGACTTCCATAACCCCGCCCACTCCATTATAAGCAATTAAACATTCAACTTACAGTTGAAGTAAAAAAAAAAAAAAAAAAAAAAACAAGAACAGTGCAACAATAATAATTCTGAATATTACAGGATCTGGAGCATCAACATTGAGATTTTCATGCTTAAACTGCAATGGAAGGCCACATTGCAGACAATTTCTCAGAAAATATTTTTCAAATTTTCTACAGAAATTAATAAATTAATGTAATAAAACTTGCCTCATGAAATCTCACAGGCTTTGTCCTAAGTGATGTAACTTCAAAGTACTAGGAACCTATATCTACATCAGTCTCTCATATTTACGGTCTATGGTCAACTTTAACAAAGTCAATAGACACACACTTCTAGACACACAATTGATTTTTAGGTGGACCATGTTGCAAGTGTAGAACGGAGTTATAATTGTGCCAGCCATGACTCATTCTCAGCTGGCTGTAGAGGAAGGCTGTGCCTAGTGTCTCCAACACGTGCCAAACTAAAATGCATTGTTATATACGTTAGTCTCTTCACCATTTCCTCTTCCACTTGAAATGATCAATTGCACACCATCAAAAAATAGTCACATGCCATTCTGGTCGCCGTCTTGAGCCGCGTCTTATCACTTTACATGCATTTCACGTCTGGTCTGTTATATTATGATCTAATCTATTCTAATCAGATTGTAAGCATGAGAGAACAGTGATTGACATGTTCAGTGAAGTACAGTACTTTTCTCCTGGCTTTGAGATACAGTAATTGGGGATGTACAGTAACGCTAAACCATTGTTACCAAGGCCAGAAATAAAAAACCCTCTCTCATGTTTACTCTGAATTTGGTGTGATTCTCTCTGTGTTTTTCATACAAAGTAATTCATACTTTGTTTTACCTGACCGAAGGTAGTGAGTTTAGTGAGATTAGTGTCTTGCTGAAGGCCACTTAAGGCACATCAGGCTGTTGGACCTGTGAACACCCAGGTGTCGTCTGTCATTACACACGTAGATACACAGTGCCAGACACTGACTGAAATGCTTCTTTGTCTCGGGTTGCTTTCATACATTTACACCCTTGTCTGATGATATGTCCTGAATATGAACTTCCTGCTTGAAGCCAGCGGTATGGATAGCAGGTTGACGGGAGTGGTGATACTTTCAGCTGGATCTGCAGAGTCCCGGTCTATAACCGGCTTCTTTCTCACCATGTCAGCTTTTTTCCTGAGTTGACCTCTCTCTCCTTTCTTTTCGCCCGCTGTGGGGCAGAACAAGGGTGGTACCAATGCTGCCAAGGCAAGCAGACAGTGTTTCCGTCTCAAGGGCACATGAATAGATTCAGTCTTGGACAAGATCCAACCTCGCCTTGCTCAAGGGCACAGAGCAGCCATCCTTCAACTGCATTGTACGACATCCCAGAAGAAGAAATGGACACAAACATGGACGCCATCTTACCCTAACGCTTTCGTCTTTCAACCTTTCAAAATCTTCCTTAATATCCTCGACTCTTGTAGAAGACCAACCACGGCTTCCTCAACAGCATCAAGGAAACGCAAACTGTGAGCTTACAAGAATTTGTCTACAGAGACATTCACACTCACCCAAGGGCAGAGGATCAAGGAACCAACATCAGACACTGCCTGATGTGCAAACACATCATTTTTAGCTTCTCCAGTATTCTAATCTGCCCCTTCTCTTGTGACAGTTATATTCAGCTGTTGCAATTTTATCCAGTAAACACATACAGTACAGTGCAACCAGTTCAGCAAATCTGTACATAACCTTTGGCTAGACATCATATTTCAATGTGAAACCTGATTTATTTTAATCACAGGAGCTAGCACTTTTGTGGGTTGGTTGCATTCACATTTTTGGATGTATAGGATAAATAGAATTTCCGTAGCAGTGCTAAAACAATTAATTCATTAGTTGGTAGATACATAAACTGTCAACATTTTGATAATTGTTTCATCATTTAAATTAAATTTAAAATTTTAAGTTTCACGAAAAAAAATGTTTTTGGACTGAAAAAAGTAATAACCCCATCACAAAGACTCTAGTATTTTCAATTTAACCTTGCCACCACCAAATGATTAAGCTTACATTAGTGGCATGTGGAAAAGTCAATTGTGTTGCCTGAAAATATACTGTAAGTACATCTGTTTTGTGTCAGGAGTATTAAAGGAGATGCATCCATTTGTGCAGCAGATGGAACTCTTTGGATGGGGTTTCATGGGCTCAGCTGCATTACAGTTCAATCAAAATGCTGCTGCATGGCACGGTTCAATAGTGTTTCAGCCGCCCGCTGTAATTTCCCTACAGTGTCAGTGTTTGTAAGCTCTTGCAACAAAAGAAGCTTTTTGTTTTCATCAATAAACAGCTACCCGTCTGTCTATTCTAAAATTTGCTTATAAAATTGTATTAAATATAAATCAAAATAAAAAAAACATTAGTTTTGCTGTCATTAAATATAGCATTTATTATTTAAAAGCATTGGTGTATTTCAAATAGCCATTTGTCTCTATTGTATTTTCCCTGTGGTTCCAATCAGACAGAAAATAAGGGGCACATTAGAGTGTGTAGCTTTCCCTTACCTGTCATGACTATTTCATGACTCTCTGCGGTAGTTTGAATTTTAATAGCCGTCCCTATTGTGTCCGGAGTTTATCCGAGCTCCAGGGCGAAACCGGAGACTGACACCAAGATGGGAGACAGGAGATAGACCACTGTCACTCTCCCTTTCTGCCTCTTTGCCCTGGATGCAAACTCTCCCTTTTCACTCCCAGGTGGTTGGGGTGGAGGGGGTTATCTTTAAAGACATCTTTATCTTTGAATGAACTTTAGACTTTAAATGTTTTATTCATGTCTGCATGTGGTAAAATGGAAGTAAGAGACAGAAAATTGAGAACAGGAGGAGATGCGTTGTTGCAGCTATTGAACAGCGATAATGATTGCTCAGTTAACTTGTCAAAAAACCTAAAATTCTCCTTTAAAAATGCTGATCATCAATATCATACTTGTAGATAGATGAATTCTGCACCTACAAGCACGATATTTAACTCATTTATAGTACGAACACAGCAACTTTAACCCTAAACCGTTTACTTCTAGTAAAAACTCTGCACATATGTCATTCTACACAGTGAAGCTCAACCAACCAACTTGAATATCCACAATTAAAAAATGAATACGAAATTGAAAAGCAGTCACGTTTTAACAGATAGAAAAAGAGATCTACAAATTGAATGAATTACCATGACCATTTTTTGCATCCATGTAGGCATTGTAGGAATATTGCGTTATACATGGAGGGTTTGATTGAGGGAATACATTTCAATGTGAAGACTCTGTCATCACATGTTACAAATAAAGATTGATTGATTGATTACCTGATCTGATTCCCTGTCAGCTTGTTCCTGTTTTTCCCCCCTGCCGTGCCGCTCTACTTCACGTCTCTTGATGTTCCAGGCCTCCAAAAGTGATTCCTGAGAGGTTTACAATAAACCGTTGAACAGTATAGACCAACTACATCAACTCTACAGGTTTCTGTTGTTTTGAAATTGTGGAGGCCTTTTTTTTCTTACACAACATTACATAATCATCTATTTTGCAAGCAATTTAAATAAAAAATAAAAACAGCAAGAAGTGTCGTCATAGAAACAAGAGTCTGTGTACTTTGGATCAGAGTAATAATAAATTAGTTTATACAATAATGTAGGATGTATTACTCAGTCTTTAAGACTGTGTTGTGTTCCTCCTTACAATTATTATATTATGGATTATTAAGTTTTAATCAGTTGTATCTGTGTGTCTGTTTGCATGCACATATACGTGAGATGGAGAGCCGTGAGCTGTGTTCTCTCACTCCACTCTCAGGCCTTCTCTCGCATGAGTCAGACTCATGGAGCACAGTCCCTGACAGCTAAACTCACCCACTTGTGCAGCTGCCCACACACACACACACACACACACACACACACACACACACACACACACACACACACACACACGCGCATCTTTTTTCATCATGCGTTTGATTTGGGTTGTTGGGAAGCCGTTAAAATCTGCTCTGACACTTGAACATTTGAGCCTTTCTTACAGAAAACACAAATATACAACATCAAGGAACAAATTTAGGTGGACTAGCTTATTTGTCCTAATAATGACAAGTAAGAAAATAGGAAAAAAAGGAAAGAACTACAATGTTCACACATTGTTAATTCAGTTTTGGCACATGTGGCCACATGTGAAGGCCACAACCATGGCCACAGCTTGTGTGAGCGCTTTTACTGCCGGAAAATGAATGAAAGTGTGCCTGTTCCCACAGATTGTCTTAGGTGGACATCTGCTATATTAAGCAGAGACGTACCAAAATAGGTTTTAGAATAGTGTCATGACACGTGCACTCATATGAACATATACGCACATTTATATACAGTGTGCTCATGATGGGAAAAGACATGGTGTCAGAAATTGCTCAATGTCACTTTCCAGTCCATTACCCTTTAGATGGGTCTGTCCGTAGGGGAATGAACGATAGATCTGCATCTATCTGTGTGTGTTTGTGTGTGCGAGGATGTATTTGAGTTCGCGTGACCCTGTCACTCCTCATGAAATGAGAGAATGTATTTTCTCAGCTGCTTGTTGACATACAGTTTGCTTGCATGTTTCGCCCGTGAGAATGTGACTGCTCAATGGTCTGTGCATAAAAGTGCAAGATTGCATGTGTGTTACTACACCGAAGATGTGCCACATCAACTCGTCCTCACAGGAAGCACGCCCCCTGCCATGCCCCCCCCACCCCTCTCACTCTCGATCCTGGAAGCCTGTGGAGCAAACAAAGAATCGGTGCATCCAGAAAACACATTTGCAAGATGAGAAAGAGGCACCAGATAAGGCAAAACGGTTCTTGAAACTCTCCCTGCATACTGGACGGAGATTGAAAAAACCTCTTTCACTGTTTTAAATGCTACATTAAACTATCAGTTCACTGACGTTTTACTGAAACACATCCAGTCTGTGTTCAAGTCTGTGTTATTATTCTGCAAATATCTCTTCATCTAACAGTGGGTGGACCTGCTGTGCTGCACTGTGTGTTCTCCTCCTAGAGATAATTAGTTTAATTTTATACTTTTAATTTAGTTCTATTCCCATAATAATCTGGATATAGTTGCTTCAAATAACGCCAAGTGTTTTCAACGAA
Organism: Eupleurogrammus muticus; assembly: GCA_036785175.1. NCBI lineage: Eukaryota > Metazoa > Chordata > Actinopteri > Scombriformes > Trichiuridae > Eupleurogrammus > Eupleurogrammus muticus. Next base: position 633,358 of record JAYKQN010000021.1, read on the forward strand.
AATTCTATTATCGATTCTTGGGCCAAATTTTCTCCAGACTTTGCACTCCCGGTAGACTAAAGTGATGTGATTTATAGTCCTTGCACATGGGTAAAGTATATCCAGACAAGAGGTATTTAGCTGCACACTTTGTCTCTGGCTCTGTACTCACTGTCACATAAACACATCAGTAGTAGACACTGATGGACGAGACATGCACAATGCATCATGGTCGTTGTAGTATTTCCCTTAAGAACAGTAAGAGCAGTAACAGCCTTTTTCTGATGTTTTTTCCCCTGAGTCAGAGGGACTGATGGAAAAAAAGATAATAATTATTTCACGTTTATATTCGAAGTAGTTCTGTCAATTGATTAAAATATTTAATTGTGATTAATCCCATAAATGTCATGCGTTAATCGCAAATAACTGAAGAAGCAGTAAGAGGTTTCTGTTGTATTTGTTTCCCTTGTCTTTGAGCACACCTTCCTGTTATTGTTTTAGCTGTTCCACACTCCTTTCCATTCCAGTCCTCCTTTTTTAAGTCTTTTACTTACACATATCACCACTTTTCAATGTTAGCTTTAGCAGCATTTGTCCTTTTAGGCTGTTTCTTTTCGTTTCTGCCTCTGTATGTACAGTAACGAACCTTTTATGGCACAAAATGGTGTCATTATTATGGAGGTCATTCTCAAGGACACTGTGACACATTTCTCCATCACTCCGTCTACTAATAAGAACATGGTAATTATACACCTTTTAGCTGCTGATGGGTTATTATTTATAGTTACTCTACATCCAGTGTCTCTGTCTCTCTTGCTCTCCCTCTTGTGCTCTCTGAGTCACACTTCAATCCTCTCTGTCTCCCCTCTCTCCTTTTAAAATGGTGAAAGCTGAGAATACATGTTGAAGCTATTGATTTGCTGCAGAAAAACAGCATCAATATTTTGCGTCGTTACGATGATGATCATCATAGAACCCTGTTGCCATGGTGACTTGTTTTGGACATTGGCACACAGTATTATGGGTGTGTGTGTGTGTGTGTGTGTGTGTGTGTGTGTGTGTGGAGGGGCAGTTCAGACAGGCAGGAAGACGTAAAACCAAACAGGGGAACGTGACACTGCTATGACCCAGCAACTATAGAATTTCCAAAAAATATGTAGTTCAAGCCATTAATGTGAAAAATAACAATTTCTTTGGTTGCTTTTCTAAAACATTAATTTTTTTTACAAGGGCATTTAGAGGTCATCACGTTTTCATTCTTCAGCATCCTTTCTTTAGTAGTACACACCTCTGTATACACATACAGATGCATGCTTACATTGTCCTGGACACAAACACACTCATCAAAAAAAGGCACACATACTTATTTCACACATTCTCCAAGGTTCAGAGTCGTGGGTATTTCCGCACAACGAGTGGGTTGCATAGTGTTTCCATGGAGATCTATTTTTAGCCACCGACAATAAAAGGGCCAACTGTTAAAATATGCTACCATGTTCCCTCTGAGTGAGAAAAATCCCGTTTCCTCTCATGCAGAAAGAACGGCATGAAGTTTATGATTTTTTTCTTTTTGTATGTCCTTGCTGCTTGTCCATGTGCCAGAGCAGATTTAAGTCAAAGATCATACCGCATTGAGAGATCAGTGCGTTACTAGCCGTAAATTATAGAACAGTATAAGAACAGTGCAGAAGAAGCAGAGACAGATTCAAAGTTCCATCCTCATCTGATATCTGCCAGGCTAAAGTGTGTCAAATCAGAGAAAACCAATTTATTTTCATCTTTCAACATGCCTATAGACCCAAAGATTTATTTAATACAATAAACACAGTACTCAACCCTGCAGCCACACATTTTATGAAACGACACTGGGTACCTATGAGTATTTCCTATGACTTTTATTAGCTAGTATGACACTATACATTCTCAGAGTTCTCCTGCTCCTCTTGTTCTTGTAACCAATAAACATCTTTCTTCTAGTATGTGTTGGGCCTTGTATTTAATCAATAATTAATAGCTCTCTGGTCAATGCTTATGTCTGAGCTTGCCTTAAACAAGCTGTCATTCACCCTCTAATAAAAAAAACCCTGCAGAATTACCTACACCTTGGTATTTATTGTAGTTTTAAAAAAATCTGGAGTTAGAGCCAATCAGTGTCAGCTAGTGCACAGCAGACCCATCACAGCGACTCTATAAAACGCTGTGGTCGATTGATGTGAAAACGCGGAGAGAGAAGCAAAAGGTTTTGGAACGTGTAATTTCACTTTGCTTTACTGGGTTAGGGTTGTGCCCAACCGCAGCGTTAATCTATCTGTAAAGCACAATGTATATTGCTTTTAAATGTGCTCCATAAATAAATGGACCTGACTTGATTTGATTTATTCTAATTGCCCAAGAGGGTTGTCACTAAGCCAAACTTCATGGTCGGGTTTCCTAAATGATCCAAGGGGCTTATTTCAGAGACACTTTGTCCAATAGCAGAGACCGGGGCAGCTTTTCTTGGCTCCCAACCCTGGGCCCATGTTAACCGTTTATGCCTTCATGATTAATACTGTAATCTGCAGTTTCTCATGGGCATTAAAGATTTTAATGCACTTAATAAACAGTGCCAAATGAGTTTTATTATTCTTAGTGATTTAGTATTCAATGGAAATATGGGAGAATGATTTGAAGGTATGAGACCAAATAATGAGATTAAACACAGAAAGCATTGCTGGTGCAATAAATGGCTTTTGCCATAATCTGCTGAGTCACAAGAAGACCCATTGTTTGCTTTAAGGCTGCTGACATCCTAAAAAGAAACTTTTCATTTTTCATTGGTAGACTCCTATTTCCTTCAAACATTGATTACAATGCATTGAGTAAAACGAATTTCCCATTATTCCTGGAGTTTCTTATTTATTCTCATCTATTGTTGATGTACCTGTATTACTATCTCCCAGACTCTACTTCATGGTCAAGAACTGCAGCAGAAAGACTCATTTTCAATCATTATAATATATAATTCCTTTCTGAGATTGTCCTGACTCCTCTGTGTATAGCAACATTTTTTTACCCTCTTACTGCTTCCTCAAAATACGCTGTCAGAGCAGTTGGGCTGACAGTATAAGCCTGCAATATTTCCTAATTGACCAAATGAATCTTTTGCTGTAAGCAGCCACCCGTGATCCAGGAAAGAATGATAATCTAGCAGAGGATTTTACAGGAAGCAATGAGTAGTTAATGATTAGGGAGATTGATTACAGTATACATTAGCTCCCATCTCAAGGGTATTTAGTAAAAAACACAGTTGAAACATGTAATAATTTTAAATGTCATTCTGAACTGATGCACCATTCCAGCCATCCTGTCACATAGCAGAAAGTGTATGCATGTTGTATTTAAATGTGAAATGATTGTTGACCTTATACAGAATGGCGCATTTGCATGCTATAACTAGCTCCCCTGTCTCTCTGGACAGATGCAAGGAATGTGGAGGAGAAGAATTAGCATATGTTTTTATTTTTTTATTTTTACCACAACAGAGAAGGGGGGAAAAATCAGTGGAAGCATTAGGCTACTGAGTAGAAGGCGAGTGAATGGAGAAATTCTGATGTGAACCTGGTTTATATAAAAAGATAATAGAGCTCTGGATGTGGACATGTAAAAATATTTGCATATGCGTTTGCAGGTGTGTGATAGTGTATCCAACTAACCGGAATTGGCTTAGGCCTGCTCATATGAGCTCCAGTTATACCGTGTAATAGTGCAAGCAACCGCAGGCACGCTTGGCCACACACGCAGAGCACGTGCCGGCGGCCACGACTCACAGAGACAAGCGCGCGCACACACACACACACACACACATACACACACACACACAGACGTGTTTGTGTGTGATGTGAGGCAGGGTGCTCAGGAGATCAATGGGAGAGCATGCTAGGTCCCCTCACAGAGACAATTAAAAGAGAATGGATAATGAGGCTATTTATAGACTGATCTATTTGTATCCAGGGCATTCTCCTACATAGAAGCTGGGAATTGTTCTCTTTTCAGCCTGCCCTCCTTCTCTCCTCTTCTATCTATCACTCCCTCTCTTTCTCAAGCAAACTCTTTTTTTTTTTCCTCCCAGCATCTCAACATATGCTTTTTACACAGCAGCGCTGTAATCTTCTTCAACATCCTCCAAAGTAAGATGCGGATAAATTCATTGGTGGATTGAGTTTCCTTCAAATGTTAATAAGTCATCACACGGTCATATATATATATGTGTGTATATATATGTGAAAACGGTGTCATGCAGCCGTGATGTTATCAGGTGCTTACAGGGCCACTCCTGGGAGACCCAGTGACGCAGAATGCATGACATAATGCTGTGGTAATGTCTGTGGTTGCGAGACACAGAGAGACAGTGAATACATACTCAGCAGCCAGATAATGGATCTACATGATAAAACAGCCTGAAAAAAAACCGTACAGAGATGTTTATGAGGGATATAAAGCGCAATTACAATTCATTTAATGCCACCTCCAAAGGTTTGTGTATCAGTATATCTGGATCAGTATGTCTGATATTGGTCCAGGTATACGGTAGTTCAATGATTTTAATATATGGACACGTGTTCATGTACAGTATGCTGTTTTTGTCAATTTATGCAAAATCAAATCAACAGTAAGTAAAGTAGAGTACACCATAATTATCAAATGGGGTTATAGTTTGATCCTTTGAAAAATCAATACAACACAAACCAGGCAGACTTTTAGCCACACATATTAATGTTCTATTCTAGATCGTTCACAATCTTTTATAATACAATTAATAGAAAATCAATTGACTACAGTTTTGATAGTTGATTAATTCATTTACCAAACAAAACTTCCTGGTTCTCTAATGTGGGCATTTTCTTGTTTCTCTATATAATATATTCTTTATATTTTTAAGATTTGAAGTGTTCCAAATATGAACAATGTGCACTCACAGATCTTCAAAAATCCCGACACCATTGTCCCATGGATGTATGGATAAGTTGTTGTAATATTTAAACGATGTGAAAACACAGAAATTTGTATTATGATTTTACCATTTTCTACACGTACTGTAGTTAGCAGAGCAGTGTGTTGGACATGCACCAATCATGTACATCCAATCTGTCTACTTTTCTATAGGAAAACATTCTTTCTACAGGCACTGCATTAGTTATTGTATTATATGAATGTTTCCTAAAATAAACACATCACTAAAATGAATAGCCTATATTCAGCATAAGTGACGATAATGCACCAAATGCACAAAGCACAATGTTCCGTGGTTCAAATTAGTCCATAATTTAAGCTGTATTATATATATAAAGCCTTTAAAGGGAAAATTATTCAGTAGAAAAGATAAGTGCACACAAAGTAGTCATTTACTTTAGTCGGTAAGTTATTTATTCTCGTATGACAGCAACTCTGAGCAGCATTAGAACTGTAAATTGTGCCTCAAGCCAATATGAAGTTCTCCAGATAAAAGAGCAGAGGATATTTATTTGCAGTTGTTGACGGTGTTTGAGGAGGTGGATAAGGTCAAAGCACAAGGCCTGCTTCTCTTCAGTAGAATTATATAACAAAGGCAGAACCATGGCCAGCAGTGACTCAAGCTGGTAATTAGAGATGCTTTGAGAGTGAGAAAGACGGAATAAGAAGAAGAAAGGAAGACGAAAAGATAGATGGCAAAACCCTATTAACCAAAAAAAATGTATTAGCTGTAGCTATACTAATAGATGGTGACTTTTTTGTTTTTCTTTTCAAATAAAAAGTTTTATGTTGTAAGATGTTTGTTGATGTATTTTAAACCATTTATATGTAAAAATTATGGTGATACATCAGAATAATATATTTCATTCAGAATAAGAATATCCTACAAACATAAATGTAGATGATGTTTAGTACAAAGTTCTCATTCTTTCTCCTTTGCTCTGTATGTTTTCTTCTCAAAGGTCTCACAGGTGTCCAAAGTGACCTAGACAAGAGAAAAGAAGTATTTGGGCAAAACCTGATACCTCCAAAGAAGCCAAAAACCTTCCTGCAGCTGGTATGGGAGGCCCTGCAGGACGTCACCCTCATCATCCTGGAGATCGCTGCACTGATTTCACTGGGCCTCTCCTTCTACCATCCTCCTGGAGAGGAGAACAGCGGAGAGTGTGAGTGAAGCAGCTCCCGTGACATCACTTCCTGTAACGCCGAAAAGCTCTTTGTTATTCATTTTGAGACGGACAAAAGCAAAATTACACACACACGCACAATGACAGCTATCTGTACCATCTACACTGCTACAGGAGGGGAGGACAACAAAGGGCTTTAATTGCATTGGCTCAATGACATCACTTCCTCTGACATTACTGGCGCTCCCTGTGACACTTACACCTACCTGTATGTACACACACCTTTTAACTGGTGAGGCAGGTCACACTTTGTGTGTGACCTGAGGTCACAAGATAGATAGAGGTCAGGTGACTAATTCAGCATAATTTGTGTGCGTGTGTGTGTATGTGTGTGTGTGTGTGTGTGTGCGCACACACATTATGAATGTGTTAAATGCGCATATGAGCAGTACTGGGAAGGTTAATGAAGTGTTGAGTAGAGAAATAACCTTGAGCTCAGAGTTCCCATACATCAGCCCTGTGAGCCGTGAAACAGGAAATGAAGACAGACTATAACGAGGTGCTGAGTCAGCAACATCAGTCAGTGCTCAGAGCATTATCACAGTAATGGAATTCAGTTACCCTGCCAAACGGACCAGTCATCATTTTAAGGGGTGTAAAAATTCTTATGATGGGAGAAATACCAGAGGACAAAGAGATAGCTGCCACTGGCTTACTGGTTAGTTAAATACGTTATTTCTGAGTAAATACATGTTGTAGTTGGTTGCTTAAGATTAAGAAGTAAATAAATAAGTGATTTATTTGGCCAGGCAAATTATGAGTTAATATCACTATGATCATTAATCAAAAACAGTACTTTTCTAACATCTTCTTCTTCCTTTCTTGCATCATTTGAGCTACCAACTTAGTAAATGCATCAGCAAGTCCAACTTGAAATGGTAAAAGAATTATAATTCTAATGAATTAGATACACAGACAGATGGATTTATACATATATTTTAAAAACAATAAGCTCCAGGGCTTATTTCCATCGTAGCCCTCTACATCAGCATCAATTTGCCGCATAATCAGACTTCCTCCTATCCTGCGCAGAAAAAAGAGATGCCAATATGCAATGGTCCTCTCATATTTAAGTCATACGAATGCACGTAAGCACAAAATCAGTGAATGAACTCCTGCAGATATCAGTACATCTAGGTAGTGGAGTCAACCTGAAAGATATGAATGCAAATATGCAAGTGGGTATATGTGCACAGTATGTGCTACCAAGAGGGATTGTAGGTAGAGAAATAGAATAACAATGATACAATATTACAGCAATAAATGCAGTTGTCCTACATGCCCCCCTCCTTTTAACACCATGATGAGACATCTCATATGTATAATAATGCATTTTAACCAATTTTATGCAATGAAACACTACACATATGTCAAGCACAGTAAACTTGTAAATAATTCAGACTATTTACAGTCCATGCATTTATTTAGTTATGTGCACTGAATTTTACAAGTTACTAACCTTGAGTTAGATACTGCATGAATCAGTTTTATTCCCATAGATATCAGCTGATATATTGGTTAAGATATATTAAGACCCCCCTCTTCACACACACACACACACACACACACACACACACACACACACACACACACACACACACACACACATATTTGTTGCTGCTGCTTTACCGTTTTATTTATTAATAGGTCAGATGAAGCTCAACAGTCCAGAAATAGAAGGTGGTGGTATGACTTAACTCTCATTTCCATATGAAAAGGGCCTGGCTGTAGTTGAATAAGGACGCTCTTAATTGCGTCTGAATCAAACACACAACACAACACAATAGCACAAAACCCTGAAAAAAATAAACATCGTCAAGCAAGGAGACACAACCAGTTTTTAAGCTTATAGAAAATAAATATTATGCTATATATAAGACTGCAAAAAAAAGTTGGTATATTTGTGTTTGGTTGATCCTAGCTCTGTTGTCACTGTATTGTTTGTATTGTATCTTATATTATTGGAAAACTTGTCCATTTCCCTTTCATTCCACATATTGACTCTATTGTGTCAAGTTTTTTAAAGTCTGGGATAATTGACCTCTATCAGAAACAAGGACCAAACCTGACATATTGGTAATTTTGTGCTTTATACAGCAAACAAACAGGAGCATCAGTAGTGATTGGCCACGGCAGCCTGGCATCGCCACATCTCTACCGCATTTCAGTGACAACAAATATGATTGCTCAAACTTTTTTTTTGTGCTTAAAGATGTTTCTTAGCACTTCAGCACCACGGACAGCTACACATTTGCAGTACCCTATTGTGTGTCCTGCTATGAGAGAGAAAAGCAGCTGCATCTACTTGTGTGACTACTAAAAGCACCGAATCAGAACCATGGACAGCTACTGCATTCATTGTATCTCTGTCAGTGCAATGCAGAGGTCAAGCAGAACGGACTAGACTAGATTAATGCAATGCTTTTACAAGACATGAGTCATACATTGGAGTATAATTAATACAATGTTTTAACAGAACATATCATAATTTCATTAAAACAGTTTATTTTTTTAATATTTGCATCATCAGATAGTTAACCAAGAGATTGAGGAAGGTAGTAGCAGGGCTTCCCATGACACAGCCCTGCCAACCTGAATGTAGCACAATCTTTCTGATTTAACTGCAGAGCTGAACTTGTCAAAATGCCCCCCTCCTATGCCCGAACACAAGTAACTAAAGAACATAACTTATTTCACAGGACACTGCAAAAAAATAAAAAAAACAAATAAATACATACAAATGGGTAACATATAGTAATTTATATTAAATTAATAATTGAATTTGCCTATTCTTTTAAACTGTCTTTCTTTGTGCTCACACAAATTCATGTTTAATCATATCTGCATTGCACCAACAATTCCATAACATTTTTTGGGGGGTTGAACTCTTAGTTAAATCCCTGCATAAGTAATCTATATTATATAGGGTCTGCTCAAGTTCCCTCATGAGCTTCAAGTGTGTTACAGTCCAGCGAGAGAGGAGTGTATAACACAATAGAGTATTTCATGAAGCAGCATGAGGACGACAGGGAATAGGCCTTGTTTCATTTGCGAATATAACACAGTCTCTTAGTGCACGGTCTGCAGACTGCGGGGCATTCATCTGAAGCACACCAAATGAATGAGGGGGCGAAGTGAGTTCTCTGAAGGTCATCTCAACCCGAGTTTATTTCATTTCAGAGTTATCTTTTCTATTGCACACAATGTTCATATGCATGTATTTACACACACAGTCAAAGCTTTTCAGTCCTCCAGCTTTGATTATTTTTTTTAGTTTCTCTTTTGTTATGGAGAGTTTTAGTCCATACTGTATTGTGCCTATCATAGGTGGACATGCACCTGTGTAAGACATACGTACAGTATGATTAACCCTATATTCATTTAGTCTTTGCAGCAGAGTTTGCATGTAAATGTTTCTCTCATTTTCCTCTTCTCCTTTTCCTGTCACCTGTTTCCAAACCGTAGCCTGTGGCGCGGCAGGGGGCGGGGTGGAGGACGAGGGCGAGGCAGAGGCGGGCTGGATCGAGGGCGCAGCCATCCTGCTGTCTGTGGTGTGCGTGGTGCTGGTGACGGCCTTCAACGACTGGTCCAAGGAGAAGCAGTTCCGTGGGCTGCAGAGCCGCATCGAGCAGGAGCAGAAGTTCCAAGTGGTCCGCGGCAGCCAGGTCATTCAGCTGCCCGTGTCTGACATACTTGTGGGGGATATCGCACAAATCAAATATGGTAGGTGTGAGGAGTCTGTGCTTGTGTTAGGGTTTACTCATTTTATGGCATACAGTAGGGGGAGTGAACTTAAATGGCTTTGGCGCAATAGTTCTCTGTTTTTATATATTCACCCCTCAAAATATACAAATATAATCCAATCTCTCAGAACACAGGCATGTATTAACCAGCTCTTTGTTAAAGGAGTAGATATTCTAGATTAATTGAGTAATATTGCCTACATTTTAACTACAATTTACATGATATTGGTTAAACCCTTTTCTTCCCATTGAGCTCATCCAATGTTCTTTTGCAATGATGTTCAAAACCTATTTAGTCATGGCATTTATATGTGGTTAATTTGTTATTATTTATTTAAAGAATAAAGTTATTTAGTTATTTATCCAGTGTTCTGTGACATTAATAATGACCGAACGCACAACAGACTTTGCTTGTCCATTGTTCTGAAGTAAAGTCACTTTCATGGTTCAGTAGCTGAAAATAGATTTCCACCTTATTTCCAGAGGGGGATTAAAGCTATGAAGTTGTACTTAAGCAATTAAATATATAAACTACAGTATGTTAATGTTAGAAACTGCAGCAGAGCAGCAGACACATCCTTTTGCATTAATTATATCTTGATATCTCTGACTATAGCTGACTATCGGCCGCAGACCAAATGCCTCTTTGGAGTTGTCTGTCGTGTGATCCAGAATCATGGTTTATCTATTGTTGTAGGTGATCTGCTTCCTGCTGATGGAGTTTTGATCCAGGGAAATGACCTGAAGATTGATGAGTCCTCACTGACTGGCGAGTCTGACCATGTCAGGAAGTCTGTAGCGAAGGACCCCATGCTGTTGTCTGGTACGTCTCTCTCTCGGTCCTGGGAACTGTAGAGGTGCAAGAGAGAATTTTGTATGTGAGAAAGTGAGAAAAAGAGAGTTGGGGATTCGATTGACTATACTTTTACTCTTACATGTTACTTTTTATGCCTTTCTATAAATCCTGACAACTACAAACTAATATATTGAGTTTTAAACAATGTTTTGGGCAATGAATTTCATTTTTTAAATTAATGAATCTTTTTAACAAACATAGAATTACTTTTCTAGCATTTTTCCACCAGTGGGCTGGTTGGATTTGTCATTCCTCACCAGAATTGAACATAAAAATAAATGAATTGGGCTGGTTTGTTACACCTACAAACCCCAAGCCACAACCTTTTATTTCTCTCCATAGTGATATAAAATGTGTCATATCAGCTAGATACTTCTTATAAGTAGTTCAAAAACAATCATATAATTTTGACAGCCAAATTAAAAGCCTCAACAAGTTTCAAGTTTTTGTATTTAGGTGTGCTGTCTGCTACTTCATAAAGCCTATTATTGAGTATATATAAAGCATTTTAACTTACAATTGTGGCATTACCTCAGACACAAGACAACCACTGTTGATAAAAATAAAAGTAAAGACAGATAAGAATTTATTCATGCCTTCACAAAGCTCCATCACACATGGCACTCTTAATACTAATATAATTAAAACCACACAAAACAGAAAAGTTATATGCAGAGAGCTTGCTACTGTTATGTGTTTATAAATAAATAAGTATAGGTTCAGATTCTCCTATGTTTTTTTCTTTTTTGGCCATTTGTTGGAGAAGCAGACTGCCTCACCTATTATATAGTTCATAACGCCACATTCACACTACACCTAAAACATTAGTTTATTGACCTGGTTAATTTTTTAAACAGCTCAACTTACTGTACAAAGCAATGAACAAATATTTAAAATGTTTTTAGCAGAGATAGGGAATTATAATCTGAGAGGGAAGCACATTCTGTCTAACTATTTTGTTTTGTTGTTTTCTTATGTTTGAAATGAAGCCTTCATTCATTCATTCTTTCATTCATCCATTTATGTGTTAGAATTGTAGTGTGTTTGATTTATAAAGTTATTCAGATGTAGGACAACTAAACAGGACAGTAATCCTAAATATAAAACCTAAGCAAGCTACATTTTCAGTGATTAATATAGTCAGTTACTTAGAGGTCTATGCATAATAGGGGCAAGTTGTTTTAATAGATTCAGTGTTTTGAAATTGGGGCAGTTTGCAATCCAGTGGATGCTCATAATTGTCAAACTTTACATAAGTATTCAATAGCAAATTGTGTTGAGTAGAAACTAAACACACACAAATGTGAACCTCAAAAGTCAGGGCATCACCAGTCAGCGGAATTCATCCTCTGCAGACCATGAATATCTGAACAAAAAATTCATGTCAGTTGTTTTACTATGACTTTTTTGTAGTAATCTGGACCAAAATAACGGACTGATTGAGTTTGTTTCCATGAACATGAACACACACTTTCACACCAGGCACACAAATACTATTGTTTTGTAGCTATTGCTGAACACATGTGGTTCAGCTATAATATCTTATTACACACCTTTTTATTTTCCCAGGGACCCATGTGATGGAGGGGTCAGGCCGCATGGCAGTGACTGCTGTCGGTGTCAACTCTCAGACTGGAATCATCTTCACTCTGCTGGGGGCTGGGGTAGAGGAAGAAGAGAAGAAAGAAAAGAAAGGTAAGATCACTATACTATTAAGCCATCTTTTTTTTTAAACATGACCAATACATTTTTTTGCAGTTGCTTCAGGAGTATTAAGGTATTTTTTTTGTCGGTGTTGCCCAGCAAAAAAATTTGAAAAAGATTTTCTCGTTCCATTACTTTATGTGCTGAAAGTGTGTATATACGTTTTAAATGTTTGTCAGATCAGAATCATTATAAACATACACTCGCAAAAGAATGAATGTCTGAACTCATGTGATTTTACATTTACTTAGTATTTGTAGTATAGTTCTGACAATAATTCTCTGACATGACTGTATAAATAGTGTATGAAATGAGTATTTGTGGTAGAGTTGTGAGCTGCAGTATCCAGGTTCTGTGGGTATAGGTGCATTACTGTCATTACTCTCTTATCGTTCCAAATTTGCCTTGAAGGAGGGGCAGTGGAAGATGGACACCAGAATACAGGTAGAGTATCACCTTTCTCTGACCCCTGGGAGTGGTACTTGATCCTTTTGAAACCTTCAACTCGTAATGATCCCTAATAAATCACGTTACTTTTCATTCCTTTCAGTAGAAAAACGCCCTTGTCCCAGTTAAACTCCTCACTTAAAAAGAGAAGCATCATCATCACAACACTGCATCTTTTTAAGTGTTGACTGATGACACATTTCACGATGCATAATCCTCTCTCGTTCTTACAGCCACTGTATTCATCAAACTAACTAGCAAGCATTCAACATCAGCGTTGTTCCTTAGATGTGTTGAATGCCATAAATGGAGATCGGCTGTCAGACTCATCTCATTGCTGCAGTACGAACAATGACATGAGAGCAACAGCTGGGCAGGGGTGCAGCACATGTACCAGCAGTAGACAGTGCAACACTTCATAAGATGTTATATTTTACACCTTTCATATCCACACACATCAGTATTGATTCGTCATAGCTGTCAACAATGCCATTGCGGACAGCGCTTGGTCTCAGTGAGCAGGTACCCAGTAGCCTGTATGTCTAATATTAAACATGCATTCACTTGCAGATATTACTATCCTCCCTTAATCTGAAAGCCCACAAATACAACAGTACTTATGACCTTATTTTGATCTGTATTTGCACTTAGACAATATTATTTGGATATGATTCTTGCACAGTTTAAAATGCATTATTCTCTTAGATTTTAGCTCAGATAAAACTTGGAAAACCTGGAAAAATAATTCTAGGCATCTGATCAAGTGACAATAAACCCTGTTGCACATCTGTTCATTAAGGAAATAGTGCACCAACTATTGAAATTTACTGAAAACTGTCATTGAAGATGAGTTGATTTACAGACAACGGTTTAAGATGTCAATAAATATTTTTTATTTTATTTTTTTTACATTTAAGATAAATAAAACAGATTATATGAAAACAATACATGACCTTCCTGTTCTTTTTTTCAGTATTCATAGTTGATGTGACTGCTGTCAGAAGACCATTACTACAAACTACTAATCAGGCGATTAGGCCACTGCTGTGTTTCACCTTCTCATATTTACACAAATTACATTCACTACCCCCATCCTGCAACTGGTTGGCACATGTGTTTTCCCTGGCTAATGTGGACCCTTATTTATAAATTTTATTTGCTTTTCATCGAAGAATAACATCTAAGATTGGCTATGCAACAGTTTTTTCTACTTTTTTTCAGTTTTTCTGCTGAAGTTATGATTTTGTGATGCTTAATAATGTCACATGAATAACATGGTTTAAATTTAACTCAAATTGCTACTGTAAAATCCTAAAAAGAAAATGACTATGAATGCGTCTAATGCATAAATCATCATAAACATATGAGTAAAATAAATGAATGTGTTTTGTTAATTGATTATACAGTAGGTTTTACCTTTTTGTAGCTCTGGTTTCAAATTGTGTTATATCCTTTTCCTTATAGCGTATGTTCAGATTTCATGTTTCATGTCTGTCCAATGTTACACTTGTTTGTTTTATTGGCATTACAATTAGTAATTTATTGTAGTGACTTACATATACATGAATAATAGACACAATACAAATGATAATTCATATTGATAACACCACCAGACCTTAGTCTACAGATGCTGAATCACGTTATTGTGCTATAACCATGTTATTTCTGTTCATTGTCCTGTGTGTGCATGCGCGCGTGTGTATGTACGTGTGGGCGTGTGCGTGTGTGTTTTTGTTAATTCATGTTCGGCCCTCATTGTTACTGGCTAGACTGCTCCCATCCTATCCACCCCATCGCCACTATAGCCACGGATGGGGCTGCAGGCATTAATGCCCCTGGCAGTGCCAGCCTAATTAATGGTAGGTTGACGAAACCTCTGATCTCTTTCTGTCGTGACCTTTGACTCCTCCTACCATTGCCATTCTTCAACTACCTCCTAACATTGTTCACTTTCTGCTCTGCTACGTCTTCTCTCTGTTAGACCTGTTTTTTTTTCTGTGCTATCAGTGCATGTCCCTTTTAGGTGTAGAAATTGGTGTGTTGTTTCTTTTTTCTCTCTTTATGCTATCTTTATCTATTTCTCTAATGCTTACAGGTGGAGGACATTTTTTAAATTCCTATCCATTACTTTAAAATGGTTTCTAAGTATAACTTTTGCAAATCTCAGCTTTTGAGTGTTTACAGTGTTGCAGTGATTATATTTGGTTTGGTTGTGTAGTAAAACAACTCTCAGCATATTAATTAATTGTTGTGACAACAGAGAGGTTGCTAGAAGATAGTGGTGGAAAAATCCTACTGTCAGGCCATGTCCTTTCGGTGGGTGTCATCTGAGACCTCTTAGTGTAAATCCTCCATTTCTGTGTTCTTTGGACAAGATGCAGAAAGATTAATTTCATTCATCAAGGCACTGGATTCACTCTTATCGTCGTCTCCTTGGAGAACAGCCCCAAAGTGTTTGCACTCAATTCAGACGGGGCGTGATTTGCACTGTAATGGTGACCTTGTGCTGTCCTGGACTGGAACAGAGCAATTTGTCATCTCCAGTTTTATTGTGACTCCAAGAGAAGTGGCTAATGTGGAGGTAGAGGTGAAAGAAGCCTTATTCTTCACATTCAGTACATGCAGAAGCCTCTCAGCTGGTCTTCTGGCTCGACCGGAGTCATTTTCTCAGTGGCATTTGAATACAAAAGCACTGAAAAATAGTACATGTCTCTATAATTATAGCCTGGGTAGATAATGGGATCAACACCACACTATCTAATAAAGGCTTTCCTAATTATATTGTCTTATTTTCTAAATGGTGTGCACATTCGGCTTGAAAGCACAAGATGACATTTATGTTAAAACAACTTTAACACAATATATTTGACTATATATATGTAATCTTAAAAGGCTTTATCACACTACCAGCCCTATCCAGTTAATACTTTTACCTAAAGAAATATGCCACATGAGGCAATCTTCTGTGCAAAATGCTATGAATGCTAACTGTAAATAGAATAATGTAGCACACGCAATATGGTCTACTGCACCCAAACACAATTTCTGTAGTGTCTTATGTTTCCTTCCTTAAAACACATTGCAGTGATATGGAAAGTATGTAACATTATTTACACACTTTCTAACCACATACAAGAAACTACATTATAATTATTGCTGAAATAGCATCTGTCCAATATAATCATCTACCTCACAAATTTATTTTGTAATGCTATTGTTATTATATTATTATTGATCTCTATTGAAACGGTTGAAACACACAAAACTCGCCTCTGACACATTTTCATGTGTGTCTTAGTCAGTCACCCACAAAACGTGCCATAAAATGCACATGCAAATGGGTACTCTTTATTTGGGTTTCCCAGTCTGCCAGTCCTAAGTGTGTTATCTTGCATGTGCATTCTGAATTTTTCTCTGCATGCTTTTTCCTGTTTGTGTGTGCTGTACGTGTGTGTGTGTTTTGTGGTTTTCTCTACCTCACCGTCAGTGTTCAATTTAAATGCTGTATCTGTGTCTCGATTTCCCATTTTATAGCCTGATGATTGACTCATATTTTTGAGTGTGTGAACATTTTTTTTTTTACAAGAGTGTGCAATTTAAATATAATTATATTACGTCACACTCAGTATATTTTGATGTCAAATTATTTTTATTTCTGAATGGTCCATCAAGTAGTTTTATTTACCTGATTATTTGCTTTTGTAATAAAATAAATTAAAACCTAATTTCCTCCCATTTCATTACAAGAAGATTTGCACACTGCAGTACATGTCTGATTAGTGTTAGAATAACGCAATTAAATCTTGTTTTATTTACCCCTGCCAGTAGGTGTAGCTGCCAGTTACATTACATCACCTACATATCACAAGCCTTTCTATGTGACTCTCGCAGAGACGTTGTAATAAAAGTCATTTTCCTGTCTCCCTGTTTGTGATTTTTTTTTTGTTCTCACTATTTGTGTGTGTGTGTTTTGTCTCTGGTGAATATTTGTTGACTTGTCTGCCTTGGTTTTTTTTGTTGTTACTGTCTTGTATGTCTCCATCATAGGTAAAATGCAGGATGGCAATATGGAGAGCAACCAGATTAAAGGTAACCAAACCATATCTCTCACCCTCCTCCTCCTTCATCTCTTCTCTCTTCCTACAAGCTGTTCCCTCCTGTGGTGTGCAGTGTAAACTCTGGGTCAAATGCAGGGGGAACAATTCGTTCAGTCCACATAATATTCACCGTCTCTCGAAGGATTGTGCAGGACTGATTTAAAGTGGATTACCATGAATCTTTGAAAACTCTAGCTGTGACTCAGTCACCCCCAGACAATACATATGCTAGAAGTAATCAGATTTGCATGTAGGGAATATTTGACCCTTGTTTGACCTGCAGTAGTATTAGTTCAGAGAATCCCTCCCCACCACTCTGTCTGTCACTGATGTTTCGTCCCTGGTCTTCTGTTGTTGTTCTTTTGTTGTTGACTTGTCTTGTTCTCTGTGAGAGAACAGCAACATGTTCCTAACCGTCACTCAGGCTTTCCTTTTGTACAATGAATTTCACAAAACTATTCTCGATCTCATCTATTTTCAGGTCTTAATCTGACATAAATTGACCTGGGAATGAAGGTTCTGTGTTATCATTTTTAATAAATACATTTTTATGAATCTAAAAATGGTAAATCGCCAAAATTGATGTATTATCTTTTATTACTCCTATTAATTAGTTGAAAATATTTTACTGTCAGGTACATGTCACAAATAACAGAAACATTTTTTTTTTACATCTACACATCCATCCGGGAAATTGTTAGCATCGTCCCCACTAGTGTAGTTTCCTGTTTGACTGACAACAGCTCTTCTAAATCTAAAGGCAGCTTTCAGAAGATGAACCTTTTTCCAGGTTGTGTGTTTAATTCAAATGATTTTGCGTTTCTGCTGCATACAGTTGGATGTAAGGCATGGCACACTGTGGTATGAAGACGGAAAAACCAAAATGCATGTAGGACAAATGTTCAGCACTAAAACGGATTTTCATGAGCACCAAGCACCAGACCCATTGTGATTAGGAAACTGGGCTACAATGATTCTCAGTAATCATTGCAGTTTGTGTGAGTGCAAGAGGGACGGAGGGATGGAGTGAGCCAAGTGAAGATTGGTAAACCAGTAAATCAGCGCCTGCTGAATCGAGGAAATAAAAGATCCTTTAGTCTTAAAGTGTGCGATATATTGCGAATGCAGGTACATCGATGAGCAGGTTTGGGTTTTAACAAGTGGAACCTTGGAGGTCTTTTTATTGCTTTTTTTATTTTTGGGGGGGCAGGACAGGATTTTATTAGTTGGTTTGTTCTTGTTATAATGACTGAACAGCAGTTTGAAATTTTATTTTTACTTCTGTTGACTGGCAGATTAATGATGATATTTCCAGTATAGAGAAAAAACTTTTTTCATCTTATGTTTTTGCACAATTTTCTAGTTTGGTATTAAATAGATTTAAAAGAAAGAAATTCCTTTCGAATTGATCCTTTTAGTCTTTTTGTTTCCTTTCTGACTGTTTATTATTCCTTTTCTTAAGTGTGTGCTTGTGTTTGAAAACTGATCCAAGGTTTCCTTATTTTCTGCAAATGCAAGTTTCTATATAATTCCTGAACATGGCTGGGATGTAGGACCACTGAATTATTCATGACTTACTATAAATATGTGTTTGTGATGAAAAGATAGCAAGAATGATAGGACCATTACTCTTTCGCTCGCTGTACAGAAAGAAGATCTACAGTATCATGCTGTTATTTTCCTGCAGTGCTGTTCATTAGCTGTTCATTTTTCATATTCCACACAGTAAAATGGCCTTTGATCTTATGAAAAAGATAATGCAGGGACAAACATAGCCAATCCTTATTATGGTATGTGAAAGCTTTATCCATAGCAATTATCTCTCAACCTGTCAGAGGATGACAATGATGTGTTCTTGGTTTTAAATTTTAACGGTACGTCCTGGAGCGAGGGAACCACCTGGGTTTTAAATCCTGACTCCCCCCTTCTCCTCCCTTATCCTCAGTTTAATCTCCATTACTAACACGGCTGCTCTCTGTTTTCTTATGGTGTTTACAGTAAAGAAGCAGGATGGAGCAGCTGCCATGGAGATGCAGCCTCTGAAGAGCGCCGAGGGTGGAGAGACCGACGAGAAGGAGAAGAAGAAGCCAGCTGTTTCAAAGAAAGAAAAGTCTGTGCTGCAAGGGAAGCTGACCAAATTGGCCGTCCAGATTGGCAAAGCAGGTACTGCTAATTGCACACGGACAAGTCCATCATTCAGGCAGCTAAATCAGGGACAGGAAGGTACTGAGCCTTCAGCATGTCCATCAAAGCAAGGTCCTGCACTGTTAAGACTCACTTCTCGATCGCTTAAAGCAATTAAAGCAAATTTTAAAGGAGGCTAAAGTGTCTGTATTATTGAAGTGTTGGAGAGCCTTTTGCTCTTTTTTTAATTACCTGCTCTCTAGGAACTCTGTGAACCTTTTAAAAACTGTTACACGGCTTGCTCGCTTTTGCAGTTTTACTACCCATACATTTAATCAGTGATTTATAATTACAAACCAATAATTTTTAGAGTAATTTGAAGCAATTTAGGACACTAAGGAGATGGTGTCTTGCAGCAGGTCAAGTACTTTAGCGACAGATGCCAGCAGCAATATAAAAGGATTTTTCTCAAGAATATGATAGACATAGTTACAGTATGACTCATCTTACATACATAAATCTGAATGCTTTAATTACAGTCCTATAAATCGTCAACATCAATACGATATTGATTGGACTTTTTCCTTTACTTTAAGAGTTGTGGGTTTCTTATCCTCAGAGAATCCTCTAAAGAAGTCAAACTCATTTTTAGAGTGGTGCTGTTACATCAGCCTGCTGACTGAATGATGGAATGAGGACACAGTGTCAGAACAATGAAAAATACTGTTGATGGATTAGAATACAAGTAGCACTCAAAGATCATATGGTATTCCTGTGGGTCTGGCAGAAAATGTTTGAAGTTTGTTCACTCCAGGGCAATGAGAGCATCTAACAAGCGTGTCTGTGTTATATTCTGTTCAGTTCTGCTCCGTGCACTTTACCTGCCACCATGTGTGTCTCGTTACTCCAGTTATAAGAGAAGGGGTAAAGACCCCAAAAATACATGTCAAAATATATATTCTTTTTTGAAGTGTATTCAAATGTATTTATATTTGCTAGTAGAAAGAGACGTGGGGAATTAAAATGCAGGGAAGGAGGAGTTGAACTGGGGACTCACCCAAAACATACTGACATGCTGAGGTTGAATCCCTCTAGCACTGTATTGGGTGAGTGGGCATTTCTCTATGTACCAATAAATAAGGGAAGTGACATGAAGGGGATACTTTAGTTTAATTTCAAGTTTCTTTGTTGTCTCACTCGAGGGAATTTAGCTGCAGCAAATTGTTAAAAAAGACCATGTTCATTGTAACACTGAATCCACTCTTACAAACACCGTCCTCCATACCCAGTTTCCAGTGACATCCCCTTTCAAATGCATGATTTCAACTGATACCGTCTTCTTTTTTCCAGGTTTGCTCATGTCTGCCGTTACAGTCATCATCCTGGTTCTGTACTTTGCCATTGACAACTTTGTGATGCAGAAGCATCCCTGGATGCCACAGTGCACTCCCATCTACATCCAGTACTTTGTCAAGTTCTTCATCATCGGCGTGACTGTGCTGGTGGTGGCCGTGCCAGAAGGGCTGCCGCTGGCTGTCACCATCTCCCTGGCCTACTCTGTCAAGGTGAGGAAGAACAATCGTCTTCCATATAGTACACGCTGAACACTGTGGAGGTGCTGTATTTGCATCGTGAGGGCTCTCTACCCTTTACACATTGTAATTCAATTCTCCAACCTTTACTACAGTATAACCTAATAAACCTTTGTACTGTTTTCATTTGAGTTAGTGTGTGCCACTGAACCTTACAAACGTGTGATTTGCAGGCATACGTGAGGGTAGTTAATGCCTCCATTGTGTTCAAACACTCATGCGATTTACAACCAGAAACACAACAGTTTTTCTTTGACTAGCGGTGTGAATTATATCTTAATTTTATTAATTTTATTACCCGTTAAATTTTAGGATACTGCGTGAGAGTAGGCATATACAGAACAGAAGTTTACAGCCAGATGAGCTAAGTCAGGCATGCATTGAGTTTTCAAATGTCCATTGCGATGTGCCGTGATCATCACCGTCATTTTATTTCTTACCAACAGAAAATGATGAAAGATAATAATCTGGTTCGTCACCTGGACGCATGTGAAACGATGGGCAACGCTACAGCCATCTGCTCCGACAAGACAGGCACGCTAACCACCAACCGCATGACCGCAGTGCAGGTTTATGTCGGAGATATGCACTACAAAGAGATCCCTGATCCTGGAGTTCTGCCACCCAAATCACTGGAGTTACTGACTAATTCCATCTCCCTCAACAGCGCCTATACCACCAAGATACTGGTGAGTCACCTGTATACGCAGACATACGCATCATTATTGTAAGGAAAGAGACACCGTATTACTGTTTTATATTAGGTGAATGTTATTCACCATATGCACCCATCAAATGCAGCACATTGACCCTTAATCACAATATGTAAGCCATTCTACATTACTATATTAAAGCCTATTTTCTTAAGAGTTAAAGATTTATAGATTTCAGTTCTGTCTGTGTGAGTGGTTCTGAAACAGTAAGAGCAGTCTGCATTGCCTCTTCTCAGAGAAGCAGGCATTCAGTGTCCTTGGCTGCTGTTTTAGATTCATCAGGCATTCAGTCAACTTGTCACCTTGAGAACGGTTGTGTAATTTTGTCTTATCTGATATTCAGAGCGTAGCAGACTGTAATTGAATCCAATCTGTCTAAGTGCTGGAGATGGTCTCTTGTTTACAGTGAATGCAGCAAGGAGAGATTGTTACTGAGCCAAATAGACTTGATTGCAAAAAAAAAAGATAAATAGACAGACAGACTACAAGAGAATTGTAAACCTGTAGATTTTTTATTTCTGAAACATTATTTCATGATGAAGCATTTGACAAAAATACCCTGAAAGCAAAGATTTCTAAGATCAGGATGTATTTACACTGTTAAAGCAACATGCCTGAGTAATCCTTTACCTGGCATGACCACAGACACACACACACACACACACACACACACACACACACACACACACACACACACAGCGTTTGTGTCTGTCTGTGTGTCACTGTCCCTGTAAACCCCTGTAGAGTCTATTCATTGATGGCTGACCAACTGACAAATGCCCTTATGGAGTTTGCATGGGGAATGAGCTGAGCAGGCGGGACATCTGTGATACAAGGATCCCACAGATTTCACTTCCTACCCCTCAAGGCGTGATGCAGTCTTGGTGAAAGCAAGAGTGTTGGTCACTGCGTTTATAAGATGGAGTGCTACAAATCAGTGTTTACTCCCATTTTTTCTCTGGTTCCTTTGACACACGATCGATAGGCTTGAAACATGCAGGTACTTCTCAAGTGTGTAGCTCCCACTGTCACAATTAGATATATTTCCATTTACTCCAACTTTTCCCTATGTCTTCCTGAGTCCTGTGTAACTGGAGGTTTCATTGTCACAGTTTAGTAAAATCTGACTTTCATGCCACACTGCTGAAACCAGGAGGAATGTTTTGCAGTACAATATAAGACTGTTGTACTTCCTTAACTGAAAAAGAGAAAAGAAAAAAAACACAAAAAATAGGGTTCACCTCATCAAAAACAAGATAGGGTATCTTAATGGCTTCATCGGAATAAATGAATTTAAATTAAACAAATAGAAGTCAGTAGGAAGCGCCTCAAATAGCCGTAGTTGCCATGGCAAGTGAGTGGAAAGTGCCTCGCTGCCGTTGCAATTGAGTTGCCACCAGAAGCTGCCCATGGATCAATTCTAACACCTGGATATGGCACCGCCTCAGCAGCGCGCCAGTTTTACCCAGTCGCCACTCATGGTAATGAAACCAAAAAAATCCCATGCAACCAAAAAAGCTTTCTTTTTTTGTTTGCAAGGCCCCAGAGCACCATGGGACTGTACTGCACAGTCTCTGTGGGTCACATAACCAAAAGTAAAACCCAGAAGTCAGGAACTTTTTCAATGTATGTACCAGGCGTATAATATAATTAAAATGAGCAGTGGCTATTTTTCAGTCCAGTATCCCCTTCTTATATTACATCCATGATGCTGCCACGATTTGCGCTTGTTATCGTCTGCAAATAGTCTGCATGTAGGCATGAATGTATTTGATTACTGAGAGCTCTTTATTGGAAAAGGACAGAAATCCTTTAATGAAGGAAAATAGCAAACTCAGAAACTGAAATTTCTGAGGAATATTTAGTTCATCCCTCCCACCGTCCCCAGGCTGCCCCACTCCCTCAGTGCCACTCCAGCCCTGCAGTATGTTGGCTGGTGTGTTCTTATATAAGAGGCCGATCCTGTGGGATGCCAGGATTGCTATGGAAGTCTTTGATGGCCACCACACAAAGGCACAAAGGCGAAGAGGCAGACTCTGATACCCATATCACTCCCTCTATTGCCTCTCTGGCTTCATAATATAGCCGCTGGTATAGCTCTGCTTCTTCTGTCAGCACACACATCCTCTAAAGTGGAGAAGCCTCATTCTCATGGGAAGAATTCACACACATTTACACAATGAACCCATACACACGGAGTATACTGTAAGCTCACTCACACTGTACAGGCAAATGCTCCTAGCTATATAGTACACTGGTGCACACATCTACTTATTCATATATTCTGAAAAGAATATGTGCACACATGCATACAACAAGCTCACAAGCAGATTCTTAACACTCCACTGTGCAGCATGCAGACAAGTCATGCATGCTAGATAGCAATTTGTGAATGGCATTCAGTGACGTGAATTTGGTGACGTTATTTCAAAGGAACATGTGTCATCCCTTACGGCAGGAGCCCCACAGCAAACATCAGCTGCATGGAATTAGCCCTACGTTTGATCTCATCTTTTTCTCTTACTTAATGTGTTTTTTTCCTAATGCATATTACTTATTCCACTGTTGGAAGTATTCAGATCACAGGTGTGTGTTCTGGCAGCACAGTGGCATGTATTTAGCATGGCTGTGTGAATGTCCTGGGAACTCAAATCTCATGTTGACTCAACCACCTGCTCAGGTTATTTTTCGGGTCAGGACAAGAAAACACACATATACCCATTTCAGTTGTAAAGTATAGGTGGTTGGGCAAATGGAAGGACAGAGATTTAGAATCAGAGATTTAGGAAAAATTCTGTGTTGCTCTACAATAAGCAATTTTTGGTTTGTAATTCAAATGAACTGCCTCATTATTGTTCAGCAATAACGAGAGAGGTCCTAATATAATTGGGATTGGCTTTCAATACATGTTTGTGTGCTTGTTTGCACAACATTAAAGGAGGGATGGAAGTGTCTTGGATGTCTGTAGCTTGAAGCATCCATGCCCCCATCTCTTCTCTTCTCTTCTCTTCTCTTCTCTTCTCTTCTCTTCTCTTCTCTTCTCTTCTCTTCTCTTCTCTCCTCTCCTCTCCTCTCCTCTCCTCTCCTCTCCTCTCCTCTCCTCTCCTCTCCTCTCCTCTCCTCTCCTCTCCTCTCCTCTCCTCTCCTCTCCTCTCCTCTCCTCTCCTCTCCTCTCCTTGGCAGTGGAAGAGAAGGTTTGTTTGTCTTACTTTATGTCTTAAGTTTCATAGGCACAAAGTATAATGGCTTCCCTGCATTTCTCCCACTCATGACATAATAAATTTCAATCTTTCATTGGCCTTGTTTCTGGTTGACTCAGGACATTATATTTTATTGGGAGACTTTGAGGTCAGTGGTAATAAAACGTATAACCTGAAAAACTAATATGTTAAAAAAATAGCACTATCCATGATTTATTTCACCGCAACCAGTTAAGCCTACTGTATAGTAGAAATACATCTTGGTTACATTGGTAGACTCTGGACCTTAAAGTACATTTCATTTTTTTTCAAATAAATGTGAGATATTTATTTAACACTTTTCCAGAACAACTTAAATTGAAGAACAACATAATGCTCGAATGCATTTGGTCATATTCATTTACATTATTCAAAATATTTCCAATAATTTTGATGGCATACAAACAAGGTCGGAATGATGGTCATGCACTAGAACCTGGAACGTTGAATGTTGAAGGAGTTGATAACACTTACAAAGTTGCAAGATATCAATGTGAACATTAAAAATAGCTAGGTAGATTGGAGGACACTGCTCTACTGACAATGAACTCGCTGACAGAAAACCTAATTATGTTGCTTTAATTAATGGCTGACCTGGGTTTTGGTTAATCTATTGTCAATTATAACAGAGATTGGGTAAATGTTTCCAGTAGATGGAAAAATTAGATTACACCATTAACCAGTAGGAAGACAATAAAGGAAATAAATAATCAAAGAGACAAGCTGAAAGCAAATGGGAAGGGTGGGGAGAAGGGAAAGCAAAACAAGTGCAAAAAGGACACAAAATGGGAAAATTATACAAGAGAAGAGAGAGAAACCAACCTCATGTGACAAGGGTCCTCATTATGGACTGTATTCTTGCCCTTAGCAAGCCTTCAGGCCTTAGCCCAGTTGGCTGTTAGAGTCATGTGGAGAACCACACTCTCATCCACTCCTATATGCAATGAGGGAATGAAGAAGAAGGCAGAGGCCAGAAGTGAGGCGCCTTATGAGAAGAGACCCTGAAAGCAAGGAAATCATCTAAAATGAGGCAGAAAGATATAGGAAAGAGGAGAACAAGAAAGGAAAAGGGGATCATAGCTAAATGGAAAGTCAGTGGGGTAAAAGGGTGGGGTGGAGTATGAAGAGAAAGAGGAAGAAAAAGGGAGAAACCGAGAAGAGAGAGGAAAGGAACAGGAGGGATGGATTAAGGAGAACCCCAGGTTGAATAGGAAGTAAGGTTGCCAGCTCTCCCTCTGGCATATGTCCTTGCCTGCGGGAACACCCAAGGCCCAGGGAGAGGGCAGCTGGTCGTCAGCCACATCCAGGCCAGGACGTGCCAACCGTAGCCTACTAATGCCAACGTTGGGCATCCCACGCCAGCAACTGTCCTCGTGCGTAGAAATCCACGTCAAGCTGAACCTCTGCGGAATCTCTAGGAATGAAAGGCGTTCAGTCCTTGTTTTGTTTTTTTTATCGTGGTGTTTTTCTACAATTTGTTCTGTTTATAGCAGTGGATTCACGAGCCAAATTAACAATTACGCCCATGTGTTCAATTCGAATCAGCTTCCTGATCCTTATTGTGGGATCTGAATTTTGTGTTCTAATGTGTGAGCACTTAATAGAGTTAGTTTTTTCTTCTCTGATGCATAATTTTAAAAACATAAATGAAGTTTATTTCCAATAAAACAACTCGCGAACTGCAGACTTTCACCTTAACCAGGCTGAGGTCTTGAAGATGACAGGGATCCTACACAATATGGAAAGGTACAGGATCAAAGTTGAA
This sequence comes from Eupleurogrammus muticus, assembly GCA_036785175.1. NCBI lineage: Eukaryota > Metazoa > Chordata > Actinopteri > Scombriformes > Trichiuridae > Eupleurogrammus > Eupleurogrammus muticus. The sequence continues at coordinate 659,793 of JAYKQN010000021.1, forward strand.
ATGAGAAAGGAAAATATTTGTTTCAAGAATTTTGGCCTTTTAAGTATATTATTCTTAATATCCAAAAGTGAAAAGTAAAGTGATTATTGAAGCTTTCCATGGTGTTGAAAGAAAATCAACATGGAGGGGAATTATAGCATCGCTAATAATCAAATGCCAAGCCTGTTTACTCCACTCTACAACTTTAAGGGGAAAAAGTTATTTATATCCAACTATTGGCTGAAAATTTGGAGAAAGTATAGAATTTAAAAAAGGAAGTAGGAATGTTTAGCTATCTTGATTTGAAATGTAGCACATAGAGCAGCATAGTGTCCTAAATATAACATTCCCTCCAGTATTTTGTGATTTTCACAATTGCAATTAGAAAATGCAAATTCAACCAAATTCTAAATCTAAAATTTGTGAATGCTTGAAATTTTAATGGCAAGAGGTTTAAATGGAACTACTGCTAACCACTGTCTGAATAAGCTCTTTTAATAAAAAATAAAGCTACACCAAGTTCTATTGAATTGAGAGTATTATCACTTGACTTGGCTTTCTGAGATCAGTACATGGTACAATGACTGTTTCAGTATCTATAACAGTAAGGAAATCAAATCATGCACGGCGTAAGATTGTGCTCAGGAGCATTTGAGTCATTATTTCAAACCTATTATACATCCTGCATGGTATTTTAGCCGTCATTTACTTTTAGAGGTTTAGTGGGATGTTTTTCTGTTGCTGGGAGCTTATTCTCCCAAACACTTAGCAGACAGTACAGATGAGGCCATTTGTTCCATCCCCTCATTAGCCAATGACAGGCAGTGTCTCCCTGATGTAATCATTGGTCATTAGGAAAAAGGCATTAATTCTGTTATTTACCGCAAACTCAGTATAAAGTATTTATACTCCTGTCTGCGTCTGTGAGACACACAGCTGAACATTAACCAGATATGTCAAATTACTAGGTGAACATGGGCCAGCACTCTGATTGGGTTTTAATGATTAATGAGATTTTAGATGACTTTCTTTCTAACCCTCTCAGCTGGAACCCTTGGCTCATAGCAGCTTCAGCCCAAAGGAGACATGTAAATATGCGTGAGTCTGAATCGATCAATATTCATTGTCCCTACTAACATTCTGATTATTGAGCTGCTCAAGCAAACATCAAAGACAGCTGATGTATACCCCCCAAGTTAATGGAATTATAATTTGATATCGGATTGACTGAAACCACAACTACAAAGCCATTGTCCATCTCCAGCCAGTCACGTCGGTTTGAGTAAATCGCCCCAAATCACAAACTTGCCTGTGCTTATTTAATCTAGACATCATAACGAAACCCCCTACCTGGAAAAGAAAACAAAAATATGCTGTACCGAGGGGGCAGAGGGTTCCTGATGGATTGGTAAATAGTTCTTCTGGCTTCAGGTTGATAGAAAAACTTTCTCACTTATTTTTGGAGAGTTCAGTCATATTCTCTTATACGCTACATGGGAATATATATTTCAGCATCGGTTTGTCAGCCACCTTAAAAAAGCACATTTTATCATCATTCTCTGTCAAACCCTCATTAGCAGCAGCAGTCACAGACACTGCAAGCGCACCAGTCTCAACAAACCATTAATCAGATTAACTGTGCTGCCGATACAGAATCGTTCTCAACACGGAAACAACAAACAAGAAAGTAAATTTCAGAAATGTCCAAATGTCAAGCTACCAGTTAAAATCTTATCTTGGTTGGAGTCTTGTTTAGACGAAGATTCTATCTATTTTGGGGAAAATGGCACAGACTGAAGGTGTCTCTCAGAAGCATTATGTTCAGTTTGCTTTTGACATGCTCTGTTGGTGTGTGTGTGCGTGTGTGTGTGTGTGTGTGTGTGTGTGTGTGTGTGTGTACGCACCTGACAAGCTGTTCTCTAGCTGTGAGTAGGTGTCAAGTGCACTGTAGGTAATACAGTATATAGCAGAACCTCAGGGAGACTAGCTCTTCCTCAGTGCCAGCTAATAGAGACCCAAATGGATCAAATGTAACATGCTGTGCAATCAATATGACTATTATATAATCATGTCTAACCCTTACAACATGCATAAAACGTTGATTAATTGAGGAAATAATCTGCAGATTAATTGATAATGGTAATTATCAGTTGTAATTTCCTTGGTTAGCAGTGCTCATGAGCTAAGATGAACATTATTTGTGTCTATTTTGTTCTGTTAAAATGAAAAGACAATTATGTTAATAAAATCAGTGTGATCAAACAAAATAATTGATAGCTACTTCATGCTTCTGTATGTTGTGGTGATCAGGATGATTTATTGTGGGGAATTTATTGTGTGAGTAAATAGTGAGGCTACAGAAATACTAATGAATAACATGGAGGGGAATGAAAAGGGTGAAGAGTTGTGTAAAGTGAGATAAGCAAGATTCCTAATAGACAATCAGCACCAAAGATTAGCAATTCCCCGATGGCAGAGAGCACCCTTTCTTTTTTGAAGTCTCTCCTCAAAGTCTGCTTTGCCTAGCATTACCATGGAAACGCAGTGTCTTCCATAAGATGACCACATAGAAATCCTGCAGTAAAACACTGTTGGCTGAAAAAAACACTCCAGCCCTGAGAAAGAGTTGATCCTCTGAGATTAAATACAACCTAATATTGCTCAGTTAATCAGGGGGTCCTAACAGATCTATTTTGATATTCAAGTAATTTTCATATTTAGCTAAAAAAGGCTTTTTTTCTCTTAGTTGTCTTTATTTCTATGACTAGTGAATCTAAGTGCAGCACACGAAGACAGGTAGCGAGTGAAGTAGAAAGACAGTTTACTGCCTCGCAGGGAGCTGAAAAGCTGGGGATGAAGCCTGGGCATAAAGCTGGGCCAAGCAGGACAGGGGGAATGCTGGGGGAGCCAGGAAGAGCAGGTTCCAGAGAGCGGGGAGCGGAGCGGAGCTAATGAGGGAGATGGGCTGGAGTCTCAGTCCGAGGTTAACTGCAGGCACAGGGAAACGGGAATTAGACAAAGCAAAGAATACTGACTGACGAGTAGCAGGAACCAAAAAGGCTTGTTATGTAAGCGACTGCATGAACAGCATCTACAGCCTGGTGATGTGCTGCAGCCTGCACCAGGTATTTATGGCAGGGCTAATCATGATAAGTGGCAGCTGGTTGCCTACGCACACCTGTCTCCACTCCTGCAATGAGATGTGACAATATGTCGTTACCTATGTGAATATTCTGGGGATTCGTACTGTCGCTCAGACAAAACAACAATTTAAGAACGGCATTTTAGGTTCCTAACGTTTTTACAACGAATTGTTCAAATCAAGAAGATATCCAGCAGGTTAATCAATAATGAAGTATGCAAATGCTACATCACATAGTGTCATGTATAGTGGATAGTGAGATGTTTGCTGAACCAGAGAAAAAAACGGTTCCAATGTGCAATCACAGATTACAACATGTTGAGTCACAAGCCTGAAATAAGAGCAAATTTGATTCCATCTATCCCATGAGCTTTTCCGCCCACTGTCACAAACCTTAGCTGCTTGTGCTGGGTGTCTTTTTTTCAAGATGGAACAATGGCTACCTGCGAGGTAATTTGTTGTTCAGTTCTTTTTTTCTTTTTCTCTCCATCATCATCTCCGTCTGTCACCGGCTACCTGCTGCTCACGCTGTCTCTTGTCGGCGGCATATGCTGCGGCAGTAAATCATTTAGTCATTTCAAAGAGGTTCTGACCAGCCCAGCCACACAATAATGATCTAAAATTAAACTACATTTGTTGAAAATGGACACATAAATAAGCGTGGGTGATAACAAAATAAAACTCCTCTGGGTCAATTTAACTAAATAACTATTCTAAAAAATGATCCCAAGCATACTTGAATTAAAATAGATTGTCTGAAACTCTCTCTCTCTCTCTCTTTCCATCTCTCTAGCACCCAGATAAGGAAGGTGGTCTTCCAAAGCAAGTGGGCAATAAGACGGAGTGCGGCCTGCTGGGATTGGTCCTTGACCTGAAGCGAGACTATCAGCCAATAAGAAACCAGATCCCAGAGGAGAAGCTTTACAAAGTCTACACCTTCAACTCTGTCAGGAAGTCCATGAGCACTGTCATCAAACTGCCTGATGGGAGTTTCCGTATGTACAGCAAAGGAGCCTCTGAGATTGTCCTCAAAAAGTAAGTCTTGTTTTGTGATAAACTGAGACAATAATATAGTAGGAGTAGTAGTAAGTTAGGTAGTATAAAAACATGCTGCGTTTTCTACCGAATGTACAGTGAATTATATTCAAGTGCAAAATGTATTTGTATTTCCATCTTCCATCTCTTCCGTCCATGCTTCCTCTCCACCCCTCGCTCTTAACTACAGATGCAGCCAGATTCTGAACGAGGTGGGAGAGGCGAGGGTCTTCCGTCCACGGGACAAGGACGAGATGGTGAAGAAGGTGATCGAGCCCATGGCATGTGATGGCCTGAGGACGATCTGCGTGGCGTACCGCGACTTTTCCAACAATCCTGAGCCCAACTGGGACGATGAGAACAGCATCCTCAGTGACCTCACAGCCATCTGTGTTGTAGGAATAGAGGACCCAGTCAGGCCAGAGGTAAGAGACAGTGTGGTTATACCTGCATGCTGCAGTGTGTGTCCTCACCACGCAGGGACAATTAAAGCTAGAGTGGATAAAGACTATTGATATTTTGAACACAGACACACCAGGTCTTTTTGTGTCATTATGTTATAACCGTTCAATACTTCACTGAAAAATGCTACTGAAAACCTTGTGGGTGCAGAATAAGCCATGCAGTGTCTGACTCTGTCTGAGCAGTGTAGAGCTTGCTGGCTGGAAATGGTCGCTTTCACTCACCGTACCCCCTGCTCCTCTCCCCCTCCCCGTGCTTGCGTGGAAGCTGGAACGCTCGCTGCTGCCGATTGGCTGGAGTATTGTTGTTGGCTCAGTAGGAGCCACTGTTTGTTTCCCATTTACAGAGTGGGTGGGTGTCTATGAACACTGGACTTTTTTTGTCACTGCATACAGAACAGACAGCTTGCAGACAGTGAAGAGATATTTGACAAAGTATATTAGAGAAGACCAGAATCTGTCCTTTTACTTAAATGTGAAAAATTAAGAAACTATAGTGCTAATAAATATACTGTGCTACTTGTATTCTTCCCCCATGTATTGATTATCTATCAATCTCTCATCCATCAAATACCAACCTATGTAAAGATACAGTTCTACGATCTAAGACATTTTACCGAGAGACAACTTAATGAAAAGGGGTGAAGACAAGTACCTCCTGCATATCAACGTTATGTTAAAACCATCTGGAGAAGTGGCTTGTTGTGTGCAAAAATAGTCTCTGTTTGTCTACTTTATTCTGTATCAATGTGACGAGGGAGCTAATAAATGATGGTGGTGTGGCAGAATCAAACTATGTACAAAGCGTTTGACAACAGCATATTTTCTTTTTTAAGTAATAGCAAGGAAGATATGCTGTTACAAAAGGATTTATACAACTGTTAAGTATGATCTCTCTACGTACATAGACAGAGATTCCTTCCTTACTCGGAGGATGCTGCTATAGCGCCACCTATTGGATAAAAAGCACAAGATTTGCCACCACTTAGACATCATAGGTGGGGGAAGCAAAGGTTTTCCAAAAGATATGACATCTTTTGCACTATAAGTCCTGCTTAAGCAAACCCTGAGGGCCAGCTAGAGAAAAACTGTATGGAATATCAAGCATGTGAAGAAGAAGCAGCTGGGGATGTTATGTGCCGAATTTAATCAAGAGTTTTCACACAGATAAATGTAAACATGAATAAAACATAGTTCACCAATGTGAGATTTTTATTGTAGCTCATTTTGATGTCATATACAGTAGAGTCGGTGTAAATCGCCACAGTATCAATGGAATCTTTTAGAGTAAATATCTAGATATCTTTGATATTTACTGTGCCTTAGCTACAACACACTAATCTGCTGGAAGTATGTTTATGTTATTCTGGACCAGCCTTCAGTTACCTCTTTATGTGGGGTTACTGGAATTTTCCTGGATTTGAAATCCAGGGATTAACAAGGCTCTATTCACAAGTCGAGTTAATCGCTGTTTTTCCTAGAAAGCCCTGAACATTACACCTTAGCTTCTGTTGTTTTTGTTCAGTCCACCTCCTCGTTATATGATTCCTTCCATGACAGGAAGTCTGAACGGAAATGTTTGACTCCGATCTGATTATGGTGATATCAGATTCTTATTATTGGACTATATATATATATATATGGATTGTATATAAGGGTTAACAAAGCAGCAATAGCATGTTGACAGGTGGAAACTATCAGAGAGGCTTCACATTAGGGTGTGCGAATGATAAATTGCTTCACTAATGATTGCCTCACTAAATGATTATTGATTGATGAAATGCACTCTTAAGACTGGGCCATTCAGCTGTGCCCAGCTATAGATTTCAGACTGAAGGTGCTTCAGCTATCCACCTCATCAGACAAAAAAGGCTTATAAATTTTTATATTATATGTTTAATCTGTTATCAGACAGAAACCAACATAATTCATCTTATAGAATAAACATGTCAGGACTAAAAGTCTCACTCAAAAATGTAAAAATTGTCACATATATCAAGGAAAAAATGATCAGCTGACTTTTTAACTCATTTAGCTGTACTTGTAGACTGTTTCACTGTCACAGCTCTCAGCACCACGTGGCAGATATGTTAGTGTCAAATTCCAGTGGTTATATAGATAAAAAGCCAAATATTTTCCCCAGCAGTTGGTGGAGACCTAAATCAGCTAGAAAAAAAGAATTACAAAGTTACAAACTTGCATTCATCAGGTATCCAGCCTTTTCTTTTTAATTAGAGAGAACTGAAAGTGATGCAAGGAATAGGAGAGTCATTTTATTTCTATGCACTATGCATTCACACTCACACTCCTTACTGTAGCAGCTCGGCTCGGTTAGCTCACATCAGTTAACCTTATGGAGATAGAGCTCACTGGTCTGCATGGTGCTTTGGTAAATCAGTTGTTTGTTACAGGACATCTAACTAACTATGCAGAATTTGTACAAAGTTTCCGTGCTCATCACAGATTTTCCTCATTTGGTGCAGCTCTAGTATCTGTGTCAATATGTAAACTGACCTCACTTTACAGCTTCTGTGCATGTACAGCACAGCAAGAAGCTAACCCACTACTGCATTATTCAACTCCTCCCTTTCATCTTTTTCCATCCCCCTCCTCAGCCTAACAAGGTCTCCCATTCAATCTCTTTCCATCAAGTTTTCTCCATCTCTATGTATTGTGGTCTTGACTTTCACCTTTCTCTCGTTTCACCCTCACTGCAACTACCTGAGCGTTCCTCCCTTTAATTTGTCTAACGCTGCTTATGCAAGCGGCTGAACAGACCTAGATAGAATGAAAATAATATTACTATTGTTCTTAAAAAGGAATAAGAAATATGAGCTAAGAACAAGCACCTTTTGTGTCAAGTTGTTGTAAGGTTGCATTTTTAATAAGTTGTGATTCAAATACTGTATATAACACTATATAATACTAATAAATATGTATGAAAATGGACAATTAACATGCATTGAACATGCAATAAAGCAGATTTACAGGTATTTCAACATTTTTGTTGTAATAATTCAAATTTTGCCTATCAATACTCAAAGTTGCCTTAAAGACTGCAGCAGATGGAATATTCCTTTTTCTATTTCAGCTATCACTTATTATCTGACATTGTTAAGAAAACATTGTAGAAAAGTAGTACATTGGATAAATATTTACAGCGTGGTTAACTGGTTTTTGGTTTGTTTATTAGTCTCTAAATTTGTCCTCCAGGAGGCAATCTTTTTCTAATTAATTAATTAATTAAACTGCTCTTTAGGGATACCCCAGAGAGACAAGGAAGAAGGGCATGAGAGAGAGAGATCGAGACCAAGAAACATAAATAGATTCAAAATCAGATCCATGTCGGGGGGGTTACAGACCGCAGGAGGACAGCGAAGGGTAAGGAGAGAAAAGGAGGAAAACGAGAGTGTAACCATATTCCTATTAGTGAAACGAGAGTCTTGTTTTTCAGGCTCACCTACTAGCGGGCCAGATTGCATTTTTAATAAGTCTCCGCTCTTCTCATCTACTCTTCTCTCCACCTCCTCTTTCAGCTGACCAGTCAACTAGAACATTGGCAATCCAAAGGAAGAGAAAGTCAAACTGACAGCAGGCAGATGGCAATTTGATATCTTGATAATAATGACGCTGTGAGAGAAGAGAACGCAGAATGTAGAAATGTTCTCTCCTTGTTATAATATTTATAATTACTGTAAGAACGTCTTTAACTTGTGAAATCACGTTATTGAAGAACATCTTCTAACGAATTCAATATTTTAGTGTTTTCTCTGTCTGTGATGTGGCACACATTGTCAACTCAGCACATGTACCGTATGAATATTGATGTTAAAAGTCCTCTTAAGTGCATTTTCTGTGAATATTTCTGTTATTATCAGTATATGTTCAACCTCCCTGAACCTTTCCTCATCAGGAAATTGGTGATAGAATGTTTTCCTTTGTATTTACTGCATAAATGAGAAATTATGGGTAAATGTCCATAGGTCACCTATACAATTCTTTTAATTGCTTTTAGATTATATAAATACTGTCCCATACTTCCAACAAATTCACTGAACACTACACAGCCTGTTTTCACAAACAGTGTCTTCAAATAAATCTTCATCAGGCATCTCTTGTTAGGTACATCATCATTTCCAATAAAATCCAGGTAAAGTGTAAAATATAGGACCTTTTAGGAATAGTTCTTGGTGGAATCTCCAAAGAAAAAAGTCCAAAAGAACAAAGCAACAGGAGCAAAGATGATTAGACAACAAAACAGTTTGGTGCATGATAGAGTAAAAAAAGGAAAGTATATATATATTCTGCTTGTTTACCACTAGCTTATTAGCCCCTGTAAAGATTTGCTTCGTAAACCAATTTCTTTAAAATAGTTGAATCCTCAGGTTGATCATGAGCGCCCTGATTTGTCAGTTTAATGTACATTATGGATCCACACTGTGATGATGGATTTATCATTTTTTTCATCTTTTGTTTGCTTGTTTGTGAGCACAAACAGGCTCCCATGTGTACTGTATGTGCAATATGCTCACAAGTGGAAGGTATACATATTTATGCCTGTGTGTGTGTGTGTGTGTGTGTGTGTGTGTGTGTGTGTGTGTGTGAGTGGATGTGAGTTTCTCCTACTGTATGTGCACAGTTTTGTTTATGTGTGGGTTTTGAGAGCAGTGTTCGCCCTCACACTGACCTTCGTCAGGAATAAGATGTGTTTCTGGATTAATACTTTGCTTTTGTTAGCTGTTCCTCCACAGATCATTCTTGAATCAGTATATATCTCTGTTAATCTTCTAGATCACTCTCTGGGGGAAAAAAAGAGTTAAAATAAAATGCTGGATTATACATCTCCTAATAACAATAAAAACAGTGACATACTGTTCAGATAGAAGTATAATGGTTTGTATTGTTGCTAATATTATGTTATTTCTCCCACTAACTACAGTTTGTAAATGTTTCTGCTGCACCCAATCATTTCTTGCATGTGTTAATGTGTCCTGGTGTAGGTGCCTGACGCCATCCAGAAGTGCCAGCGTGCCGGCATCACCGTGCGCATGGTGACGGGGGACAACATAAACACCGCCAGGGCCATAGCCATCAAATGTGGTATCATTCATCCCGGAGAAGACTTCCTCTGCATCGACGGCAAAGAGTTCAATAGGAGGATCCGAAATGAAAAAGGAGAGGTAACAAAACTGTCGAGGTTAGCGGTGCTAGAAAAGGCTCAAAAAGATTCAAAAGGATTCTCTCTAAACCTGAACCACTTGTCCTTCTATTTCCATTCATGTGTGTTTGTGTGTCTCCAGGTGGAACAGGAGCGCATTGACAAGGTTTGGCCTAAACTGCGAGTTCTTGCCCGATCCTCTCCAACCGACAAACACACACTTGTCAAAGGTGAACTGGTTGCTCTATATTAATTTTATCCTTGTTGATCTCAATGAACATAGATACATACAGAGGGGCTTGTGTTGCTTTTCTTTTGTAGATGCTGCATTTATTGTACATTATTGTTAAGTTTGACAGGCTGCTTTGTTGGTGTGTGTTTGCATGTGTTTGACAGGAATTATTGACAGTACTATGGCAGACCAGAGGCAAGTGGTGGCTGTGACAGGAGATGGGACCAATGATGGACCTGCACTAAAGAAGGCGGATGTCGGTTTTGCCATGGTAAGAACACCCTTTTTTTGTTGTGAGGTCCATCTCAAACAACACAGCTGCAGCTATCTTCTTCACATCTGCAATATTTAGGCGTTCTGCTGCTGACACTGGCTGTGTAGATAAGGACTGCCCCCTAGTGGATCTGTGATCACACAATCGCTTACAGTAGAATTATCAGACATTTCAGACCACAGACAATTCAGAATAAAAAAAAAGAAATATATATTTTATCAAAGTCATTACTTTCATATTTATTTTCTCTTTACATAAGTGATCCCCAACTTTTTTGTCTGCTTGGCCCCACAGCTCTATCAGATTCCCTAAAGCAAGCCCTTTATCTGCACATTACCACACGTCATGTTCTAAATGTGTTCATTTAAAATCATTTTAACCTGGTTGTAATTTGACTATTGATTATGCATGTTTTTTTTTTGTTTATTTACAACTAATCAGGTTTGTGCGTCCTCTGCAGCACCACACCAGTTTATTGATATATTTACTTTTTTATTTTTTTTTTAAGTGTCAAATTAGTATCCTCATAAGTTTGTCTGAATATAAACACATTTACAAGGTGCTGTACTCTGCCACTCATGCTGTGCAGCAGAAAACATGACAGAGAAAAGTGTTCTGCCCCTCTTTACTGGCAGCTTGGCTTCATCAAACCTCCTACAGCCATGCTGATTTTTTATTTCATCTGTATTAGCATTATCTGTCATTATGCTTGACTTGTGTTTAGTTTCATGCAGTGGCTGCAGAGTTGAGGTAGACATATTTTATATTTTATGTTTTCATAGAGAACCTATGTAATGTTATGCAATAGATGATCAGTACCTTGAGAATCAGCATGGTTGTGTAATAGAAAACCGTACTTTCGTTCTGACTGCACCGTGTCTGCGCTCCTCCAGGGTATTGCTGGTACAGATGTGGCCAAGGAGGCGTCCGATATTATCCTGACTGATGATAACTTCAGCAGCATCGTCAAGGCGGTGATGTGGGGCAGGAACGTCTACGACAGCATTTCCAAGTTTCTCCAGTTCCAGCTCACTGTCAATGTCGTGGCTGTCATTGTGGCTTTCACTGGTGCCTGCATCACACAGGTTTGCATATTTTTAATATTAGCACAACAACTTAACTATCTTTGATGCCACAGGCCTCGTCTGAACTCGAAAATCTTCTTCACTGAGATTGTTATGCATAACTGTAGTCTACTACAGTCCGCTACCATAGTCTACTAATCAAAGTACATGTACTTAATTACCATTCACCCCTGGTTGCATTGAAGCTAACATTAAATGCATTTGTACAGGACTCTCCACTGAAGGCAGTACAGATGCTGTGGGTGAACCTGATCATGGACACGTTTGCATCTCTGGCCCTGGCCACAGAGCCTCCCACAGAGGCTTTGCTGAAGAGGAAGCCATACGGTCGCAACAAGCCTCTCATCTCCAGCACTATGACGAAAAACATCCTTGGACACGGAGTCTACCAGCTCGTTATCATCTTCACGCTGCTCTTTGTCGGTACGGGCTGTGGTGTTACTTTAATGCTGTGGTACAATATGGGCCAATACCAATTCTCTGTTTTACCCCCTGCAGGTGAGCAGATCTTTGACATCGACAGTGGCCGCAACGCTCCTCTCCACTCTCCTCCATCTGAGCACTACACCATCATCTTCAACACTTTCGTCATGATGCAGCTCTTCAACGAGATAAATGCCCGCAAAATCCACGGAGAGAGGAACGTCTTTGATGGTATCTTCAGAAACCCCATCTTCTGCTCCATTGTTTTCGGCACTTTTGCTATGCAGGTAAGCAAAGGATAAGAAGTATTTACTTTCATGTATTACCTTAATTAACATTAGTTTTAGTTTTTTTGTGCTTTCATGGTGTTTCTGACACCTCCTTTGGTTTGTGGAGATTGTGATTGTGCAGTTTGGAGGAAAGCCATTCAGCTGTCAACCTCTGGACCTGGAAAAGTGGATGTGGTGTGTTTTCCTTGGGCTGGGAGAGCTTGTCTGGGGACAGGTAATGTGCAAACTCATCTGTTTTATGCCTTTCTCTTCCTTTAGAAGACTTGTTTTCTTGCGTTTATGTGTATCTCTACTGCATCCTCAATTCTTATTTGACTCGATTCTGTGTCTTCTCTGTGGGTTAGGTGATAGCTTCAGTACCCAATAGCAGGTTGCGCTTCCTGCGGAGGGCAGGCCAGTTAAGTCAGAAGGATGAATTACCGGAGGAGGATGTAAATGAAGAAAACGAGGAGATTGACCACGCTGAGAGAGAGCTGAGGAGAGGTCAGATCCTCTGGTTCAGAGGACTCAACCGCATTCAGACTCAGGTGAGAACCCAGTAAAAAAAATGAAGCTGATGCAGAAGTTCTAAAAACTGCGGTTCCTTGAATGGCCAAGTGAAGGCCGATAGAGCCCCATGTTTAAATTCTCTTTATCTTTTAACTTTACAGAAGAAAACTATTTATATACTGCTACAAAAAAGACTAGGGATCATTCAAACAGTAATTTTAAATGTTGGGGATGATTTTCCACCTGTTTAAGTGTGAGAAAGGCTAAAATTATCCATAATGAAGCACGTCACTGCTTTGAGGTGACTAGCAGCTAGGTGGCTGCTGCTAGTGTCTGCTAGGCACAACTCCCACCCAGCTCCACACTCCCATTCAAACTTGGTCTTGAGAGACACCAGGAGAGACACTTGGAGCTCCAGAAAACCAAGACGCCAACAGCCCGAATGCCAAACTCCAGACTTCAAAGCATCGGTGACGTCACGGTGACTACGTCCATTATCTGTACAGTGTATGGAGAGAACCCACGTTGTGATTTTCATTTTATTTATTCATCACGAATGCTTAGTTTTGATTCAAACAGCAAGCCATTGTTTCATTACTTTCATGGTAATGTAGCCTATTGTTTAGCCAAGTAAACACCAAGAAGGTGAAATACTACCTGTGACCCCTGGTGCAATCAGTTATTGTCTGACATGTTTTTTCTACTGTCTGTCTTTGTCATATGAGTTGCCCCACTTCACTCATTATCTGAAAAGATTACCACTCAGAAGAAATTAGACTCTCTTATGTTGTTCAGTAATGGTTTTATGATTTTATCTCAAGCTGACCTGCTCAGGTACATGGAAATGCAGCTGTTGGTCAGTGGACTGATGTAAACCCCGGTGTGGACCAGTGGAAGATCAACGGTCAAACCTCAGCAATAAAAGCAACTGGAAATAGTTCTCACTGTGACAAACTCTGCAGACCGATATCACTGTGACATTCAAGACAGTATTGCTTGTGTGTTTAATCACATCTCGCCAATGTGTCACTGACGATTCAGGGTGAAGTTATCCCACAACGTGGTACCATGCACCAGCGTCCCACAGACACATCCAAACATGGCGGAAAGATGATAGAAATCACCAGAGATCAGAGTTCTGCTGGGATGGTTGTGAAGCTTTTAGGATTATTAACAAATACAGTTCCTTACAATGTGAGCTTATTTGCACAGCTCGAGACATTGGTTTATCATGATAACATTCGATTCACCAAGATCTCTATAATAAGCTTCAACGTGGCAATAAGCGCTAATCGTGAGATAATCTGACAGGCTTCAAATAAAATGCACATACAAGTAAACAAAAAGGTATTCAAATTAAGTACATTTGGAAGAGGAAAAGAGTGTGTGTGTGCGTGCGTGTTGTGATTTTTATAATGAGGGATTATTAATGACAATTCCTCCAAATGGAAGTGTCAGCTACTCTGGCAAATCATTTTTTTTATTTGCATGTCTAATCATCTTCTCTCCTGTTTGCTTCTATGTTAGACTTTATTTTGGAGATGTCAACAAGAACTTTTAAGTCTCTAATTTTACACTTTACCTGGATTTTACTTGAAGTTTTAATATACAATTAATTGTGTTTTCCTTGTCTCAAGCTTCTCTCTGGAGCTAACATTAATAAGCCTTTCCTCTGATTAGCTGATTTAAATGGCTGCGGGCTGCATAGTACACGTTAGTGTTAGAACACGTACTGGCAGCTCATTCTGTGTGAGACACAGTTTCTGAATATGCGCTGTGTGTATTTCTCTGTTGATTGAGTGACTTAAAACATGGGGTCGTATTTATAAAAGACCTAGACCTTTATTACAATCAAAAAGCAAGTAAAATATTTCTATATGTCTACAGCATGGGACATTTAATGAATCCAGTGTCATCACAACCAATAGAACTAACGTCCAGATCCAAGATTAAATCGATCGAGTTTTGGTTTATTGAGATTTCTATTTCCTCCTCCGATGTACAGTAAAGGTGAATGGAATGGTGTCGTTGAAAATTTGTAGCTAAAAGAAACCTCCTCTTTTCATCTTTCCACAAATCTTTTTTTTTTTTATATGTCTGATAACCTTCATTTATCAGACTGGAGGCATAAATGTGAAAACCTGACAGTGTCTACATGAATAGCTCCCTCTAGAAGCGGATATCTTGTTTTGTAATTGGATGAAGCAGCTTTTAGAGTTAATTGACCATTTTGTTGAGCGGATGCTACACCCTGACCTGGAGCTGTTCCTGCCTCCTGTCGTGACTGAGCCACGTTGTGCTGCCCTTTACCACCGCAGTCATCCAGCCAGTCAGCCTGTGTTGCCATTTGGTCTCTGTCGAGCTGAGCAGCCGTTTGTCCTCTCCTGTCCCGCTCTCCTCCCGCAGATTGAAGTGGTCAACACCTTCAAGAGTGGCACCTCCTTTCAGGGGGCGGGAGCTCTGAGACGCCAATCATCCACCACCAGCCAGACCCAGGATGTAACCAATGTTTCTAGTCCTAGTCACGTGTCCTTGTCCAATGCCCTTTCCTCTCCTACAAGCACTACTGCTGCTACTGCTCCTCCCACTCCTGGCCGTGAGTCAGATCTCTGTCAGTCTGCTTCTCTGCTCTCTTTGCTTCAGGGATGCCGTCCTGTCTTGAGCGAAAGAGTGATTTAGGCCTTTTATTCTTAAATCCAATAACTGTGTGACTCTCCGCTTCTCGGGTCGGCATCTCTGAAGATTTGTCTTTTTCTCTCTTGCTATCCGTGTTGTTCTGTTTGTTTTTGTTTTTTCATTTCCTCTCCTTCTTTTGTCTTTTTTTTGCTGTTCATACTGGATTTCAAATTCATCTTGATATCTCCTCCCATGTTTGGGTGTACTGTCCTCTCATCGGTGAATGTGTGTTTGTTTCCTCAGAGTGCTAGGAGCGCAGGACTAAGGTTGATACCCACGGCGTGACATTTCAGGTTGTGAGTTTGTCTCCCTCTGCTCACCCCCCCACCACCCCACATCCCATCCTCCAATCCTCCCATTGTTATATCTTGATGGATATTAATGTGAACTAATTCCTATCAACTCACCGAGGGACTGGGTAAACATTCAAGTATAAGTTGCAGTGTTCTCTCATTTTATCTGTGAGTTTGCTGCTGATGAGGCAAGTCACACTGAATTGAGCTGAGGCAAAATGTGTAGGCTGTTGTCGTGTACACTCCAGCCGACAGATCATCTGCAATGACAAAAACACATAAAGGAATCGTCACCGTGTGTGGACTTGAGGTCTTTTCCACCGTACAAACTTTCAAACTCAAACTGGGATACCAAAAGGGGGGGACAGCTAAAATCTACCCACAAAGGAACACTCTACCTATTGCGTTTGTCCACCTCCATCTTCTCTTCTCTCTTTCTCTCGCTATCACTCACACACTCACACACGTACACTTATACACTCTTCCTCTCTCTTTAACCTCCATCTGTTGGAAATCAAATGTAAAGCTCTGCTCCGGCTGTGTGGACAGGAACGGAGAGAACAGGAGAGCCTCCATGCAGCAACGCTGTACCAGTAATTCATCCCGTCTTGTTGCTTCATACTGTCAGTGTAGTTGACCCTCATGTTGCCATAGTTACGGGCACAGATCCTCTGCAGCAGCAGCGGCAGCAGCGATGACGTAAAAATCAACCTCCCACCCTTTTTCTGACACCCCATCAGTGTTACTTGTCAGACATCCTGTCACATGCACTCATCCAGACAGGCTCTTCTTATTTTTATTTTTGTATGTTTCGTCTCTTATACCGTCTCCTATTAGAATATTCCACCACGTTTTAGGTCTTCTGCACTGCAGTGTTGTAAAAACATAATATATATTAAGGAAGTATAGATTTTCTTTTAGTACAAGAAAATCAGAGAATCATTTTACCATATGGTCAGAACAGATTTTATGCCCACAGAGAAGAAATTTAGAATCAAAATATGAAATGCAGAAAAGACTGATAAAAAATTAAATGTATGCCCATTAAATCTCAGTAAAAACACTAATCATTCAGTAGCTGAATCTTTTCTCTGTTTTATATTAATATCAATGTAATACTTTTGGGGTCTAATGCCAGTCAGGCAAAAAAAAATGTCAATTTTTTTTATGCTTTTCAGGCAATTTATGGACTAAACATACATTAATGAGAATATTCACTAGTTGCAAGAAGTATATTCAATGTGATACCATATCCTGTAAAAAAAACAACTTTTTAGAAATGTCCACATGTTGACATTGCACGTGCAGGTTTTAAGGAACTGTTCTTGCTTTGAAGACTCACATAGTTGTTCGGGGCCTATACTTGAGTGTTTACTTAGCGTGCATGGAGTTGAGAAGATGCTTTGACCGTCAGACCTCTGATATTAAATCTATTATTCCCATTATTCACTCCCATACGTTTTGTGTCAGCAGTCTGTGTGCCGGTGTCCACTCCTCCACCGTCCTGTTACCTTGTTGCATGTAGTTTGTGTTTATCACTCGTGTACTTCCTGTTATCCTGATATCTTAACCTGCTGTGTTTGACCGTTCAGTCTAAATGCCACTCTTTCTTTTTTTATTTTTTGGATGTGTTGTGAGTTTTACACTGCAATGCTTGTGTTGAGCCAGCCTTATGCAGTTTTGAGTTTGACTCCATCCATTGCCCTGTCTGGGACCATGCTTTACCCACCCTGTGCTATACCTGTGTGTCTCATGCAGAAAACTACCCCAGACAGTGCTCTGGTACCTTCAGAAGTTTATAAACCACCCCATTGGATCTCTCAGATCTAACCTCCTTCCTTCTTACTGACCTCGTCCACCAGATTTCTTCAAACTTGCATGTGATATTCTCATTAAATTTTTTCTGTGAGCATTTCATTTATTAACGTTGCTTGTTTCTAGGTATACAGCACATTGGACTAGCGTATACTTACAACGAGCGTTTGTGTTGCTTCGTTTTCCTTGAAATGTATGATTTTGTTGTGTTTTTTTTATGATTGTGTTCCTCACGGTTTCCCTTAGTGCACGCCAGACTTGAGTGACTTGTAAACTGTAGTCGTCTTGTGAAAGCAGAACACAGACTGCAGTTGCCTCCTCTTTTGCTGCTCCTCCTCCTCCTCCTCCTCTGCCTCCTCTTATCAACCTCCCTCCTCGAATGAGAGACTCCTTCCTTCCCCTCTGTCCCTTCTCTCCTCAACTTCCTGCTTCCCTCTCATCCCAAAGGTGAGGGGACCCTCCCGCTTCATCGGTGGCGTCACGCCTCTCATCGCGTTTCCTCTCTCTGCTCCCTTTCTCATGGCAGATCCGCGTTGTGAATGCATTCCGTAGCTCCCTCTATGAAGGCCTGGAGAAACCAGACTCCAGATCATCCATCCACAACTTCATGACACACCCCGAGTTTAGGATAGAAGACTCCACGCCCAACATCCCCCTCATTGATGATACGGACGAAGACTCCGCTCGGAGGAGGAAGTACTCCAGCCAGCCCTCGTCCCCCAACAAGAATAACAACGCCATCGACAGCGGCATCAATCTCACCATCGACACCAGTAAATCAGCCGCTTCCTCCAGCCCCACCAGCCCTCTGCACAGCCTGGAGACCAGCCTCTAACCCTGATCCTAACCTCAGCTCTAACCTTTAATGTTTCCTTACAGTCTGGGGGGGACCCCCTCCTCCACACCCTCCAGCCCTTTTAACTGTTAACCTTTTACCCCCAAAGTTTCACCCAGTCCTGCTCATTTCTCGTCCTCCAGCCCCTCAAACATGCATTCCCCCGCCCACACCGAACAGGACCCACATTTACACATTTACCTTCAGCTTTTAAAGCTCTCAAGCTCCTTTTAAAGAGGAGAAAATCTAAAAGTAACACGGCAAGGTGAAAAGAGATAAAAAAAAAAAAAATAAACAAACTAACATACAATCAAAAAAGTGCAACGAAGCCACAAAACACGCACAGCCATCCTGCTTTTGTGGTCGTATGTGTGCGGTAGCGGCGGCGGTGTGGTGTGTATGACCATATGCGTGTTAGCATGTACTGTATAAGCGTGCCGCTGACTGCACACGTGTATGAACTGTGTCTTTAGAGGCACCAGGAGGACGATGAGGAGGGAGACGCTGAGGGGTGAAAACCACAGGACAGGACAGACGTTAAACTCCCCTTACACTCCCCCTCCTCAACATTAACATTGTCAATACTGAGAATAGTTTAAATTAAATTGAAAAACATTGTTATTATTCTGATTATTATTGTTATTATTATTATTATTATTATTATTGCTCCTGCATGAATGTACATTACCCAGATTTTATTTAAAAGGGTTTTAAGTTTATTGGAATTCTTTCGTTCTGATGGGCTAGGCCTTGTGGCGGACTACTACTTTAAAGACGGCTTCTCTCAGTTCCTGGCCTGCAAGTTCCCTCTTCTGTGTGGCATGAACATGTACGCGACTGTAAACATTTATTTCATCCATAACAAGGAAACGTGTAACGAGGTGATAGGGCTCAACTTGCACAGTAGTTTTGCGCCTGTTGGAAAAGAGGAACACAAAATACTAATGATGACGATAGCATTTATGGGATATATTCTATAAATACAAATACATATAAATATATTTAGAGAGAGTTTATTTGTTTGTCGGCATGTTGCCTTGTTCCTGCTTCAATGGCTCAAAATACTTTGACTTATTTATGTCTTAAAGAGAATGTAATTTGTTTACAACCTCGTAGAGATACTTTCTGGTTTCTAGAAGGAGGCGAAGCTGAAGCTCAGATGTACCTAGATGGATCAGAGCTGTGTCGCTGTGTTAATACTGAAAAAAACATGTGCTGGAATTTGCCTGCTATCTTGTCACATATTGTAGATATTTTTAGAGGATTAACAAACAAAAAGAAACCAAAATATAACGGGATACGTAGTAAATGTGGAATCTTAGTATTATTCATTATGATTGTTGGGATCAAGATGGAGTGGCTTGCCTTTGTTTTTTAGACGGAGGCCTCCTTTTTGTGACAGAGGGGGAATATTTAATTCTTCTTTTCAGTGCTATCTTCTTCTTCTTCTCTCTTTTTTTATCGTGTTTTATTTTCCGTGCTTCAGCGCTGGCCTGGGGTCAGGGCTCGAGTCAAAGGCTGATATCAGGACCTTTACAGTGAACTGTCTTCTAGATAAACCTGCTTGTTCGAGGACTTGATGTCATATTAGAAATTTGAAACGTTATATTTGGCTTATCTTTACCGTACAGAAATCAGACATATTTTTCTTTTTTTGTTCAAAATCTGGGATATATTGTGTTGTTTATTTTTTATTTAACTCTTGATTTATTTTGGTTAAAACGATTTTACTTTTCCTCTAACGGAGAGAGACACACGCAGCCCCGCAAAGCTGTTGGCATTTTTAACATCTAACAAAAAAAAAAAGGAAAAACTGAAAAAAAAAATCACAACAAAAATGGAATGTTGCTTTGACTCTTTTTCTATATATAAAAAGACGATCCTTTCTGCACTATCTGGTTATGAATGAAATCCGTGGTGTAATTCTAAATGTGCTTTTGTGTGTTTTAACCAAGCTTGTCTTCCTGCCGTCACAGAATATACAGTACTCTAGCATCTCAACTGTACTCACTAGTTGTAATCTATTTATTGTGCTTTGACCAACCAGACATTACCAGAGAGAAGTTACAAACGGAAGGCACATTTAGCCAGTCTTATTGCACTCAGAAGGACAAGGCCACCTAACTAGCCTGTACTATTGTTATTTCTATTACTAACCGAAGTCATTGGCAAGCATGACGTGATAGGCTCATTATGCAACTTGAAAAAAATTGACGATTTTTTTACTTAAAAAAAAAAAGAAAAATCTATAGGCTAGACTACTACAGTATAGACAGTAATAATTTATCCAACAGTTCTATCTCCTTATTTTTTTTTTTTCCTCTGTCATTTCCCAGTCGATCCATCCATCTGGAGAGGGTGCACAAGCTTTACCAGTCAGCTCAGGCGTGTTGAAACGTAACATGGACCATTTGAATATTTAAGTTGGTAAAAAAATTAAAACCCCAGTCAGTCTGAATTATGATATTCTGCTTAGAAGCTGTTGATTTTTTTTTCCTTTCACTGTTTTACTTAACTTGACAATTTATTTGTTTATTTGTCTGTAAAAAAATTCAAACAATAAACAAAACAACAACAAAAAAAAAACTGCGATATCAGTAACAGCAGCATTTTCAATAAAAAAAAACACAAAAAAACTTTTACATCCAGGAGGACATTCAGCTTTAAGAGGATGCAAAGACACAGAGTTTAAAAGAAAAAAAAGACCTTTGTAAATACAGCAATGAGTCCTCTGAGGACAAACACGACTTCATGCGGACTGGTGTGAAAACAGGAACTGTTCCTGACTACGTCTACCATCATGCACCACTGCAAGTCCTACTGCCGACACAGCTGTTGGGCTGTATGTAATCAATCACCGCTCCTGTCAGAAACACTTCAAAACATTGTGATTACATCCAAATGATAACACATGTAACAACCAATAATTATGTTGATGATGACGATGACGATGATGATGCTGATGATAATGATGATATCAATGATACTTCTTGCAATATACTCTCACCTGCCTCGATGTACTGTATTTAGCAGCATGCAGTTTGTGGAACAAAGAAAAAGAGAAATGCCAACAGATAACCTTTTGGCATACTTAGCCATTTATGGGTAAGTGATTTAAGTGTTCATCTTGTTTTTATGATATTTTTTTTATCTATACAATAATTGTAAATAAAGAACTCAATGTCTTTGTTCATTTAATACTATGCAAAAAGTCATGCTTTTCTGATTGTTACTCACCCTTAATCCTAGAGTGTGTTGCTGGAATGTTTGTGGTCTCAAAAGTCAGTAAAACAATGTGATGTAAATTATTTTCTAGCTTGAGAAAGAAGTTACATGATGATAAAAAATTCTTCTTATTCTGATACCACGAGGAGGGTGGGGGTAATAATGGTGGTGACAGCGATGATGCTAATGATGACGATGATGATGATGATGATGATGAACTGTGACTCTTGCTGCTTGACTGTCCCATTTACCACACTCCTGACAGGAGCGCAAGTGAAAAAACATAATAAAAAAAAAAAAATTGAAAAATCACTAAATAAATGTCCCAGAGCAGCATGACCCAGCATGGTGTGTCCTGGCCCCGTGTGACATGTCCTGTTCTGATTCGTTGTGCTTTTCCAACCGGTGTCAGCTGTGACTTTGGATTATTTTTTTCTCTCCATTTTCCTTTGTTTTAATTGCCTCTGCTCACGCAAATGTGTAAGATATGCTTCTAGTTTGATTTGCTGGTGTAAATCCTACTTTGTGACCATCATTTTCCCAGCATTTTTTAATGTGAAGTACTGGCTCTACATTGACTTCTTCACCACCTAGTGATGCTCAGATTCTTACAGTTGAGGCAAGTTTTGAGGCCTGAAAACCTTCATTTCTCTAGAAAGAAGAATTTCTGAGAAAAGTCTGATAAATAATACTATGCTGTGTAGCCCAATTAATGATCATTTCTTCCCTCATACTGTAACGATCTCTCAGTCCCTCGGGTTTGTCTCGTGTTGGTCCTAAGGTGAAGTCAGTCCCGACATATTTTGCTTCCCTTTGCAAACCCACAGGCCTCTTTCGCTGTTTGAACTGAGACATGTGAAATCAATACATTTTCCATTCCGCCGCCTGTCTCTCTGAGCTCCATTGAAAATAACATAAGTTCCAGTCAGAAAATCTTTTTAAAAAAATCTGCTCAGTTCTTGCGGTTCTCTTATGAGAGTTCCTAGTACCGCTATGAATGCTGGCCTTAAGATATTAATTATCTTTTATAATACATCTTAGTCTGGACATGTGCAGTGTGCTTTCTGTGTATTTGTGGGCTGCTTTGTTTTGCATAAATTATGGATTTAAAAAAAAAAACAGCAACCTGTGATGAGTTTCACCGAGGATTTTTAATAATCATTGTTGGAGGTCTTTCTTAGGAAACTACTAATATTTCATAGGAGCAGAAAGAGCATCAGAAATAAAACGATCCTGTTTTATGTTTCTGTAGTGTGCTGGGCGTCTCACTGCACTGATTACTCTCAAGTAGGTAAATACGACATTAAGCTCTTCATACGCTCTCAAGCTTCACCTAATTTTTTTTTTTTTTTTATGAGCTGTGGTCGTGTAAACTTCACCAACGCTGTAAATTTCTCCCCAAGAATTAACATCAGTGATGCTGCAGCTCCCTAAAGTAGGTCTGACGAGGACTGATCCCCTCTCGTCTGCATGGGGACATCACAGCTCTGCTGTGATCTTCTGTTATGTTTCATTCTAAATGCCTGTCAGCATCAGTTTAGAACTCTGCCGCTGAGCATCGTCTGAAGTGAGGAAGCGGTGCTCACATCTTCTCACCACTCTGCGCTGTGTGTGTGTGTGTGCGTGTGTGTGTGTGCGCCGAAACGCAAACCTGAGCCCAAACTGTTTAGAGAGACGTGCGTGCATGGAAAGCAGTTGCCACTTATGCAGTGAAGACATGATCCCTGATGAGTGGGTGACAGATGATTGCGATGTCCACTGGAGGGCAGTGTTTCTTCAGAGATAACAGAAGAACGCCATCCTGATCATCCCTGTGGTCAAATGTTTAACGTTGCATCAGTTCTTTCATCAGAAGCAGAGCTCATCATCATCTTTCCCTATCATTCTTTCCTTTTAAGGATTCTGTGTGTCTAAGGCTGTTAAATCTGAAGAACTCTATGGAAAGTGTTGTTTAATTCATTGTAAACTGCAACACAATTCACATACATAGAATTTGAAAAGATCAAATCTGCAGGTTCTTTTTTCCAGTTCTGTTTTGCTCCCCTTCGTCTCCTGAGGGAAACATCTGTCCGTGCAGCAGCTAAATGCTCCACTGCGTCCACTCGCTCCTTTTCTAATCTTGCCTGTCTGCCCTTCGGTGCTGGACATCAGCTTTTTATTTTTTTCAGAACACAGCTGCTAAAAGAAAATGCTGTAGAGCTAAGGAGAACCAGTCAGGTGATTATTCTATATGTTCAAAATCTATATTTTCATTTGTTCCATTGATAATGTAACAGATTTAAACAAGAATCCCGATGCACAAAGTGCATACTCTGTTCCTGCAAAAGAAAGTCTGAGGAAGATCATTCGATATGCACCTGTGTATAATATATTAAAGCACAGATTGATGTGCAAATAAAGGTCTCAAGGCAATGAACACATGCTGAGCAGAGGAAATGAACGCTTAAAACACTGTTAATGAGGCTGAGGGTCAACATAGTAATAATGTTAGTTATTTAGTTTGTGTACTATTTGTGAACTATAAAGTTCTTCTGATAGCATCGTTTGAGGCTGTAGCGCTGACTAACGGTGTGTTGCTGCTCTGTGTATTTCTTAGTACGACTGTACCACAGAAATCTTCAGTTCTACACACTCTGGATAAATAAAGGAAAAATAAAAACATAAAAGAAATCCTTCTACAGGATTTCTGTTTTTAAAAGATGTCAGTTAATGAGAAAAGAAAAGATTTCTCAAGCAAGAGAGAAACTTATTTACTAAGTTAGAGAACATTGATTTTTTTAACTGTTGCTGTGAAAACTGGTGCCATCTGTTGATGTTAAACACGTGTTATGGATATTGTGGTTCAGTCTGTCAGTGTAAAAAGATTCTTGCTTCCTGTTGCAAGCTTCTCCTTTAGTGTGAGAGTTGTTAAAGTTGTAGGAATAGAAGCAGTTAATTAGTGATAGTGAAATATGTGAGGATTCAAATCACTGATGAAACGAACTAATTGTTAAACAAATCTCCATATTCTATACTAAAATGCAGCTAACCCTGACTTCACTTTTCTGCATCCTATGTGCAGCCAAACGTCCTCTCAGAGATATAGACATGGTCCCTCCTCAACATGGATGCGTTATCTGAAATGGATAGGGTGCAACAACTTCTTTTTCCAGTGGCCGGTCATAATATTTTAGCCAAAATGGCAGAAAAATCCCCCTCACTGTCCTAAAAGAATTTTTGCTTACCTGCATGATGGGAGAACGACTACTCTGCATGTCAGTGGGCTGCAGTGGATCTCCCACCATTCCATAAAATATACTTTTTTTCAGCATGTCATATGTTTATGCACTAGGTGAGAAATTCCTATTGGAATGACTAGGTGCCATTTTAGAAGCAGCATCCAGTTATTATCCAGTAATTACGCCATCAACAACAATGTACATCAATAATTCCTGTAGGGTCGATGGATGAGGGATTTTCATGCTTGTTTATTAGTCAATAATCATAGAAGCTGCCATGTTATTCATGTCATATATCATTCCCAGAACTGACCTGTTTCCATCAGTTCACTCACATGGCTGCCGTACATGTGGTGCTGGGTGCACGCATAGTTTTACAAGGTGTGGAAGCATTCTGGATATATTGAAGTTAGTGGTTCTGTCTAATCTTCTCTCTAAAGTCCATATTTAACACATGCACGAAAAATGCAAAACGAGTGAAGATAAAGGATATGACAAAAAAAACCAAACACATATTGCAAAAAGCACAAACAACATAAGGAAACATACGTATAACCCAGCATCATTATAATATCAGCCTGATATTCCTTTAAAAAACATGTAAACACAGGATAAGACAATACATTATATTATCAAAATATCACAATTATGTTGAAACAAATCAAAAATGTGTAAATTGTGTTGTAGTGGAAATCGGTTGTTGGTATTGTTACATTTCTACAAATTATTAATGAGATCGGAATCTCAGAGACAAATATCTCACTAACAGCTGTATACAATGTACAAGAGTGAACATGTTTTTAAAATCAGGTCTTGCAGAGCTTTATTGTATTGTTGTAACTGGGTGACCTGACCCTTTAAACCAGCCGTTGTACAATCAAATAAATAAACAGAAATGAATGAAATGCTACTGTCGCAGGTTCGCCGAGGATACGGCCTCAAACATTCAGAGTGAGAATGAGAGTGAGGGGGAAATCCTGCAATCAGACGAACAGATCCGGAGATTTCCGCAGCCCCGTTAGCATTAACCCCGCCGTGGCCGTAGCGTTAGCCCGCTAGTCGTATCAGCATGCGCGGATGTGCCTGCTGCGGCGCTACGGCCTGTGAATATAGAGTGGGCTCCCACAGTTTGGAAGATTAGCGCCCGAGTGCATTCAAGTCCATGTGCGAGGGCCAATTTCCAGGAAGAATAGCCCTTTATTGGGCCCCAAGTTGAATCCTGCTGCTTCCCTTTGGCCCAATAGAAAGCTGCAGTAACTGACAGTCCTTTACAATCAGCCAACACTGGTGGAGGTTTTGAGGCTCTCATTCTTTTTTCCACTCTTTTACTCCAAAAGGATTGATTTTGAAATTACTCTTTCTCTGCCCAGTGTGTGTATGGGTTGGTATATATGTGTGCATTCGTCCGTATATGCGTAGCGGCCTCCGTGTGTGTGTGTGTCTTTTCGTGCATACAGGCCCCCACACACACATGCACGTGCACATGTTTGAATGCCAGTCTTGGCAATTGTCTTAATGGGATAAGGGGAGACTATGGTTCCTGTTGGGAGGATGAGACTGTGGGAATGACATGGGAAAACACACACACACGTTGCTTTCATGGCACCAACAGCTATGTTGTCAGTTCATTCAAAGCAAAGGTGATGTGTGCTGACTTGTTATCTCCCAAATACACCTAGGGGACGTAAATACTCCGCACTACACCCAAAAAAACAAAAAAAGAAACGCTACGGCACACCGTGCTGCAGGATAAAACTTTTACCATAGTGGGACAGTTGAATGAGTCATGCGTCTAGTTTCAGAGTACACACACATCTTTTTGTGCCCTGATTATTTCACACCGTGCCAAACATGAGGGTCATTTAAGGAGAATGAAAAAAGCAACATTATAGATTACTGAAGGAGGGGTTAGTGGGGGGCTACAATGAAGAACTCTGACCAGTAGGGGTCATCTGTGGCATAATGTTCACTAACGCCGACATAAGCCGGCTAACGTATCTCAGATGTTCCCTTCAAACAAACCAATACCTACTTTCAAAGCCTTGCCTTGTTTCAGTTTTAGAGGCCTGAACAGCAGAACCCATCCATATCATAAAAAATATGAACAATATAAGCATGATTTGTGGGAAGTGTCCAAGTCATATTTCTAGGGAAAGGATTTAGTGAAAGCGTGGCACACAGCACAAAGGCATTATCCTGGGTTTGTGTTTTTGGTGTAACGTTAATTTAAGTGATCAGATTGCTGTATCCTTTAAAAGCCAGTCAGAACCTATAGGCTCATGGTCTTTGAAGTACTTCCAATAGTTAGCAAAACTTGGATCACGTGATAACAGCATCTCTCTCTATACCATCTTCATAAAAACTGAGTAAACTGTCATAAAATGTAGATGAGTAAGGGGAGCTTGTGATGCTAAATCATTAATCAGAGCTACAGCTACTTTAAACACCATCTATACTGATATGAAACACAGAAAAGCAGCAAATGCTCACATTGGAGAAGCTGTCACTTGCAAACATAGGTGACATTTGCTTGATAAATTAACAATTAATTGGTTATCAAATTGCTGCCAATCTACTGATCCCACTAGTGATACGTCACTCGTCTGTCCAGATGGGGAAATCATTTAGTGAGATAGTGGTGGCGTGTTTGACATGTGATTTAAACTGCTGTAGCATGAAAAATATCTTAAGAATGTCTTAGGATACACACACACACACACACACACACACACACACACAAAGCTTCCTGCTCTGTTTCTGTCTCACTCAGACACACACAATCACAGTCAATTCTCTCCAGACGGCCGATGGACAGGTCTGTGATTACCCATCTATAAGACGCTATGGCCACAGTCCTCCACTCATTGTGTCACTGCTCACATGTCAGCCGGCGATAAGTGATTCACAGGAGGACGTGGGGGCGGCCTGTTTTCCTATTTCTGGGCCTGATTTCATCCTGAGGCGGGGACGAGCTGATGACAGTACGGCAGAGACCCCTGACATCTTTTGTACTATCTCTGGTTTGTCTCCATTATCTACAGTCTGTTGCACTTCCAGGATGCTGCACTAATAGCTCATGCATCAAAGGCCGTCAGGGAGGCGAGCTACGAGTCACATAGAAGTAAGAACAGCCAAATATATAATTGCAGGTCTTGTTTGATATCATCAGTCTCCCATGAGAAATATATGTGGTGAAGGGCATGAATAACATTATTACCTTTGGTGTTCATAAACGCTGATGCTGAAGACAGTGGCTGTGTGTGTGTGTGTGTGTGAGAGAGAGAGAGGGAAAGAAATAATATTATAATTATGAATACTGATAGTAAAATATAATTTTGTGTAAAAAAAAAAAAAAAGAAAAGAAAACACAATCTTAGCAGAAAATCAGTGAATGTTTTCTGATTGAGTGCCACGACAAGTGTTTTTGATGATAATATATTTGACTTCTGTTTCCAGTTACATTGTCACAGCTCAGCTTCAGCTCTGGTGTTTGAGCTGGAACGTTTCATTTCGTCCAACTGTGATTCCAACAGCTCGACCAAAGACAGCAGCAACAGAAAATTGTTTGTGTGGTACACCAGAAAAAGTCTGAGAAAACACTGTTATTCCCAGAGGATGAGGTCATCCGTATAGGAATTTAGTCATTTTCTCCGTCAAGTCTTCACATATTTTCTTGTGTGAACATGCACTAAAATATAGTGATTGCAATGTTGAATAGAATGTATTTAGAATGCTTCATCAGTTTAAAAAAAGAAGGAAAAAGATAAAAATTAGTGTTTTTTTATGGATAGAATAATTCCTTCTATTACAGGTCACAATTTTTCCATAATTTATTCATGATAAAATGTTACTAAAAAAAGTCAAAGTCGTGTTAGGAAAAACACAAGTGTATCTTAATAACATCACCTGTGTTATACAGTATTTGGGTTTGCAAGCAGATCTGTCAGTGAGCCAGCATCCATAACGGCACAGCTTTGCAGCTGGCAGGATAAAATGGAATGCAGCAGTTCTAATTGTTAGGGTTAGTGGCCATAAAACGTGTTTGACAAGTCCAAATGATGCGTTAGATTTCTCTTTATTTTGCACACCTAAAGTAATAGAGTTTATTCATAATGTTTCACTCACTTATTTTTAAATTGTCCCAGTTGGGAATCATATTTTTCTGCATTGCTGTTTATAGCTTGTTCCTGCTGTGCACTGTGTGTGGAATAAGAATAAAAAATAACTTTAGAATAGTTACTGTTGCTGTACCTATCTCCTCTCTAAGGTGGCGTTGGTGTGGCCTGTCAGACAGCTCAACAGAACAGTGGCCTTTCTTCATGAGGTTCGTGCTTAGCCTGTGTCTGCGTCCTCCCTCAATCCAAACACATGGCGGGCAGGTTGATTGTCAAAATCTAAATTTCCTGTATTTGTGAATGTGAGTGTGAACAAAAATGCTCGATCTAAGCAGCTAAACAGTTTTAAGCTGTGCTGACATAATTGCACAAGGGTTTTCTAATCATCCGTTAGCTTTTAATGCAAATATCAAACACGATGTACCGTTAGAACACTGGAGTGATGCTTGCTGGAAATGGTCCTCTATACACCAAAACGGACATTTGCAGCTAGAATAATCATTTACCACATCAACAATGTATAGAGTGTATTTATAATTAGTTTAATGTTATATTCATTGAAGAAAATAGCGCTTTTCTTTCAAAAATATGTATGTCACTTTAAATTAAATAATTTATACTTCCCATATCACACAATGAATTAAAACATGGTTTCACATGGAGAGTTGCTACTTGTTGAGCGCTCTGTGACTGTGCATGCATTTCCTACTGTATTGAATTGCTCATTGCTACATGAACGCTAGCCCCTTATAGTATGGATACTCAGAATATCCATATTAAAGTCTGAGCTGTGTGGGCTGCTGCTGGCAGGTCTGGTCACTACTGGGTGGCCTGCTTGGTCGCTGCTCAACGCTCCTCTCCTGCCAAGCAGAGAAAGCTATTAGACTCCAAGGAGAGCAGTGAGGTCGGGTCAGAGTGTGTGTGTGTGTGTGTGTGTGTGTGTACAGGTGTGTGTGTATGCATGCATGCCCACGTGTATGTTTGTGACTCTAGCAGAATTATCACGGGGCTCATTGTTTTGCACCGTCACACTATTGTGGTGAATGTAAATATGACCTTTTGTTGGACACCAGACTAATTGTTGCATTGGAGGCATAAAAGAAACTCTGAATTCAAGTCGCCTGAATAGCTGCGGTGGATTGGCTGCGGCGGGTTTGTTGAACCTGAGGTTGGGATCTGTTGTGCTGGGCTCTTTGTCTCGCGTTTCCCCTCACTTCTTTTCTCTTCACTTTCCCTCGCAGTTTCTCTTTGTTGTCGGTGATAATTGTGCATCAATGCAGTCTAAAGCTTTCTCCGTGAAGTGACCCGTGTTTAAATGTTCTGGGGGCGTCTTGTTGAATCGCTCAAACAAATTGTTGTTGATATGAAGATGTGGGGTGGTGTCCCCATTGAGCTGGAGGTTTATACTCTTAGCGGGGAATTAGCATTGCGGGGCGCTGAATACTCGGTCTGGCTGACGTTACGACTTTGTCTTTTGTCAGTCAGTTTCGAGGGCTGGCTTCCAAACATGTCAAACTTATCAAATGGAGATTTTCAGAGGAATGCCTTCATGTTATTTTCATTCAAATTCCCTTCAACTGAATGGTGCTAACACTCTGCACTTTTAGATTCCTTATGGTGAGTAATTGTCACTCAAAAAATGACCTTCATTGTTATGCTGATGACACTCACCTTGACCTCTAACTCTTAAAAAATGAAACAACCTCCCACTTGCCTTTTTCTGAAATCAAAAACTCCAAACTTCCTGGAGTTGAGGAGCAGGCACAGTACACAGCGGCTAGGGGGGGCTGCAGCCACGTCACCGGCCTGCGATGAATGTATTACACTTCTGCGATAGCTTTTCTCTCATTACCATAGTTGTCTGTTGGACAAAAAGCACTTTGTGTTGTTGTTGCTGCACAGTCTGCAAGTCTTTCACCTTTTGTTATCACCATGTGGTTACTTAGTTTATTTGTTGAATATTCTTTGGCTGAATTCAGTATAAACTACCTTTATAATATATGTGCCAGGTCTGCTTCTATTGAAAAATGAAAATCGAATATTTTCTAAGCAAACCTTCATTTATGTTACCTGTGGATGGATCATGCTGCTCTTTTCAAGATTCAATGTTTTTGAGCTTTTATAATAGCATGCATGGCAGTACAGCAGAGGACAAAATAGAAGTCAGTGAAATTTATCTTTTTTAAGCTCTAGTTCCAGTTAGACTATGAAAGACTATCTACAATTCTTAAAAAAAGGAAAGACAAAAAGGATATAAGCCAATTAAAATACACGTACAAAGCTACAGCGCAACATTTGGACAGTTGCTAACTAAGGCAAATATGACCTTTTCCCACCTTTAGTTATTTCATGTAAAACTGGTGTAATCAGCATTGATTTATGAACATAATGTCTGTAGCACATTATGGTTATATGTACTGTAATATATCTTTTAAATCTTTGACCTTCACTCTTTGATAAAGGTTGGGTCTCAGGCAGGTCTAGACGAGTGTTTTTCAGCCTTTTTTTAGCCAAGACACTTTTCTCACATTGAAAAAATCCTGCTGCAGACCACCATCTGAAAACGTGAAAAAAAACCTTTATAACAATGAAGTGTTAAACTGTTAATATAAATGTTTTTTTAATTGGAGACTGGCCTTATAATGTCTTGAAAAGGAATATAAAAAGCACAAAGAAAAACATATCTTATAATCTTTCATGTTTCTACTCATTCAGTGTGAACGCTGGGCCTGTTTGGAGGAGCTGATATCCTGGCAGGAATCAATGAAACACACACACGAAGCTCTCAGTCTTTCCCTGTTTTTAGTTTTTACAGCAGTCAGGCTTTAAAAGCTCACCTCACACAGATATGTTGTGGAAAAATGGCAGCAATGTAAAAATAGCTTTGTTGGCTACCAGGGGACTCCTTAGCAGCTGCCAACCAAAAACTGTCCAAAGGTAGATCAGCAAAACTCAACTTGAGAGCAGGACTCTGGCTATTTCATTAGCTGCTTCAGGTCCTAGCCTCTCATTTACAATGGTCCTAGCATCGCATTTACAATGGTCCGAATATCTCATTTACTATGGTCCTAGCATCTCATTTATTATAGTCCTAGCATCTCATTTACAATGGTCCGAATATCTCATTTACAATGGTCCTAGCATCTCATTTACAATGGTGCTAGCATCTCATTTACAATGGTCCTAGCCTCTCATTTACAATGGTCCTAGCATCTCATTTACTATGGTCCCAGCATCTCATTTACTATGGTCCTAGCATCTCATTTACAATGGTCCTAGCATCTCATTTAAAATGGTCTAAGCATCTCATTTACAATGGTCCGAGCATCTCATTTACAATGGTCCTAGCATCTCGTTTACAATGGTCCTAGCATCTCGTTTACAATGGTCCTAGCATCTCATTTACAATGGTCCTAGCATCTCATCTACAATGGTCCGAATATCTCATTTACTATGGTCCTAGCATCTCATTTACAATGGTCCTAGCATCTCATTTACAATGGTCCTAGCATCTCATTTACTATGGTCCTAGCATCTCATTTACTATGGTCCTAGCATCTCATTTACTATGGTCCTAGCATCTCATTTACTATGGTCCTAGCATCTCATTAACTATGGTCCTAGCATCTCATTTACTATGGTCCTAGCATCTCATTTACAATGGTCCTAGCATCTCATTTACAATGGTCCGAATATCTCATTTACTATGGTCCTAGCATCTCATTTACAATGGTCCTAGCATCTCATCTACAATGGTCCGAATATCTCATCTACTATGGTCCTAGCATCTCATTTACTATGGTCCTAGCATCTCATTTACTATGGTCCTAGCCTCTCGTTTACAATGGTCCTAGCCTCTCGTTTACAATGGTCCTAGCCTCTCGTTTACAATGGTCCTAGCATCTCGTTTACAATGGTCCGAATATCTCATTTACTATGGTCCTAGCATCTCATTTACAATGGTCCTAGCATCTCATCTACAATGGTCCGAATATCTCATTTACTATGGTCCTAGCATCTCATTTACAATGGTCCTAGCATCTCGTTCACAATGGTCCTAGCATCTCGTTTACAATGGTCCTAGCATCTCATTTACAATGGTCCTAGCATCTCATTTACTATGGTCCTAGCCTCTCATTTACAATGGTCCGAATATCTCATTTACAATGGTCCTAGCATCTCATTTACAATGGTCCTAGCATCTCATTTACAATGGCTTTGCGGGGAGGAAATTCTAATTTCTCCACCACAACGTGAGACTTTTTTGATTGAGCCAACAAGTTCAGCGACATGGTGGCTAGCTTTAAGGGCTCTCTCATTTACCTTCGCAGTTTGGTTGAAAAACACTGGTCTAGACAGTATTGTGCAGATCTAGACTGATTGGGGGGTGTTCCGGTGGAACCTGTCATCTTTTTTCCTGTTTTGTTCTCATCTTGCAGCCCAGTGTTGTTGCACATCGGAGCTCTGCTCCCCTCCTTATTTTTCTGCTTGCCTCTCCTCTGTCTCTCTGTCTTCTCTCCCGTCCTTTCACCTTTGTCTCCAACACATCTACAGTCCACCTATCTGTTCCTTCTCCCTCACTGGGTCACCCTGTAGATCGTCTCCTAGCAACAAGTCTTTTTCCAGTGTCCTAACTGGAACCGCAAAGTGACTCCATCATTTTCAACCCCGACAACCAAGAGGAGAACTCGGCGGCCCTTCAGAACGAGGCGGCCAGTCACTTTGGAGCATCTTGCTCTAAAGGATAATAATGGTGGTGAGATATGATTTACAGCTGTCCTGTCAACAGACCATCAAATCCTGAAGTGAGGTTGTGAAATTTTAACACATTGCATCGTATCATGGTCCAAGCTGACTTATGTGACCCTCTTTGCAATGAGAATGTTTTTTTTTCTTCCTTTTTTTTCATCAATTAATGAAAAGTGGTAACGGTAATCATTGTCTTTATGTGTGAGACAATCACAGCGCTACTACTTCATGTGGAACTTCTTACAGAAAGATCTGGTATTTCTCACCAATCTGGAGGATTAGCCCCTGAATCCTTCTACCTGCAAGAAGCGATCAGACTTTGATCCTCGTCCAGTATTCACACTCTGATAATGTTGTACAGGGCAACATAAATAAAGGACTTGACTCTGGCTGAAAAGCACAGTGAGTGTTTGCCAGCCGCTTTGGGTGGCCATACTTTTTATGCAGGGCACTTCCTTTAGGCTTCTAATGATGAGTGACCCTTGCGTGAAGGGATTCTTAGAGACTAGGTCAGGCTTTTAGAGTCAGGGGAGTTCCTAGTGCACCGAGTCCATCACGCCTGGAAACCAGGCAATCAAATGGTGTATGAACAAACCCTGCAAACTCTCTTTTAGAGCCTATGAAGAAACAATTGCTTATCAAGCAGCGTGGGTTATTAAGACTTTATGACGAGATGGTCATTTATCATTAGCTGGTGACAACCGCGATCCAACGTGTTTCAAATGAGGACTCTGCCGGTATTGTGCGCTGTATAAATGCAGAGTGACTTCCAGAGGAGACAAAGAGGTGTGAGTTGGTATGCTGGGAGCAGAGCAGGAGCCACGGCGGCACAAAGGGAACGACACTGTTGACATCAATTCATAAATCAAATGGGGGTCACTGACTCTTTGAGGATCGGGATTTGACTTTCCACAAGCTTCCACAGAACAGCTCAGGTGTTGTGTGGATAGATGTGGAAAAAAAAGCAACTGGTGCGTTGATGCGGATGCCCGACCAAAACAACGTTTCTGAGGCCAATGCAGATAATTATATTAGAGAGTTTAGTAGATTGGGCAATATTTGTTTAACGACAACATACAGCATGAACAAATATTTCCATAAAAGGAAAAAAACGTATAAATTTGAACTAATCGGGGCATTTTACGACTCAGCGCTCTCTGGTGGACGAGCTACGTAAAGATTAGTAAATGACCTCAGACATCCTGCTCATGATCTTCTTCAGCTGATGCAACAAGTGATACTGACTGGAACTATTAGAAATAGTGATATAGGGATGGGTTGTGTCATGTGGTGTTTTAACACAGCAGTGAGTTTCTCTTTGGAAATTCTCGATCTGTTATCAATGTAAAATAAAATATCTAAATGTTATCACTCTTTAAAAACGTTATTTACAAAGGTCCTGTACAAATCTGTGTGACCTAATATTATTATTACAGTATATAACACTCAAGACATTTTACTAGTAATTGGCTCCATATTGATGAAGCACAATAAATTGCTGCCATAGGCTACATGTGTTTGTTAGTGATACACCCTATAATAAAACAGGCCTACAATCGCTTTGACTGATTTTGCTGATGATATTTCGGTTAAAGTAGACTTCACCACCGAATCGCTCGCAACAAGTTGTTTTCATGTCATTTGTTGTTTTCCGTCATTTTTTCGGACCCACTGCAGCCTGTGCGCTGCCAGAGCCTGCCTGCTCAGTCCGTGCCAGCCTGCTCTCCGTGCGTCGTGGTCACCACCAGATTTGGTGACCACGTGGCGCGCGTCCAAGTCCCCGCGCCGCGGAGTGGCCGCTGGGAGAGTGGCCTCAGCCCGCAGCGTCCACCGTCACTTTCTAGAGACGAGAGACGCGACCCGAGCTCTTCCACTCAGCGCCGATCCGGATTGTTCTCCTTTCCTCTTTTTGCCCCCTCTCTCTCTCTCTCTCTCTCCCTCTCTCTCTCTCTCCTTTTTTTTCTTCTTCTCCTCACCCCCCTGATCGGGCTTAACCATCCCTGCGGTTTGTAAAGGCAATTGTTAGTGCGCATCATCGCGGGAGCCAAAAGGAGGTTCGCCACTGTTCCATAGGAGACTGGTGAGTGATGCGACTCCACTTGCGTGTCTTTGTTCGTCAGGACTGATAGTGTCTGCTCGTGCTTGTGACTGACTTGTGTGCTTCTGACTTCCCGTCAGGCTGCAGACTCGCGTCCACTGTGCACATGATTTAATTAAACGCGTTGATTGAGTTCTGGGGGGTTTCAACAAGTCATGTCGTGTTAACTGCTGTGTTACAACAGTGGCATCAAACACAAGAGCAGGTTTCACACAAGTTAGTAGGTTACTCAAACTTGTTTTTTGTTTTTTTAAATCAGATTGTAGTGGCACTTCAATTGTCTTTTTTATTATATATATTTTTTACTTAATGAGGCTTTTACACTTGACTTATCTGCTCCTATTTTATTTAGATTTGCATCTGTTTGATTAAAGGGTCATTGCAGCTGCACATCAGGGCAAATTAGTTGATTTGAACTTTGGCATAAATCAGGACTATTATACAGTAGATGGGCGTGGTTTTGCATTAATGAGTTCTATTTAGATATCTCAGGGAAGATTTCAGCAAAAGGAAAAAAAAAAAGAAAAAGAAAAAAGGATGTGGCTAGGATGTCATGTCACTTTTTAAAATCTTCCGTGCGTGTGGGTGTTTTTTTTTTTGTTTCTTTCTCTCAGCGGGCTGCTGGAACGTCATGACAGCTGAGAAGAGCGGGCCCGTTATAAACGGTAAACCAGAGGATGGCAGGGACCCGGAAAGGTCCAACTCCAGCTTAGACCAAAGGGAGTACAATGAGAGGGGCCAATGGAACAACAAGATCGAGTTTTTCCTGTCTGTGGCCGGAGAGATCATCGGGCTGGGCAACGTCTGGAGGTTTCCGTACCTCTGCTACAAGAACGGAGGAGGTAAGCGTGTTTCCCTCTCTGTACCCGTGCTAGCAGACTGGATGTAAACCGGCTGTAGGACAGGAACGCTCATTAGGAAAGATTAGACGATATCATAACCTTATTAAAATGTAAAATAAGGAGAGACCTGTCGCTGTAACAAAAATATCATTGACTTTTTCATCCATTATGCACAGTCATGTCAATAAAAAGAGGCAGGTTCCCTCATTAGCCATCATTAGACTGCACAGTATGGATCCTCCTCATAGTCTGAAAAGGTCATCCTGCAGTACAAGTGTGGCATAACAGCGAGCTCCTTCATTTCAGCAATGAGGATTTCGATGAATTTTGTGGAAATGTGCATGATCGCTCATTCAGGTTTAGGAGGACTGTGATTGTTCGATGGAGTGCTGCTCATGTTCCATGTGTGTTTTCTTTATGTGCATGAAGGGGCGTTCTTCGTGCCGTATGTCATCTTCTTCGTGTGCTGTGGTATCCCCGTGTTTTTCCTGGAGACCGCCCTGGGTCAGTTCACCAGTGAGGGAGGCATCACCTGCTGGAGGAAAGTGTGCCCGCTGTTTGAGGGTAAGAACGCCTCATTTTTCAGAGGTTTTCATACACAACATGGGAAATGAACAGGGTAGCTTGATTCCTGCACATACACTTCATCACACTATATCTGTGTGTTACGTCTGTTGAGGCAGATACAAGACATTGACTCGTACTTGCTGCATCCTACGTTTAGTTCTCAGGCCATTTCTGAACCTGTTTGTCCTTGCAGGTATTGGTTACGCCACCCAGGTGATTGAAGCTCATCTAAATGTGTACTATGTAGTGATCCTAGCCTGGGCCATCTTCTACCTCTTTAACTGCTTCACCACAGAGCTGCCGTGGGCTGGCTGTGGGCACTACTGGAATACAGGTAGGAGGATGGATTGTTTGATAGGAGAAGAGATTCTTTATTCGGATTCATGTGCGTATCCCTCACCTTTTTTTAATGTGCCCATGCCTGTATCCACAGAGAACTGTGTTGACTTCTATGGGGAAAATGCCACCAACATTACAAACCCCAACTCAACTTCTCCAGTCATTGAGTTCTGGGAGTGAGTATTATGTCTTTCTTTCTTCCATTATTCTTTTATCATGTCATGTTCACTATTTCTCATATGTGACTTCTTGGCTTTGGGTGCGACATGTTAATGGATTCGTCATTTGGTTTTAAAACGCCATGACAGTTCAGGTCGTCATGTCATTAAGCGTTGCCGAAATTATGAGCCGCCGAAAGCTTTCAGACAGTTTCACTGACCCCCCCCCTTAATCAGTCCCCCAATAATTAGTCAGCCCTTTTCATATTTGCGTGTCAGCAGGCCCTGGTGGGCAGCTGTCTCCCAGCTAGAGCCATGTGTGTGGCAGCAGATCAGCAGAGTCACTGTGCAGCGCTGTCCACACTTCCTGTCTCGCTGCCAGTGCCTATGTTTACCCTGCTGGATCAAATTTCACTTTTAACCTGCTCGCCGACCTTTTTCAAAAAAAAAAAAATACCACAACCACTTTAAAGCAGTTTATTGTGTTGTTGCTTCTAAAGCACAATGAAGTACAAAAAATGTGTTGACAGAGATGAAAATGTCAGGCTTGAGCCAGCAATATAACCCCAGAGGAAGAGATGCCCGAAGGAATTGGCCAAAAAGCCAACATGCTGTTGGCAAAAATAGTAACTGACCAAGCCTTGTGAAATGTCTGCCAAAACCGACTGCCGTGCTTTGTACTGTATATACAGCATAAACAAATATCAGTGGAAAAATAAAAAAAGCTGCATTTTGTTATTTATGTTTTTCTGATGTTGCTCTAAAATAATAATGCATAATTTGTTGATTTAATTTTGTGCAATAATACGGGCAAAAAGTCCTCGATGAAAGTACTAAATGATATTTTAGTAGTTTCTTTTAAATGAAAAAATTCACAAATCAGTAAAGGAATATGCAATATATATTTTGTGTAATGCTAACTAACCCAAATGAAGTATAAAGTGGTGTACTTGTGTAGTTTCTAATTTTTTTCCAAATGTTACGCACGTCAACGCACGCCCAGGTGTATTTACACACATTAGTGTTCACGTCTTGCCCTTGGAGGTGACCAGCAGGGACAGGGGGGCTGTGTTGGACCTACTCTGTGGCGGGCCACCAAGAACATGTCATGATGATCAATGGCTGGTCAGGAGGTCCGGGGGTGAACTCGATGGCAAAGATTTGGCAAAACCATTTAGCTCTGTGGCGCTGACTCTCGCTTCTTATCCTCCTTCAATGCTGTTGCCTGGCGCTGCTTCAACAAACAGGAAATGCACTATTGATTCACTACTGCGCCAACGTGTGATGATAAAAATATCACTGAGTCCTTAGCCTGTATCAGGTTACACCTGCAGGTATATATAAATGATATAAATATAAATAATGAATACATAGTATAATGTATTAAACTTGCAAGTGTTCTGGATTGAAGGTTTTGAATTGTATGTCTTGGTCTAGTTTCTTCTACAAGCTTGCAGAGGAATGCTCTGACATTTCACAGTTGGGATAATCCTTGGGTACCAGCTGTGTACATGGCATCCATGAGTTCCCTCCCTTAGGACAGACAGGTTGGCAAGACTAGAAAGTCGCTTCTTGATGTTGCTACCCCAGGAGAACATTCATGATGAACCACAGTTGGCAGCTGTGTTTGTTCCTCAGTGTCATGGCCGCCTGGTGATGATCACCTTTGGACGATTATTTTGCCTCAACATTTGAAGGACATAGAAAACCCTCAGAGGGTAAAGACTCTTCATTACTCATTGGCTATGAGCAATGGTTCTCCATGGTCAGAATAGTGGAGCAGACCAGACTCTTCTTGTTGATGTCGGCCATCATGTTGCTGTTGTTGCTAGAAGTATTGCATGGTGTCTCCAGTAGGCCTGCATGATGCCCCTCTTCACAGCCACCCTGCTACCTACTGTACAGTATAGTTACCTCCAGGTCTTTCATTATCATTTGGCACGTAAATGGTGATTTGTTGTACTAGGGGATTATTGCCATATCACCCTCAACTCATCATTTTCAAGACTGGATTTTTCATATTGCATTAATTAAATTGCTGCTTCACTGATTCACAACCTGGCCCATGTATAAGTAGCTACCAGTTTCCTGGTTAGTAGCAGGATGAGTTACCATTGAGTAGAAAAGGCAGAAATGTTGTGAATGACGTGAATCCAAAGGACAGATTAGATAATCCTGAAATGCTGGTCAGTGTCCTCAAAGAAATGTTGCTCCTCGAGTCAAAGACAGAAAGTAGATTATGGACTGACCCTCATGGATATGATACTCATGATATATAGGTATTATGGGAAATGCTACACTCATATTGACTAAATGTGCAAGTAGATGTGAATTCCAGAATGCCGCTCTGAGAACCAATACAGAACAATAAAGCATCTTAGAGGGCAAAGACTAGGGATTGGAATACGATTTTATTGACACCAATGTCATTATCCTACTGATTCAATTCTTTATTGATTCCTAATGTGGGAGAATGGCTGACACTGGTTTTTCTACTGTGAGAATATTTACTGTAAGAATTTCTGATTTAGTGTCCTGCCTAACACATCATGTTATACCAAATGATGTTAACACTCAGGAACGGATATGCTGCTCACCCAAGTGAAGTGTAACACGTGGCGTCTTTAAATTTAAGATCATTTTTTATAGAAAGATGTTTCCTTGAAATTCCCATTTTGCCGACATTACAACTATATTTGTTGTCAAGTTTGCTAATGAAATAAAGCTACATTTTGGACCTTTCTTACTCTCCATGCCATGATTCCCTGTTGTAAGTTTCCCAGTCGCTGCATGAGTTTATGTGCATTCTGAACATTAAGAAAAACATATCAGCATCGATAGCAGCAAGTTCAAAGTTCCATATTTGCAAGGAAAAAGAACATAAAAGTATATTTTCATATTCATTGCAATGCTGATCTTTCTGAATCTTTCTGGTCTGCAGAAGAGTTAATTTTATCTGCCTTGCATGCATTTCATTGCACATTATATTCATAGTCAAGGCGAAACCACTGTACTTGAACCATGCATGACGGGGTTTTGAGGTTGAGGAATAGAAATGCATAGGGAACATGGTTACCCAGCAGGAGTTACATATTTATGCTACTATTTATATGCAGCTAAGCCAACCGTTATTTATCATTGCCATCCCTCTGTAATATAACTTACATGTATGTGGTATGTTCTGAATACTGCTATACCTGGTTCAGGAAGTGTCTGGCTTCTGCTCATATCACCGTGTTCTCTGGGCCAAAACAGACGCCGAGTACTGAAGATATCAGATGGTATTGAGCACATGGGGGGAATACGCTGGGAGCTGGCCATGTGTCTGGCCCTGGCCTGGTTCATCTGCTACTTCTGCATCTGGAAGGGACCCAAGTCAACTGGCAAGGTGAGACGGTAATTCACCTTTCGTGTCATGTGTGTCCATGTCCTGATAAATGACTTTACCAAAAACAATCACGCTGAAGTACTTTATCTTTTTGTCCTCATACCTAAAATATGGCTTCCTCTCATGCAATTTCCATGCAAATAGAGGAAAAAAGGGGGCTGTATACTATGCACCACCCACTTCTACCTTACCTCCCATCACCCTTTTCATTTTAATGCTCTCCTCAACAACCCTTCTGCCGTCTTGAGGAGGATAGCAGCGAGACTCTTGCTTTGGTGCTCGGCAGCCCTTAAGAAACTCCTCTCGGACTCAACGAGCCAGAATGGTTTGGGAGATAGCGGTAGAGTGGAAGAAAAAAGGGGAAGAAAGAAAGAGAGTAAAATGAAAAAAGAGAGGTGTGTGAGGAAAAATTAATGGGTTCACATTGTACATGACGGGAGGAAAAACAACCAGGCAGCGATGCCTATATCTCCCTGAAGTGTCTTTTGTCTCGCTGTGAAGTAAGAGGGGAGAATGCTTCTTCATGGCTGGGCTTTAGCAGCCGGTCCAAGATTGATTCCTGCATTCACTGAGGAAAGGAGAGTGTTCATGAGGAGCATGCAGAGTACATCCTCAGCCTCCGCCTCTGCTGCCTCTCTCCCTCTCCTGCTATGAGAAATTAACCACAGCTAGCTCATTGCAAGAGAGGTGCTTTCTTCTCCACGGACCCTACAGCCTATTCAGTTCCAACTCTGCTTAAGCTGTTTGCTTTGTTGCCCGTGTTTGCCAGCCATTCTCACGTTTAAGCCCTCCTGTTAGATTTACGGCAAGGCAGGGGCAAGTTTGACCAGTAAATTTGTGGTGGCTTAAATGTTTGCCCGTGGTGAGGTGGAAGGAGCATGTGGAGCATCAAAAGTTCACGGAGGGATTGAATATTGTCCTTTTCATCTCCGGAGTGATGGAGAGAAAGAGGGAGAGCAGGCTTTAGGACGTGTAATCATTTTATTTGCTAAATTAAAGGAGGGATTTGCGAGGCAGGAGACACGTTTTCCCACACTTTCCCTGCAGGCCATGTTAGGATTAACAGAGCTTAGAGTGGACAGTTTCATTAAGGCCCATGGATCCTTTCTGTTGGAGCACCACCTTGGTTAGGATCTGATTCAGGATGTGTGTAATTTATGATTTAGTAAAGGCACAAAAAGTAACACAAACAAGCCTGTTGTTCAACCAGATGCAGTAGTACATTACAAGATGTGACTAAAAGTGTATAAGGAGCCGGAGTATGCAGCAATTCGATGATATGCATGAGCAGTCCATTCTACGTGTCTGTAGTAGGTGCACACATATTTCTGTGTTGTGAATGAAGTTGTGTGTCCCGTTTTGTGTGTATGTGCACTCATGCACTTCCGTGCGTGCTTCAAAGAGAAGCACATTTTCCCACACTGCCAGCATCACTCCTCTGGGCTTCTCCTGTTTAAGAGACGGGGCCAGAGGAGCCTTCTTTTCTTTTTCAGTCTCCTGGCCTGGCTCTGTTCTGTCCTGTTCTGTCCTCAATTGGACTTTGACTGGATGCCAGCGAGCCAGGGGATGTATGTTGCCCGCCTCTGCCTTCCAAGAGGCCAGAGTCTTTGTTCAAGGGGTTTCTAAGAGTCTTGAGATGTTGAGAACAATCCTGCAAAACCTGAATACTTCAATAAAAAGGAAGTCTTGGCTTGATGGTTATCAAGCACTATGGAAGATACCCTACCAGACATATAGACAATATATATATATATATATATATATATATATATATATATATATATATATATATATATATATATATATATATACATCCATATAGGTATACATATATATATTTCTGGCTCTAAGTAGTTGTATCTTGTGACTGAGCTGCACTAAGCAGCAACCTTTTTTCCTTTTGAAAAACAGGCTGTACATAAGTGAATATTTCCACTGTTTGCATAATTGTCCTCGCAGGTCGTGTATGTGACGGCGACGTTTCCTTACGTTATGTTGCTGGTTCTGCTGATCAGAGGAGTGACGCTGCCCGGAGCATGGGACGGAATCAAGTTCTACCTCTACCCAGACATTTCACGTCTCTCGGACCCTCAGGTAAGCGTGGAGCCACTGCGACTCTCTTCTGCTGCTAAAAGAGTAAAACATATACACGGTGTAGCACAATGCTATTATTGGCTTTACCTGTAGATGGCATATCATACACATGCAGCTCGATGCTGCTATATATTGTGGATCATTACATCTGAAAACATAAAATGAGTATAAAATGGGAAAATGGCTATTGATGGCATTCATTTTTGAGATGTGGGAAAGAAAATCTCCACTTTCCATGTGTGTATATTGATAAAGTGGCAGGAGGTACCAAAAAACAAAAGTCGAGCTGAGTCCCGGGGGGACAGGTGCTGTTATTGTTGGTAAAATATGGAATCAGTCCCTCAAAACACGACATCACTCATGCAGGAGAACAAATGGAACCACTCCCAGGGCAAAAGACAGGAAACAGTCACTTAGTAGTTTCCAACTACTTAGTAGTAGTTGGAAACGTTTGGCTGAATGGCAGACTTCTGATATGCACTGATACTGTGGTTCATTGTGGAGCCAATGTGGTCTTAACCACACCCTGCTGCTGAAGGGATGGGCAGGGTGGGCATAACAGTGAGTCTGGAGAACCTGCAAAGAGGTCAGGCTTCGAGGCTAATAGAGGTGGTGCTCTACACACACACACACACACACACACACACAAACACGGGGGGGGGGGGGACTTCTTGACCTCGTCTGGAAAGGGCAGACAGCTCAGGTTGCTAGGCAACAGTGCACCAGAGATGTCCGTGGATAAAGTGACATAGAAATCGAGATGGATGAAGAAAGAATAAAATAATGGGACTTTGTTACATCACAGATTTTTTTCATGTAAAAAGTACTGCACTAAAAGTGTGTATGAGTATGCGTTAGCTTGAAAATGTCAAGCGATATTCAGGTGATTTTTGGTATTTCAAACCCCAAATATATATTTTCATAAAGATATCACGATGTGAAACCCAGAAAAAGTGTAAAGTTGAATTCAACATTAGTAGCTTTCACTGTCCTGCGCTGTATGAATATTAGGAAGTTAACACATCAGTCCCAGCAAGTTATTTGTCAAAGCCTTGCCCTTGTACAGTATGTTTTACAAGTTAAAACATACTGTACAAGTGAGTTCACATCCAAACTGGCTTATGATAAAACAAATAAATAGTCCAGTCGTCCATTTAGTCTCATCATGCTATGGCTAAATAGGGTTAGGGTTATGTGATACTGTAGAAATGTCTGCAGGGATCATCAGCTGGATGCAAACTCTTTGCTGGTACATACAGCTTTAGCCTCTAATTGCATATTGAGGACATTTACAAGATTCTCACTGAGAAACAAGTCATCTGGCCTCATTAAAAAGCTCC
This sequence comes from Eupleurogrammus muticus, assembly GCA_036785175.1. NCBI lineage: Eukaryota > Metazoa > Chordata > Actinopteri > Scombriformes > Trichiuridae > Eupleurogrammus > Eupleurogrammus muticus. The sequence continues at coordinate 704,113 of JAYKQN010000021.1, forward strand.
GCCACAGACAGTCAACCAGCTCGTATAGCCGACATTAGCATTCTCAGCTCACTAGTTACAGCTGATTAACCTGCCACGAAAAAATAAATCCACGACAAGAAGGAGAAATCTGCTTCTTCCTTGTACACCATTAGTTAGTTTCTGTTTTGAAAATTTCTTGACATGCGCAGCAACAGTGGGTAATGTGGGGCTGTTAGAGTAGAAAGCTAAAAAACAAACCTATAAAACAATAATGTTCCAGTTTTCCAACATGTGTGCTTCTGTTTAATCTTGTCACGCTTGCAAAAGTGGACGATCTCGATTTCTTACACGAAACCTGCACATTTACGCAAGATACCACAGCATCTCGCCTCCCCTCTACAGACCAGCATCCTGTCTGAACACCTCTTTTACACTGTTCACGGAAACAGGTGGTCCAATGTGGTGAGACATGGATGTGATAACAAACAATATTGTTGTCACAGAAATAAATAGAAATTCAGTCTGTACCTGCAGAGATGGATGAGCTCGTCTGTTTCACGCGATCTGTGGAGAGAAGTGTGAAGGACATATGTACACGTATCACGCCGCAATCCTTTGGATTTGGCTGATGTGTTATATATAGACATTTTAATGCCTGGAACTGTTTTCCCACATTAAACTAGTTTAATCTTCACATTTAATTAAATTCACTGTGAGACCATAGGAACGTGCACCATAGATAATAAAATAAAACAAACAGGAAGCAGACTTTTTTTTAGACTACAGCTGTTCTGTAGCGACGTAAGAGAAAGGGTGTCTCAGATAGATGGTGAAGGAGACACAATCGGAGGCACAGAGGGTGTGAAGGGGGTGATAAAGAAGCGCTGCTGTTTGGCAGAGGAAGACATTACTTCTGACACCAATGTTAAATGAGTTTCCTGGGGACAATCGGGGCTCTGTTCTGTTCACTGTGGGTGTGTTACCCGCTCTTTTTACACCCCTGAACTTCATCATGCCTCCCCCCCCCGCTGTACCTAACTCTCCCTCGCCGCCCGGCCCTCCCACTCGGCCTGCACCCTGTGCCGTGCATCAGCCCCGTTCTTTACGCCTCGCACGCTCTCATGCTCCTTAACCCTCCTAGTTGTCTTCACAGGCGTTACTGTACAACCGGAAATGTGACATCAAAAAGGGACATCAACCAATATATGATGGCACTATTTAAACATAGCCTTAGTTATTTTAAATATACTGAATATTCCATTTAAAACTAGGATAATGTTTAAAAATATATAAATAAGATTTTTTCAATGCATGCTGTAGTAGATTTGAATCCTATGATGATTTTAAGGGTTAATTGAGGTTAAGGGTTTGTCTGGATCAATGTATGATCACACTTTTGTTTTTACACCAGTAAACTATTAATCTAAAGTCTTCCTCCTTTAAAAGTCCACTCCTTGTGTTGTTCATTATTTTTCTCATCTCTGAGTTTCATTCAGAACATGTACATGCAGTTATAGTCCCCCTGCACTCAATTTAAATGTGTGATGTGGAAACCTGAAGCCTGCAAACAAAGACTACATTATTGACTTTCAAGTGAAGTAGGAGTAACTTCTGTAATGAAAAATATTTACATTTTAATCAATACTGATGAGGGAAACGGAGTAGATAACGTTAAGGAATAACAAGTGCCTGCATTTGCTATTCCTACCGTTCTCTGTAAATTCACTGCAGAGTTAAATTCACAATTGAATGAAAAAGTTTCTACTATATCAGATCTTGTAATAGATAGAAAAATGTTTTTGCTATTTCAGAGCATCACTGACTTACTGGCCCGTCCCATTTGTCTAATGTGACTTAGTGTGACAATCACGTGGTGAAGATACGATTACATTATTTGCTGCGTGGCTCAGAAGTAGCAGAGTGAAATCATTCGGGCTCACTTAAGCTAAATGTCTTAATGTTGCATTCTCCAATAAATATCCAACACCTATGGATGTCATTCATAAAACGAAGGGACGTGAGGAGCATGGGGAGCCGTACGGCCCATGTCATCCACTTTCACACAGTAGACAAGTTTCCAGGAGCCACAGTCTCAACATAACCAAACACAAGCCGGCCAAATTAGGCACAACATCAACAAGTGGTTCTCTGCGAGCCTGGGCCTTTAAGGCAGCTCTGCGCTGTGCGGCCATCAGCCGAGGGTGAACTAAAGGGAACATTAATGAACATTAGCAGAGAAAGGCCTGTTCTTCCACAGGAACAGTCCTGTGTTTGTGAGGTCACAGAAGTTACCGTGGTTACTCCCAGGAGGGAGCGAAAACCGTGCGTTTGTTAATTGTTTCTCGTGGGGAAATGAGATTAGTGGCTGAATGGTGATGTGAGAGAGTTTTCAAAGAGCCATGCTGCATTAGGTTTGAATTCGGTAGCACCCCATGCGATCCTGTGGGTCCTAGGGTCCCGGGCTGCGCTACAAACGAGTTTCATAATGGACATTTTAATGCTGGCTTTCTCACTTCCAAATCTCAACATGTGTAAATCCACATGAGTCAATACTCCTGGATATACATAAAATTTACAAGCGAATAGAATTACCTAAAACCTGAACCTTTTAAACATAAACAAGTATCCGCAACTAACGACACCCACTAAATAATTTTGAATAACTGGAACTGAAAGTGGGTAGAGGAAAAGGCACTGAGCTCCATACTCATCAAAAAAAAAAAAAAGTAATAAACTACTTCTGCAGATGCTGCAGGACACTGTATGTAACCATGAATCCTGTTTTAACCCCTGGCTCCCAAGTCATAGACGGAGATCAGTCATAGAAAATAAACTTCTCATCTGTTTCAGGGTGATGGGAGGAGCGATGCGTCATAATCAACAAATCCTGCAACTTTAATATCAGATATCTAACTTTAATAGTCATATTTAGGAGTGTGCCATGCATCCGGGTGAAAAATTCAAGCAAACACCTTGATAAAAATGACGGAGAAACATACAAATGAAGACGCTTCCATACAGGTCAGCGGAGACAAATTAACAGTTTAATTATGTAAATGAGGTGAATCATATGACCTGGCATCACAATCGAGATACTATGCCGCTATGTTACAGAATCTCTTGGTGGAAGAATGGTGATATCCCTCAGGTAGAGTTGAGGGATTTTTAGTAAATTCCACACCCAGGAAGTTTGAGGCTCAGGAAGATGCTGAAGCAGAAACTCATTTGTTTCATTCATGCTTCCCTTCACCATACACAGGTATGGGTGGATGCAGGAACCCAAATCTTCTTCTCCTACGCCATCTGCCTGGGCTGTCTCACTGCTCTTGGGAGCTACAACTCTTACAACAACAACTGCTACCGGTAAGAATGTGGATACTAGTTGGTATAAAGGGTAAATACTTTTTTATTATATTCCGGGGGTCTGCTGGAAGGTCTTTGTTTGACTTGCACTCATGAAACCTCTGTATGTGGCCATCTTGCTCCTCAGGGATTGCATCATGCTGTGTTGTCTGAACAGCGGCACCAGCTTTGTCGCAGGTTTCGCCATCTTCTCCGTGCTGGGCTTCATGGCGCTTGAGCAGGGTGTTCCCATCGAGGCTGTGGCAGAATCTGGTGAGTGACTAACAGACAATATTTCAGAATCAAAACCTCATAAAAAGCACATTTCAGAATTGTGATGTAAACATTATCATCATACTCAGAAGCAAATACTAGCGTAAGCCTGATTTTTTTTGTGCCCCCATCCATCATATTGTGCTGAAATGGACGAACAGAAGTTATATAACTGAACTCTTCACCTAGGCTGTTAGACCACTACGTTATGATTTATTCAAGTCAGTATGAATGATTTAGTGAATGTGACAGAGCAGGCGATTTGAAATGTTTTCCTCAGCGTGTGGTGAGGAATGAGGTTAGAGGAGCTACATGCGACTTTTAGAAATTCTTTCTCATTAGTGACACCCTTAAAGTGCTCATTAATTTAGATGCAGTCGGCATCCTGTTGCTTGGAAGCAGCGCCAGCAACAGGATGCAGGTATTCATTCTATTTTTATTTTCTTCCCACATTTCATTATCACGTGAAGGATCTCTGATGTTAGGTTCTGCAGCGTGCTTGGCAGAGCATGTCACTAACCTACAGAGGGCTCCTGCTGTCCTGTGGCAACTGGTCAGGCAGAACCAAAAAACCTGACAAAACCGCCACCTTTGTTTTACCATCAGCTCAGCGAGCTGTGGACGGGAGGCAGCGTGCTGTATCCTCGTCTGTGGTTTGGCTGTGAAAAGTGTGCGTACTAACCTTACCCTCAGAAGAAGCAAAAAGGGCAAAAAAGGCGCTTTTCCTCTGGAGCTTGATTCTGCTCTTTTGTTGAGAACATATTGTGTTGCAACGGTGCTCTGGAGTTGCTGATTTGTCGCTGCGTGGTGTTTTACTGTGAGTCTGTGGAGGTTGTTGGAGACAGCGAGACGTGTCATTAGCCGGCGAGCTAATATCTGCAGGGTGCTGATGGTCGGATACGACCGTTTTTGTTGTGGTGGCTCCGTAACATCTTTTTCCTGCAAAAAGTAGCACATGTACTGAGTTGGTAGAATCTCAGTTATCTTGACATATTATGATGCTGTGCTTTGTGGGAAGGTGGGCGGAGCTTGTTGAACTTCCATTCCTATTAATCATGTGGATGTGCTAAAGTATTTGCTTTTATGGAACTCGATTAGCTCTTTTGACATGTGTGAAGTCACATAGTTTGTCTGTACTAGTCTGATTTTTGTGATATTTATGTGACCCCCAAGATTAAGTTTGAATGTGCCAAAATACCAGTTAAGGTGGAGAAACCATTCATGTGCACTGAAATAGCTATAGTGCTGTGGGCCCTGCCCTGCCCTTCTGAATTCTGTCAGGACGTTTTTCAGTAATAGTAAAACAACGTATGTTTTTGGTGTTTCTGTGATGCAGGTCCTGGTCTGGCGTTCATTGCGTACCCCAAAGCTGTTACTATGATGCCTCTGTCTCCTCTTTGGGCCTGCCTCTTCTTTATGATGCTCATCTTTCTTGGACTGGACAGTCAGGTGAGGATCAGCAGCGTCAGAATACTGAGAATGATGAATACTGCTAATACTTTAAATCTCAGTATACATCTGCTTTGACCTACATTGTACCATGTCATAAACTATGTATTAATTATCTATGTGTGTATTCTGCTCATGAATGCTGAATAAGGAGAGTATTGCAGTATTTGGTGAAAATATTTGGTGTTTTTCTTCTTTTACATTGCAAATTTCTTTTTTTCCTGTTTATAGACATTAAGAACATTACATGTTTTTTCTTTTCCAGTTTGTGTGTGTGGAAAGCTTGGTGACAGCGGTGGTAGACATGTACCCAGAGACCTTCAGGAGAGGCTACCGCAGAGAGCTGCTCATTCTTGGCATGTCTATTGTCTCCTTTTTAATAGGACTCATCATGTGCACAGAGGTGAGACTCCGCTTTAGTCAGATCACGCGGTACCACCTGTCAAGTTTTAAAAATATCAATAATAATCTAAAACAGCATTGAAAAAGAGATTTTCATACAAAAATACCAATTCTTGTTCATGAGGTATTAGATTATTTATCATAGATTAAATTATTAAACTACAACAAAGGATCAGAATATAAGGTTCATGCATTTATTACTATGAAATGATTTTGTATATACTGTTACTATATACTCAACATGGATACTGTTGCATGACATCAACCCTACAAAATCCTGTTTTTTGTTTTTTGTTTTTTCTGTTCTATTGTAATAATATACTACCACTTTTATTTAGGCATAAATAACCCTAATTTCTGGACAAAGTGATGTCTAATAATTGTTCACATAATTTCATATTTTTTTATAGGAATTACTTCATCATCACCATCATCCCCATCATCATCATCATCATCATCACCACCTTGATCACTATCATCAAATCACAAGTTTGAGATGAAGCCCTGCTAGGTACCTTATAAATGAATCATATGGATCACCAATCCCTATGATAGGAAACATTTGAAATACTGAATCCTATTCTAATGAAAAGGCGTTAAAATGATCTCTTCTGTGGAGGCCTTCTGTATCTCCTGCCTTTATCTGCTCTGCACTGCTTTTAAATCCATCTTTGTATGGACAGGAATCTGGTTCCTCGCTATCAGAAGGACCTTCATCCACTAAAAGCTTTTCATGATGTCTCTGTATGTACTGCACTCCATCCACTCCCACTTTAACTGTACTTTACTGTTCTCTAGTGGCCTGGAATGGCCATGAGATACAGGAAAAATAATTGAGTGCAATATTGAAGTCTTGCAACCATTACAACGAATCATTACAACCAATGGTAAATTCCATTTTTGTTTGTTTGAGACAGCTGCACTTTTCAATGATTTGACCCCAGTTTGACATCACTGACCATCCTCATTCATATTACAATTCCACCTGCTTTTACTCTTTTGTCACTACCAGCTGCCCTCTGGATACTTTATTCTTGCATTGCCTCTAAAGCGTCGTCATAAATAAAATGTCACAAGAAGCTTGAGGAAGGATTTGGTCCCAGTTCAAGATGTCTTCTGGGATTGTGGTCCAAAACGTGGATGCAGCTTGAGTGTGAAGACAGTCAGTGAGACTTTGGTGATATTCTTAGCTGTTTACTGGCCGTTTAGGGCTGTGATGTAACCCTGCTCTCAGATTCATGCGAGATTTTATTTATGACGGCCCTTTTAGTGGAAGCAGAAAGGAATGGATTTGCTGCGTTGAGTGGAAGCGCAGTATGTTACTGTAGGTAGAGTGGAAGTAAAATGCCAGCACCACCACTGATACTGTAGCAAGGGCATCTTTAAATATCCAGGGATGGCTCTGTAAGTGATAACCGACTCTTCAAACTTGACATTCTCATAAAAAGTGGATGCACAGCAACTTCACAGTTAAAAACGAGATTTTTTTAAAGTGCATCAAGCGATCGTTAAACGTGGAGTCAGTATCGGTGGTGTGTGAAGTGCATGAATGCAGCGACTAATGTGAGGTTGCAGAAGCAACAAAACACATGGTGGAGGGTCAAAGTTCTGCAGGCCAGGTGCTCCCAGTTCCTCCTAGTTTCGTCCTGGCTCTGCCCAGCCAAGGACCCGTAAAATGCAGACTGCAGAAACCTCACTGGAGGCAAATAATTGTAACTTGTCAAGTTTGGTTTTGGTTGCTGTATATGGATCTATGCCTTCAGATCCCACATCTCCGTGCACCCATGACTCTAAACTGACACCTGTCTTTCCCCATCAGGGAGGGATGTACGTCTTCCAGCTGTTTGACTCGTACGCTGCCAGTGGGATGTGCTTGCTGTTTGTGGCCATATTTGAGTCCATATGCATCGGCTGGGTGTACGGTAAGATTCTCGAGAGCCTCTACTTGAGGTGGGACTTCGAAGGAAAGTCAATTCAAATCAATTCAGTTTGATAGCCCATTGGGAATTTGCAAAATCAACACAACATTCCCTGTCCTTGGACCTTCACATCGTACAAGGTAGAACTCCCTAAAACCCCCTTTTTTTCTTCATTTCTCTCTCATGTCTCTTCAGTTAACTGTACATTCACAAACACAATCAACCAACTACACATAAGCAGAGCACACAGTCACTCTCCTTGCAGCAATAATATTTCTTCTATGCCCTCTGCTGGAGAACCGAGTGTTATACATGGGACATGAAGCCATTTTTCTGAGATATTTAAAAACAATATGTAATTAAAAAAAGAATATATGACTCGGTTTCAACATCAGTACGGTCTCATTATTGTCTTCCAAATGTATGGTTCTAGTTTTGAGCAGATTAGACCCGATCAGCATCCAGCGAGCAGCCAGAAACAGCACTCACGTCGTTATTCTGATGACACGCGCTGCAAACAAACTGAGTGACGCGTGTTTTGCATTTCAGGTAGTGACAGATTCTACCTGAATATCGAGGACATGATCGGCTACAAACCCAACTTCTTCATCAAATGGTGTTGGATGATCCTGACCCCGGGCATCTGTGCTGTGAGTCCATCAAAAAGGCCAAACAACCTAATAATAGACGAGCAGGACAGAAAAAGCAAAAAGAGTCACATCTGCTTATTTTGATCCTGTATGGATTCTGGTGTTGTATTGGATTCTGAGACCACAGTTAATATTAAATCATATGGATATTAATATATTAAATAATTCACAATCACAAGTTGAACATGTTTTTGTTCATATTGCAGGATAATCTTTCATTTGTGTCAACAGTTATTCATATTGCTTTGTGATTTATGTTTTTTTATGTGTTTTTATTGCAAGTGAATCACATGAAGAAACTATGTGATGCATATTAGCTTTGATTAAAACCTGAATTTAGGAGTATGAATACTCCATAAAGGCTGTTTTTTATGTGGCCCTTGGCCTTCCATTTACCAAACCACAATAAACTACAACTCTAAATCAAATGACTTTTATTGATTAAAAGAGCAGAAGCTTTTCTCCGCACAATGAAAATGACATTTGCAAACAGTGTGAACACTGAACTGAGTGTTTGCAAAGGTAATTTGCAAATGTAAATGTGTTTCTTGTTTGTCTGCTTGCAGGCTATTTTCCTGTTCTTCCTGATTAAATACAAACCGCTGAAGTACAACAATGTGTACACCTACCCTGACTGGGGCTATGGCATCGGCTGGTTCATGGCCATGTCCTCGATGGTCTGCATCCCTCTGGGAATCATCTGGATGATCTGGAAGACCCCTGGTACCTTCTCTGAGGTACGAACACACACTCCAAGGCAAAAGTTACAGAGCAAATAAATTGTAAGATTTACAAGTCGGTGCAAAGAAGAAACATGGAAATGTTTTTCCCAGATCCTGCTGAGTTTTTATTTACTCCTTCATATATATTCATCAGGTGACAGCAGGCTGAGCTCATAATTGTCTTAATGTGGCTGCTGAGATTCAGGTCCAAGTTTGTCGACACTTGTCTTGTGTCTTGGTTTGCCGTGTTTAGCGCTACTGATTGAAGCTGAGTACTGACTTTTAATCCTTTTATTTGGCTCTAAAAACAACTACTTGAATTTTATCTTTGTTTTATTGGGGAATGTCCTGGCACGATAAAAATGTTCAATGCACTTACTCAGCATTTTTATGGGAATATAACCTCCTGGTTATGTGAATGTGTTTATTAAGACAGGTTCACAATAATAATTGACCTCCTCTCTGAAAAAGTCAAACTGACTTCCTATGTCCTTGCCAGACATTTAATATATAGTGATTAAACAGGTTTAAACTTATTTTTGTCAATGTCTTTGTGTCTTGTCAAATTCTGTTTTAATGGAATTCACAATGCAATTATTATATTTCATTTCATGTGCCTTCATTTACACCAGTAACGGTCAGAAAAAGCAGAACAACATAATGCAAGTCCAAAGAATCCTGATGTCGTATGTGTGGAACTCCATAGCACTCTAAGATCTGTAGTACAGATTTATACCCCCACCATAGGTGATTACAACTATAGTGCATTGCATCAATTGAATATTTTCTGCAAGTTTTGATTCTAAATAGGTTGCAACAAAATATATATAGCTTCCTATGTTTATATATAAATATATATAGTATATTTCTGCTGTCATTCAGTGGTTTGTAGACATCTATATAGTGTGAAGTGTCTTAACACTAAAGGTAATGATGAAGCATGAAACACACGTTTACACAAATGACACAATGGAACACAATAAATTAGGAAACTATTTACTGACACACACATTTTAGTTAGTTTAGTTATTTGTTGTTGGTCACCATATGCATTTTTGTTCCCCTGTAACATTTTTAAATGTGAAACCTTAAAAAGCAGCGTGGTGACTGAAGAGTCGGAGCTCACCTCCTTCTCCTCTTTTCCCTGCAGAGAATGAAGAAGCTGACGACCCCCAGCAAGGACCTGAAAATGCGAGGGAAGCTCGCCGCCCTCAGTCCTTACGCCGCCAACGACGCGAAACTCAAGGTAGATGGGAAAATAGCCACCATCTCAGAGAAGGAGACTCATTTCTAAGCCAGCGACCGACAGAGCGACCCAGCTGCCGTTCAAACGAGCAAAAAAAAAAAAAAACACAGCAAAACAACAATATTATGATCCACCACGACACAAAACAGGAAATGAAACAAGTGACTCGGGAGTCTTATTTTTGTTTTGGAAAAAAAAAAGGGAAAAAAAAAGGAAACGCTATCACACGAGTACGTAGTCTGCTTCTGTTTTGCACAAAACTTTGATAACACGTGTTGATTTCAGTTAACATTGTGACTAAAGCAGCAGTTTCCTTCTTTTCTAACTATATTAATACTATTTTTTAAATCAATTTGATGACATATATGGTCCTGGTACCTTGTCAGTACTGGTCTCACTTGTGTCTGTGCCTTTAGAACAATGCCGTTGTGTTGTGTTGTGAAAGGCGTACACTGTACATGTATTGGCAAAGTGCTGTGCCTCTATTAGGTACTAGGTACCCAAATGTGACTATCTAAGATGTAGCAGCTTGGGGACCACTCTACATAGTTTTGTGTGTAAAAAGAGGATACTGCAGTGTGTAGCACTATAGGAGGGCACTGAACACCCCTGCGGGTAGACCTTGTATATAAGAGTTTTGCTGTTGAGACGTGGACGCCATCTGATCCAGCTGTGACTGCGAGGGCTGGGGAACATTTTTCGGCCTTCTGTGTTTTCCTATTTACTCGGATTCAGCGCTGTTGCTAAGCAACATAGGCAAAAACTCTGCACACTGGATGTAATGGAATGACATTATGAGGTTATTGTTCATTATGTTAGGAAATATCGGGTCTAAATAGATGCCTCTGCTCGGGAGTGTTACGGTATTATTGACGGGGGGAAAAACAAACGTATAATAGGTCACTCCTCTCAGTTTTAGAGATCTCTAGGTTTGGGGTGGAAACCTTCACCTCAACAATATCTGTGACTTAGACTTGCAGGCCGAGTCTATAAAACACACCTCTCCCTCCTCTAGTCGCCTTCCTATAAGGCGTGGGATATCTGTCATTTCACAGCAATTATGCTGAGCCTAACACACAGTGACAGACACTCATGCTTCCACCCCTGCTCCTTTATTCCTGCTCGGCCCTGCAGAGGACAGGATGGCAACCGTCAGATGAGCATTTCCAAACCCGTCCTGTCGCCTTATCTTCTCGCTTATTTTCCCTTTCTCTCTTTCCTTCCACACGTCCCTCCTTCTCATCTTCAACCTCCACTTGTCCCCGTCACTCAATTTTTTTTTTTTCCCACTTCGGCTTCTCCCCGTCACGTGAAAGGCTTTGACGTGAGGAACCGTCGGAACGCTTTGTGTTCTGCCGTCCGTCCTCCTGCATCGGCGATGGCCTCGCTATTGGATCGGATTTTGCAGCGTGTTTCGGTGACCTTTTCTTTTGAAACTTTCAATCGCTCAACTTCTCAGAAAGAAATACTCCTTTTAATTTGGCCGTCTGAGCAACCGCCGGGGTGAAAGCATGGTATTTCCCTGTCATCCATTTAATTGTGGTAAGAGTCATTGAGCAGGCCTCATTGTTCAGATCAATCTCAGTCCATTACAGCGATCAAATGACTCTGAGTTGTCCTTCCTCCCTTCCTTGCTTTGTCCGACTTTCTCGCTTCCCTTCCTTTCTTTATTCTTGTCCTCGTTTCCTGATGAAAATGCAATAAGTGGAGAACATCTGAGGGGAGGCAATTCAAATTTCTCTCTGCACAGTTGTTCAGGAGGAGGCCAAGAGAGCGGGGGGGACGAAATATGGAATTGATGAGCTGAGGAAGTGCGGGTTCGAGTAGGTAATGAGGGAAATCGAGGAAGTGTTTTGTGGTTGAAGCCCCTCCTGTCTAAGCTGTGACGTCCACTTAAACATGTGATTGGTCCCTCTGGTGTGGTCGCATTGTGACATTATCACCTCCTCACTGATGTTCGTACAAGTTATTAGCCGTGCGCGTTGGAAGATTATAGCATGCTGTTTTAACACTGATCCTGTTAATGTATATTTTTACATCTCTTTCTAAAAATCTGTGGTCTATTTCATGAGATGAAAAATGTTTAAAAAGAATTGCTGTAATAAAAACAACAAAAAAAGAATATATCCATTGTTTTGACTTTTGATATGCTGCTCAAAAGATCTTGTTATAGAAATATAATGAACGGTGTTTTAGTGTTCTGTACTGTTCCACACACATTTTGGTATTCACAGGACACACGGACTGTCTGCTTACTCATTTTTAAGAATAAATATTATAAAGGAAAGCATAGACTCTGGTCTTTTTATTTGTAGCTATAATGCAAAGCCTTATCCTTTTGACACTGGGAGTAATTACAAAAACACTGTTGACGGGAATTAGTTTGAGCCAAATGACACTTTTTAAGATCAGAAATTGATCCATTTGCTCTAATGACATTTAGAAATCCTAGAGGAGTTGCAGGATTTAATAACTTTATCCTATATATCACCACAGACACCAGATTTCATTGTCAAAACTCTGTATACTGTGGAGTACAGAGAGCTCCTATAAGTAAAAGTAACTAACAGCTTATACTATGTCAAAATTCAGCTGTGCAAAAATGACATTTCCTTTTTAAAGGTTTTAAACTCTTCCAAAAAGGATTCAATAGCTCTATTTGCGATTGAAGCTTTGTAGATAAAACGGTTGAATCATGTGAGATAAGATGACATTTCACCAAATCCATTTCAGAGACTGAGAGAAAGAGTGTCATGCGATACAGAGAAACAAAAACGTTAATATTGATAGTGTTGAAAAGTATTGATATGGATGTGCATATTGCAGAAAAGAAAAAAAAAAACAGTCGTTCAAATGAAGTAAGAAGCCAGATGTAGTTCAAACTGCATATGAATGCCTTGTGAAAAAAACAAACATGTATGTTACAGATAACATGTAACACAAATTAGAAGATAAGAATGTGCCTGTTTTATCAGGAACTCCAGTTATAGAGATTCTGTGTATGTAGCAGATGTTTGTTGCTCCTTCTTGTTCATTCATTGACCCAATTGTCTAAAATCCTGATAACAACCAACCAGCTTTTAATGATACACGTATTAAATTAAGAAACAAAATTTGTTTTTGTTCTTCAATGACCTTCTCAGATTATTTGTATGAAAGGCTCGCATATCAACGTTGTGCAGATCCTTCACAGTAGGTGTGTGTGTGTGTGTGTGTGTGTGTAATCACTGCGCAGGCATCCAAGTGTCACACTTCAGAAATCAGCTTTCATTTCTCTGATTCGGAGATGACGTATTGACCTGATCCTGCAGCGAGATGATGTGCAGTAAATCCTCTTTTATTGTTGTGTCACGTCGCATCTGCACAAAAACTTCTGAGAACAGTTTCTGGACTCAACGGCCATGCAGAACCATTCAAAGAGTCGTGTGAAGGATGAACGTGCTGGAAAGTCGCTCTCTCTCAAACGCTGGAAATTACTTTATGTTTTTCTTTTTTCCTTGCTTTTTGGAGATAAGCTTTATCTAAAACCTCAATCTAAAACATCCCTGCTGGCCGAGAGGCACATCCTGCATACATTACCAGTACGTTTTACCCTAGGCAGGGTTGCTCTATTCCAGTTTTACATATAGTGGTTATGAAAAATAGACAGGGCACATTCAGTTACACCAACTGGAGTTTTACTGCAAGGTACAAATGGTAAAGAAACAAGCTGGAATATTTTAGATTAGTGAAACGTCCAACCTTCTGCTGCTAATAGGATTCACCCTCAATATGAATCTTTGAAAACACATGAAATATTTCTGATGCAATCTTGGGTAACCTGAACATCTATCTAGCAACTACATTTTTATGTTGCATGTACATCCTCCCACCGTTTATCGGGTCATGAGGGCAGCAGCAAAGACCCCCTCCCTTCTCTCTCCCCAGCCCTGTTGTCCAGCTTTTTCTGGGGAACCCGCAGGCATCCTCCAGCCTGTACCGGGTGTTCCCCGGGGCCCGGCTCCTGGAGGAACATGCCCTGAACATCTCAGCAAGAAGGCGTCCTCACTCACTGCTCCTTTCAATGCAGAGCAGCAGTGTTTCTATTCTGAGCTCCTCCTGGATGACTGAGCTTCTCTCTCTATCGCTTAGGTTGAGCCCAGCCTCCCTGGGGGAGGAAACGCATGTGGGCCGCTTGTATTCATGATCTTGTCCTACCCGGAGCTTGTAACTTGAGTTTAGGCCTGGATTCCGGTCTGTTAGGTGATAGTGCTGGCATTTCCTGAGGGTCTGTGAACGCATCCTGGAATAAGATGCTGCAGCGAGTGTGTAGAAAAGACAGAGAAGATAGCAGCTTCTTGTTCTGGCCTTGGCTACGACAACAGTGTCCAACGTTACCGTGAGGAATAAACTATCAGCTAAAGCTAAACGGCTTAGTGTGTGGTCTTTGAGAGATACTTATACTGCTATGCATTTGAGGATGCGGAATGTTTTTTTTTTTACTTGTTTTTCTGGTTGGGACATTGGTGAGTTGGGGCCATTTATTGTAGAGCCTTAACTCTAAAGTGTGTCGCTGCAGCTGCTGCACTGATGTGCCTGTCAGTCTCCTGCTCCATCCTTCCAGTCTCACTTATGAACAACACCCTTAGATTCTTGAACTCCTCCAACTCCAGGCCAGATCTCATCCCTGATCCAGATGCTCCCCTCCACCATTTTCCAGCCGAGAACCATGGGCTCAGGTTTGGAGATGCTGACTCTCATCCCGACTGCTTCACTCTTCGATGCAAACCTTGCCAGCGAGGGCTGATGGTCACGGTCTGAGAAAGCTAATAGGACTGGATCGTACATTGAAAGCCACAACCCGACCCTGACGCCACAGAACCGCATCTTCTCAACGCCTGTGCCAACGGATCTGGAACCCCATTCTCAGGCTTATGCCTGACCATGGTGTTTATTATGGACAATCCATGAGCATCCATTGTGCATGAATATCAACCTTTTAAACTGATAGGAGGAATCTGATGAATGTATATTCAATATTGGTAATAACAAAATTCAGCTGGTGGCCACTAACTTCGTCTGTTTTCCATTTACTGCTGAAGGTAGTTTATGCTGAGAGTTATTGGAAGCGTGCATGACAGCTAAACCTGAGCTGACACTTTCTGTGAAAGTTTTGTGCAGAGATGCAAGAGTCAAGTGAAGATTTTTTTTTCTCCTGGAAACTCTGGCCTTCAAAACGGAACAACCTGATTGGTTGATGTCACTCATGTCTCTCCTGTTGGCAAAACACTTCAAATATGTCAGAGCACAAAATGTACGAATACCAGTACCTTATGCTCTGAAAGAGGAATTTCACATGAACGAGTTTTATTTATCTGAGAAAAAACACATAGTTTTGATACAGTGGTAAAAACTCTTTTCTTTCCTAAAAAAAAAATATTATTCTCAGTGATTGTGCATCAGTGATCCTTTTAAAGTAGTGCTGTGACTGAATGTTAACATCAAAAAGTTTGATGAACACAATTTCAACTCATGAGACAAACGGACAAACACAGTCACATGCCACAATATCAATATGATAGCAATTATTGTGTTACACAGCACAAACAAAAAGACGGAGTGACGGGCGGATGCAGATGCAGCAAGACGGACGAGGAAAGAGCGGATAGGAGAGCAGGCAAAAGAGAGAAAGGGAGAAGCAGCGTTCTCCCCTGCGGTCACAGAGAAGGCAGAAAGAAACAGATTAGTTGACTCACACACAGAGTTCTGGGGCAGTGCTGCAGGACAGAGCCAAGATAGAAACACAGCGCACCATGGACAAAAGTCAGCCTTGCCTAAAGATCATAGCAACCTAGATTTTCTCATCCTGATCTCTTAGAAGCAGTGAGAAAAGGGAAGAATTGTGCAAGAAAATCACTTTGTTGAAATTGCATAGATGACATACTTAGTATTACATTGGATGAAGATACTCTTGTAATCATTGCAGCAGTAGATTTATTCCTGGTTCCCTTTGATTTTAAATTAAACAGAGAGTTGCCTCAATGACTACAGTTTGTTCATAGTCCAATAGTTTAGTTTTCTTGGCAAACAGATATTAGTGTATAAATTCCTCACATTTGTTTTAACTTGGACCAAATAGCCTGTAACTTCCTGCACATGTACTGACCCAGTAATACACCAGTTTGATGCTTTAATTAATTGCTAATGATATCTTTCTCTGCTGATAGCCAGACGATTATGAGGAGACAGAGGGGTCCTAGTGGCAGATAAGATGACAGAAAGCATAGCAGAAACATTGATGCCCGAGTATAAGAAATCCCTTGGATGACTAGTGCACTTAAATTCCCAAAAGGATCAGTGTTGTCTTACATGTTCCTGTTAAAGCTGAAGTGAGACTAGTGGCCTTATACACGCAGTGATGAAGCAGGACTTCACAGAACATTCTGCGTGCAACTTTCATTAAACTATATGGCTCAGAGCCTGAAATCAGCCAGCGGTCCTGTTATTGGTTCTGTGCCTATAAAGACTCTGTTTCCACACTAAATTTAATCAGTTTTTGTTCCCCTTCTGATCCCCTGCTGGTGTGACATGAGGCTGGAGTTGTTTTTTTATATTTTCAGCAGGGGGCAGCAGATTCCAAATTACCATGACTGTGCAAGCCTCAATGGCAGGTAAAAAAACCAGAGTGCATGTATGAGCATTTCTGTTGCACATTTGCGTGCTAATACTTGTGTTTTTATTAGTGGGCGTTGGAACGTGCATGTGTCTATGAGTGTGCAGGCCGTTTTCTGGTAAAATCCATGTGTGCCTGCGTGCTAAAGCAGCGTGTATGTGCCTCCGTGTCGTTGAATTTGTGGTTTGCACGCTCATGGTGCCTGACACAGAATCACATTTTATCAGGTTAAATTTATCCCTGCACACTCCAAAAATGAAAAGGAAATATACAGCCTTAGTAAAACTGAGCATTTGGTACATGCCTGTTTTTGGTGCATGTGTTTCCTGAGCTGGACCCATGCTTATCCCAGTATTAGACACATAGACACAAAACCTTGTCAAAAAAGAAAGAGAGAGAGGTAGCATTGATTAGATGGAAAGCGGATGTCCGAAAGTGGGAAATAGATGGGTGAACTGAAAAGCAAAAAA
This sequence comes from Eupleurogrammus muticus, assembly GCA_036785175.1. Classification (NCBI taxonomy): domain Eukaryota; kingdom Metazoa; phylum Chordata; class Actinopteri; order Scombriformes; family Trichiuridae; genus Eupleurogrammus; species Eupleurogrammus muticus. The sequence goes on from JAYKQN010000021.1 coordinate 721,199, forward strand.
AAATTGAGAACAGAAAGAAGGATGGGTTGAGGGAAATGGAGAGGGGAGGGGCGTGAGTGAGAGTAATCTAGTGTGTAATGAAAGGAGGCAACACAAAGAAAATGGTTTCTGTACCTGGTGAGAAAGAGCGCAGAACGGAGGCTGGACAGGAAACTTAGAGGTCAAGAGGGGTAACAATGTCCATTGTGCTTGGTATGAAATCGCCACAGCTGCAACACTGCTCCAAATACCACTTGATGAGAAATAGCAATATTCCATTTCCTTGTTTTCAGACAGACAATTAAATGAATTAAAATTCATTGTGTGTAAAAATATTCCAAATTTGCGTTTTGCAAGCTTTTAGTCTATATAATCTGCACAATCATTGTGTGATTTATATGTGTTTTCTTTATTTTATAAATATATATATATATATATATATATATATATATATATATATATATATATATATATATATATATATATATATATATATATATATATATATATATATATATATATATATAAAAAAAAAAAAAAAATTCCCTTCTCACCCTTCCACGGGTGGTCTCATCCACTTTCCAAGCTCGGGTCCTCTACCAGAGGCCAGGGAGCTTGAGGGTTCTCCGCAGTATCCTTGCTGTTCCAAGGACTGCGCTCTTCTGAACTGAGATGTCTGATGTTTTTCCAGGGATCTGTTGTAGCCACTCCTCCAGTTTGGGGGTCACTGCCCCGAGTGCTCCGATCACCACGGGCACCACTGTCGCCTTCACCTTCCAAGCCTTCTCCAGCTCTTCTCTGAGCCCTTGATACTTTTCCAGTTTCTCGTGCTCCTTTTTCCTGATGTTGCCATCACTTGGTATTGCCACATCCACCACCACGGCTTTCCTCTGCTCTTTATCCACCACCACAATGTCTGGTTGATTTGCCATTACCATTTTATCAGTCTGGATCTGGAAGTCCCACAGGATCTTAGCTTGGTCATTCTCCACCACCTTTGGAGGTGTTTCCCACTTTGACCTTGGGGTTGCCAGCCCATACTCCGCACAGATGTTCCTGTACACTATTCCAGCCACTTGGTTATGGCGTTCCATGTATGCTTTACCTGCCAGCATCTTACATCCTGCAGTTATGTGCTGGATTGTCTCAGGGGCCTCCTTGCACAACCTACACCTTGGGTCCTGTCTGGTGTGGTAGATCTGGGCCTCTATTGCTCTGGTGCTCAGGGCCTGTTCCTGTGCAGCCAGGATGAGTGCCTCCGTGCTGTCCTTCAGTCCAGCCCTTTCGAGCCACTGGTAGGATTTCTTGATATCAGCCACTTCAGTTATGTTCCGGTGGTACATCCCGTGTAGGGGCTTGTCCTCCCATGATGGTCCCTCCTCCAGCACCTCATCCTCTGTTCATATATATATATATATATATATATATATATATATATATATATAGATCATGATGCAATCATGATGCAATTTTCTTCTACTCACAGTGATATTAAAGAGAAATAAAAAAAACAAGAGTGGATATTTCATGCCACCAAAGGGGCATGTTTGCAACATGCAACAGTCAGACTAGAAATTGAGTAGATTCAAAGTAAGACAAAATACGAGGAAGGGGCCCAAACCCAGAATATTACACAGAAGCTCATGGCAGAGAAGACGACAGAAAATGTGAGTCTCAACAGCTGTTCATGTTTCCATAAAATATGCCTCATGTTTGCATTATTTGGAATTTAGGTTTTTGTAGATTTTTGTAAAATATACAGCAGCAAGCATCTTTAGCTAACCACTGTTGTGGTCTGGTTTTCTTATTACTACCAGATTTTGCAAAACTGGTTTTACATGTATTGGAGGTGCAAAAAATCTGGTTCTGTAGCAATTGTATGTATTTCTAATCAGTGGATTGAAGAAACACATTTTTGTAGTAAGGTGGAGAAAATCCTCCTGTAACTATACGCTTGTCTTGTAATCCAATCGTGTTTTATAAAAAGAGAAGGGATCTTTGGTGGATCTTATACATACATACACGTGAAAAAGAGAACACAATGTACAGATCCTCTTTATACTTTGGGGGTTTACTATAGTTTTGGTGTTTCTGTGTGGTCACAGCATGACCTTTTTCTCACTACAATATTATCTTTATTCGCTCAGGATTATCTTTGAGACCACCTTGCTGGTGGTCAACAGATAAAAACCTAATAGCACCTTGAAATAGCTCCGAATTGATTTTTGGTGTGTAGTTCCTCTCTGTTCGTCAATGGTTCCAAACTGATTAGCTTGGGAATACAAAGGAATGTTTTTTTTTTTTTTTTTTAAACCTTTAGACCAATAGAAAATTAAGAAAAATTATAGTGAAGAAAACAATGAGTTGCATAGATGTGGATAAAATCAAATTAAATTGATGTAAATATCTATGTCTGTACACAAAGTCACAAAGTACTGATTGTTTACCTTCATTATTATATTTTATTATGTACTATAATTTTTTTTCTGAAAGACAGATGAACAAATCACTATATAAGAGCTCATGTTTAGTTCAGAGAAGCAACATCTTTCGTTTAACAAACCAGAAACTAAATATCTATTCCAAATTTCAGTCATCAGTCATCTTCATAAACAAAAAAAACATTAAAGTCAGTCAATCAACCAGTCAATCATTCAATAAATCATCTGCCTTTACATAAGTTCATTAATGAAATGGCAGAGTGCAGCCTGATGACCTACTCTGACGATGGAGCCATTCAAACTCTGAAATAATGTCCTGCATGCTTTTAAATAATTACACCTTCTCCTTTCACCTGTGACTGCATCTAGTTATTCTCTAATGACACATTATTTTCCACACACTACATTCGATAAAAAGCTATTACATTGCATGGTGAACTTTGACCCTGATGTCAACATTTTCTCGGGACGATGTGTGTGTGTGTGTGTGTGTGTGTGTGTGTGTGTGTGTGTGTGTGTGTGTGTGTGTGTGTGTGTGTGTGTGTGTTTGTGTGTGTGTGTGTGTGTGCGTGTGTGTGTGTGTGAGATAGGGAGAATGTGTGGTAGGGATAGGGCTGTAGGGAGCTGACTCTGCACCTTCTTTGAGTTCTCAGTTCATATTCAGCATTACCACTGTCAATTGTCATCATTAGCAGCATTTTGATGCAACGGGTTAAAGTTGATTAATTGGCCAATGTGGGGTCTGTTAATAAGAAATGTTTAAAAAAAACAACCTGTGTGCAGCTCGCATGGATGATTACTGTGAAATAGACAGGTGATGACTGTGAAAGGTCAAACTCAGCTGTGTGTGACTGTAGGAAGCAACAAAAGCATGGTGGGTCAGAGAAAGCATGACCAAGGGGCTAAACTGCTGTCCAAAGGTTTATTTTTTGTCTTTTTTCTTGTCTGATTTGCATCCAGTAATTTATTTTCCACAAACGTTTTTTATATTACAGCCCACCAGTAACAGGTTGAATTTGTCTTGGTTAGTCTTTTGTATCAGGACGAGATGAGATGGGAGAATATCTAGTTTCAAGGTTTGAAGAAGGTGTTATCTGACTAAAATAGGATTAACACATTAAAGTCATCAAAGTAAGGCATGAAGTGAGTACATTTTCAAATAATGAGCATTGAGTTTATTTAATGATGTGCATGTTACTGACATTGTTTTCTTCACAACGTGTGTTCTTTTGTCCGTTCTTGTAAGACAGAGTGTACCAAATACGTATTTGTGTGTGTGTGTTTGTGTGTGTGTGTGTGTGTGCGCGAGGGTTCATGCGTGTTTTCACGTTGACTCAATGATTTTTCTATGCCCATTGGGTCGGCCCAGTTTTGCACGGTTACTCCAGTAATAGGTTTTGGCAGCTGTGTAATTTCTGTTGATTTATCCCTGACCTTGGAAAAGTACTTCTGCAGTGCAGGTGTCATTTGTAATACACATACACACACACACACATACACACCCTGCCTGTGTGTGTGTGTGTGTGTGTGTGTACATACTAAGGTCTCTGGTGTCTCTGCTAACACACAAAGTGTGAAATTAGACCCCCCACTCACTCTGTTGTGGTCTGGCCTCCTCTGTAGCGTTGCTGAAACCCAGTGCACAAGCCGCTAAGAAATGGCTCCTGTTGTGATGTCACAGCGGGAGTGGAAGTTAACAGTAACTGACCCTGGATCCGTGTAGCTGCCGTCTCCTGCGTGATTCCTTTTGTTTCTCTGGCCGACCCCAGCACCGTGAGGGGGGCGTGACCTTGACGAAGTGGTAGGCCAATCACGACAGAGTGGGCGGGCACGCAGGGGCGGGCACGCAGGGTTTTTCAGAGAGAGTGTTTTAGAGGGAACAATGCATTGCTGCTACTGGTCTAACAAGGATCTTTTCAACCATAAAAGCATGCATTCATATATATTCACTGCAACCATTTTACTTGAAGGATGGAAAAATAGTGATGCTTTAATGGTTAAATCAACATTGCACGTTGCACTGACGAGGATTATTTTCGATCTATCATATCAATTTATCATTGTATATTCAACCTTTTTGATTTTACTATGAGTTGATACATAGCTGCTTGCTTTAAACTGTAGGATGTCCTTTGCCAATGTGACCCACCGACTCCCTCTATCCCCACACACACACACACACACACACACACATTCACAAACCTGTTAGTAGGTCAATGGTCAGTTTCACTCTGAAGAAATGTTGACTGTGGTATTTTAGTAAAAACCTGAGAGAATATCCTATTACCGTGGTACTAGTTTATTACAGTGTATAGGTAAGGGGACTCATTTACACATACAGTATATAAGAAAAATGGAACTTTGAAAAGGGGAAGTGTTTGACTTAATAAGCCTTGACTTATAGTTATGTATAGACTGAATTATATTATTAAAACTACTACATTCAAAGTCACCACCACCAAATATCTTCATTTACAGTAATGGTCATATTTATGTATACATATTAAAGTATATATAGTGTCCATGTATGTTAAACTTTACATTAAGTGAGTGAAGTCATATCTTGAAATAATGAATGAATGTTTTAGGAATGTAACAGCGGTAGATGATCATCAGTTCTTGTTGTATTGCTCCCCGTGGCGTTCCTCTCACTCTCCTACTGTGGAATCGTACCATCCTCAGCTCCACTCAACAGCGTTTTCACCGTTATCACACCTCACGCTGCTTAAATGGCGTCAATGTGTGAGTGCAACAGGGAGACCTGATCGATGGCAGCAGGAGAGCAGGCTATACAATCTGTATATGCAGATCTTATTTATTATAATATTCTAAAGCATGCATTATTGTGATCCATCTCATTGTTTTGTTTTGTTTGGTTGAACAACAGATTCAATAATAGTAACAGCAGAGTAGTTTGGGTCTAAATTCTGTACGCAACTTAAAATAGATTAATAATGTCTTGTCTAATAAGATAATATAATATGTTTTTAATTCTGATATCCATCCATAATTACTAAGACTTTTACAGATGAACACAGCTACTGTGTAAATCACATTTACAGCTAACGTGCCCTTTTCAAACTATGACTCACAGGTCAGGGCGTCGAGTTAGGTGCCGAGGGGTTAAACACAGTGAGTACAGTGTATTACACACAGGGAACAGTAACACGTTGTGAGCACATCGTTTACTGTTATTAGTGAGGACGGTTCAGTTGAAGGCTTCAGCAGTTCCCAGTAGATGTTTTCACAAAGTGGTTCAGGCGTAAAAAACGCTTCTTTTTATTGCGCTGCAAATGTTCACACGTGCATTTTACTACCCAAACATCCATATAGTACATATATGAAAGGCCCTCCTTATCCCAATTTTTGTCTGTTCTAATGTCCCTTCATGGTGTTGCTTTGGTTCCATTATCCAACCCCCATAGGACAATAAAGAAGCTTTAACTGCCTATTGGATTTCAGCTCTTTAGTTCTAAGTGTAAGTGGTGCTTTAGCCTTACAATGGCCATTTATTTGCACAATTGTAAAGCTCTGATTTTAATTCATTTTTTTATTATCCTAGCACACCATTATGCCTTAACTGGCAAATCTGAAATGGTTTCATGTTGCAATTAAAGCCGTAGCACTTCCTCAATGGTACAATACCTGTAATGTTTTTAATGAGAAAAACAGTTGGTGCATTGTGCAAAATACACCAATTAGGACATTTGCTCCAGATTGGATACAACTATTCAATTCAATTCAATTCAATTTATTTGTATAGCCCAGGATCACAAATCAGATTTGCCCCAAAGGGCTTTACATTTTGTATAAAACTAGCAGTGTGTTTTTTGTGTTCTATGTATGCAATTTCAAAGAGAATATGTTGCTATTTTTTTAGAATTTATATATTTATATGAACACCAACAGAGGGGTAATACAGTTAAATATGGTGGTTGTGAAGTTGTAGTTACAACAAGAAATAACAAAACACACAACTGCATATAGAACATCACAATGACAAATAGAGAATCAGCAAAAAAATATATAAATAATGAAACAACCATGAGCACAAAGCATAAAACTGTGTTAACTCGTACCAATGCCTTTCAGGTGACCTACAGCATCAGGACAGATGGTATACAGTATGTGATGGTGTGAATGACACCAAGGGGACATGGTGACACAAGATTGCCTTTGTCATTTATTGTTCTACTCTTGCCTCTATGTAAACACAAAACACACATCAAGTGAAGTATTGATTGTATTGTTGGTTAGAATCAGCTTTATTGTGTCAGGTGATGATGGGGATGGTGAGTAGAGTGAGAAAGAGAGAGAGAGAGAGAATGAGGGGGAAAGAGCGAGAGAGACGCTATCTGCCCTAAAACCCCTCTGGCTATACTAAAATGAAACTCTTCATCATGGCTGTGACCTCTGGACCCTGTTCTAAAACACAGGGTAATTGAGGTTAACAGTATGATTTGACCTTTGAGGCTTCTGAGTGGCTTCTATTGGAATGTTTCCTTCTAAACTGTGGAACTAAAGGAAACAGTCACCTTTGGAATATCCTTATCTACAGCTGCAAAAGGATTGTAATATGAAGCAGCAGTGTTAAATCCATGCTACAGAGACTGAACATCATGTGGGGGGAAGATATAATGTTTTGGAACTAAGTAAAGCCCCAAAATGAGAGTAATTATTGAGTCTATTTAGTGTTATGATTATGCCCTCCTGCATTACCTTCACATGAACAGTATTTAGTGATACATTGGTTCCTTAATTTAAATATCCATGTCAGTCAAGGTGTCATGTTTGGATGCCTTCCAATAAGATATTTTTTCTCCATTCTCCCTCCCAAGAGGAAATAGTAAAGTCTGCACATCCACCTACAACATTCTCTGGAGGGCAGTGTCAGGAGCCTCAAGTGCTAATAAACCACAACTGGTGCTACACACACAAGCACCAACACAGACACCAGTCCACGCAGCGAGGTGCACAGGCACCTTTTGGGGTTCGGGGATGTGAAAACATGCATGTTGATGAGTTTGGCTGCAGGCGGGAACACCTCGCTGTGAGTTATTGCTCCTACCTTTTGGTCCCAGCGCTCTTCACCTACCACTTAGAAAGGTCTCCATGTAAAGCCAGCAGTGGGAAAAAAAATAAATTAGGCTGTTCCATGGGTTGACATCTATCACGGGGTGTGTGTGTGTGTGTGTGTGTGCGCGCACGTGTTTGTGTGTATGTGTGATTTGGTTGTGATAATCAACACTTAAATTGATTCATTATGTTGTAAAGAGTATACATATCTGTATTGCTGGAGCAGTTAATTTGTCTGTAAGGAAAATTGTCATTTGTGAACTTTGAATCATTAGACATCCTGTATAGAAAGTATAAAGTCAGACTAATGATTTCTAAGGAGCATTATGAAAATGTCTGTGAATAAACATTTCCTGCCAGAGTTGATGATTCATGGTCACTCACAGTTAACAACGAATCACTACAGTAATTGCTTTTTGCGATAAAGGCTTTTCAAAGTCACCAGCGGTTTCACTTATCCTGTGATTTTTTTTTTTCACATTTATAAAAATGTATCTGTGTAGAATGTGGTGCTGACCTCTAGCAGAACAGATAAACATTACTGGTTCAGAGTGAAATGTCGTAAAAGCTACTGTTATGATTAACAGAGGGTCTATGTGTGCTTCCATTGGATGAATTACAATGACTTTTGTGATCTTTTCCAAGTGACACCATTCGCTTAGAATTTGTAGCATGCTAACATTTAAAAGTCCTTTTGTTTTTTTCTTGCATCATTTGATAATACAAATTCTCTTGATATTATTCATTAAACACATCATTGCCCAAGATGATGACGTACTACTTTACTGAGGGCTCAGATTTATGAAAAATATCTTTTTCATTTTGATCTGCACTTCCATCTTTAGCATCAAGTCTCTTTTCCACTGTCATTCTCTCCCATTTTCTCTACACATTTTCCCCCTCCATTTACTCTTGCTGTCCTCCTCGTTTAATCTCTATCATCTTATTTTTATCTAATTTCTTCCTCTCTGTTTACTTCTATTTATATCTCCCTCTCCCTATGTCTGAATGAAGTGTGAAATCACAAATAATATCAAGGAAAAAAGGTCCCCGGAGCATTTGGAAATCTGATAAGAAACTGCTCTAATTTCAATATTTAAAAATGATGTACGTCTCACATGTTTTGTAATATGTTGAGACTGCTCATTGACACATTTAATTTAGTACTTGTTAAAACAATGAGCTTTAGTGCCTACCATTTTAGGATTTTCAATGCAACACGTCTGTGAAATTAATTTACATTTTAAAGACGTCAAACAAATTTAAAAACGCCTACTTGTTGAGTAAACTTTTCAGAAGCATTTTTAACGGGTATTAGTGCTGTCTTTTGGGCGATGAAACACTAGAAAGAATCCAGCCACTTTGAGATAAAAGCTTTGTGTCCACCCACAGTGTCTGTCCATATTCCCGTTGTATGTGGAAAAAAAGGGAAGCAAAGATGGTGTGAGTGTGTTTGCATGAGAGAGGGACAGGATTGATAGCGTAAAGGGGGAGTTGTGTTTGACAGCCATACAACCATTATGTATAGAGAACAACTACAGTAGAGCATCTGCATCTGAAAGTTAATTTGATGATAATGTGTTAATACCACTATATTTTTATACCATTAATGCAGGTTCAAACACATGGAGTCCAGAATTCTATTTGCAGGAGAGATACACAGTTAAAGTGTAATAAGCTGCATGCCTGCAGCAAACCACGCTTGGTAGTGTGCAAGGAATCCTTCTGTGTGTCGGAGTGTCCCTCACATATCCTGGGAACCATTTATCTGATTCTCCATTATGTTGCTGAAAAAAGGTGATACTATAGTATGTTGCTCAAAAAGGTCATATTATACAATGGGGCCCTAAAAAGGTTACTATAGTACTTTGCCCAAAAAAGGTCATACAATAGTATGTTGCTCAAAATAGGTCATACTATAGTACTTTGCTCCAAAAAGGTCATACTATAGTATGTCGCTCAAAAAAGGTCATACTATAGTACTTTGCTCCAAAAAGGTCATACTATACTATGTCGCTCACAAAAGGTCATATTATAGTATGTCGCTCAAGAAAGGTCATACTATAGTATGTCGCTCCAAAAAGGTCATACTATACTATGTCGCTCACAGAAGGTCATACTATACAATGTCGCTCAAAAAGGGTCACACTGCCGCTCAAAAAAAGGTCATACTGTACACTGTCCCTCAAAAAACGGTCACACTATAGTCTGTTGCTCAAAAAAGCTCATACTATACACTGTCGTTTAAAAAAGTCCATACTATAATATATCGCAAAAAAAATGTCAGAACGTTCAATCCCCACCATCTCCATTCACCTCAAGCCAGTGTAGTCACTCAAACAGATAGTACACTCAACAAAAATAAGTCGCTCATAAAAGATCTATAGTATGGTGCTCAAAAAATGGTCATATTATAGTATGTCACTCAAAAAGGGTCTTAGGATACTATTTCGCTCAAAAAAAGCCATACCACGTCAAATAGTTAAGAACGGAAACAAACGATCAATCATCTTAGTGGTGGACAACAGCTCATCCTCTGAGCTAGAGGCACCTCCCATAGAGCGCTTTGTCCAAAAAAGGTCACACTATAGTATGTCGCTCAAAAAAGGCCATACGTGGAGAAAGCACAGTAAACTAAAACCCCCAAGGAGTCAAGGACATGCAACCCAGAGGAGCCTGGAATTGAACCACCAACCGTTCAAATGGTTGACAACTACTCTACCTCTGAGCTACAACAACCTACTATGGCTCTCAAAAATGGTCATACTATTCTATATCGCTCAAAAAAGGTCATATTATACAATGGCGCCCAAAAAAGGTCATATTATAGTATGTCGCTCAAAAAAACTCATATTATAGTATGTCGCTCAAAATAGCCCATACTATAGTATGTTGCTCAAAAAAGGTTATACTGTAGTATGTCGCTCAAAAAAGTAAAAAAAAAAAGGGAGGGAGATTAGGGTTAATCATCTTGCCCACAGACATCCACAGCCACCCATTTACCGGTGCTCAAAAAAGGTCATACTATATGTGGGCAACCAGCGTGGTCTCCTAACAACAGGGATCAGGGCAACCAGGCAAAGTGGAGATAGGAGGCAGTAGAGTAAAATTTTGTCAAAACAAGGCGGTTTATTAATGGTGGGTCACTTAAAAAACACAAAACAGTACTTGCTCACACCAGTATGAAGCAGGTGGACCAAACAGACAGTCCCACATGTCGCGTTCCGTGTGTCGGAGGTAAAACCATTCTCCGCGTCTTAAGGTTTGATGTGTGTGATATTTTCAAAAGATGAATCTTGTACCTGAAGGTTTTTGACAAGCTTTCTCACTCTTTTGTGTTGTTAATTGATTTCCAAAAATAAATGTCAACATTTGCATAAAGAAAGCCACTCTTGTCCACTCCCATGTTGATAACTGCATTAACACCTTAAAAATTTCCCAACATGGCACATTTCCATTACATGCAAAATATAGAATAAGAAAAAAGAAATTTGGGATTAACTTGGATAGTCAAGGGATTCTTCACAATAAAATATTTTATTAACTCACAGTTTTTATATGTAAAACGCTATATAGAACCAATACAATAGGTAGTACTGTATAAACTGGTGAGTTTCATAGTTTTACTTACAAATCTGTGAAAGTTACTTACTTACTTTATTCAGACCCACAAGAGATATTAAATTGCAGGGGGAATATGTCATTCCACATTTGAAGGAAAAGCTAATTTAGGTGCCTCTGCTGCTTTAAAAGATAGTGAATGTGTCCAATAAAAGTGAAATAATGAGTGAAATCCTATTTAAAACCATCGTGTCATCAAAGAGACTAAGCTTTTTGTTGGAATCAAATTTTAATTCAGAATTACTTATTTTCCATCCATACCCCGAAAATCAATTTAACTTCTGCTATACAATTCAAAAAGAATTAGGCCAAAGATGCCTCAGGTCTCAGTGCAGTGAACTGGAGTGTGTCCTTTAGAGGTTTATTTTACACTTAATCCGTTTCTCTTTTTTGCTCTTTAACTCATTCACCCCCCCACCCCCCCATTCCCGCCTTCGTCCTCTTCCTATCGGTTCCTGTCGCTTCCTCCAACTCTCTCTGTATCCACCTCTGTTATAATTTTCCTCATCTCCTCTACCTTTCCCCACATCAGATGGTGACTCACATGGTGTGGTTTTGCTCCATTAGCTGAATCCTATCATGTGACGATTCACCTATAATCATCAAATCAGAATAATGAATTAGTCACATTGAACAAGCCATTGACATCCTGCTTTCAGGCAAAATAAAAAAATGGCTTCACATGTAAAGATCCCCTCTTCATTTTGGCTGCCACACACATCCCCTGAAATGCAGAAGAGGTCTATGGATCTACGAACGTTCGTATAGCACACTACCCAATTCCCTATGCCTAATGGTGTGTCTACATGGATAGGCTATTAACGTATAATGATGTGCTTTGCGATAATGAGTGGATTATTTGGTTTTCTATGCCATGAGCTGCTGCACGGAAATAACACGGGGGAGAGGATAGGAGTCTAATTCGGTCCTAATTCGATGCCTGAGGCGATCTTATCCGTTTTGTTCTTGCATGTACGAAGTGCCTTTCCTCTCCTGTGAGTGCAATATGGTGAAAAGCTATTTTAGACCCTGTGGCTGTAGCGCTAACATCACATCCTTTCAAATTTCCTCACAACACATCAGACTGTAGATATTCTTTCTGCTTAATTTTCCACTGTATCATCAAATGACATATTCCTTTTTGTAGTACACTGCATGTTGGATATTCATTCATGTGTGTTCCCATTAAATTACTACAGACTACTCCTGTGTACAATAATTCACTTAAGTCAGTTGCAAGGGATATTCCAATGTGTAAAATCTTCTTCTTTACTAACCTTGAGATCCCATAAAGACCACTCATATGCATTATTAATGTAATGTCAGACCAAATTTTAAGTTACAGATAAGTCGTTGTGTATGTAATTTTCTACCTCACTATCAAAGGAAGCCTGGTGTTTTTATCACTCTGCAGGCAGCCATTTTCTTATAGGTTTCCTTCATGGATCATCATTAGGAGGTTTTTACCAGGAGTCAAATTTTCTCAAGGGTCTCTCCCTCTCTCCAAAACAAAAGGACCTGCAAAACACTGAAAATCCATTTTCCACTTTATCTGTGCCAAGTTGCTGCAAATAATGTCTTACCTTGTATTTCAGATTTTAAGATCCAGAGGCTCTCAGTCCAACACGAGAGGAAGAAAATCTTCAGTTTTGAGCTGCTGAAAGTGGCTGTAATTTTGGCCGTAGGAATGTTAATATGTGAATTCATCCCAATAACACTTGCTTGGAAAGTGATCGATCAGCTGATCCCTCAGCAGTGAACTGATCTGTATGCAGCAGAAATAAATTACCTCTGGTGCTAATGGATCCATAGCATTTTGATAGCTTGACCGAACAGATTCATTGTGAACAATATGATTCAGATTATATTCAGGATCAGGTGGCCAATTCTTACACATTGCACCTTGGGTACACAACTCTTACCTGAATTATTTGACATTGTTGTTGTTTTTATTTGATACACATATTCATATAGAATAAAGAAAATTCATGTATCTTACTCAACCTGATGGACATCCACTATTCCATCTCTTCGTACTCTTTTCCCAATTTGTAGATCACGAATGACTGAAGGCCTGCTTCACAGTTGTTTGTGATTTTGCAAGTATGTGTGTTTGTGACGTGAGACAGTAAAATAACGCCTGCAGCAGTTGGACATGAAGGAGTTGCAGGCCACAACACTGTACACCGCTGACCTGGCCTGGTAGAAGCATATCTCTGAAAAAGATTTCATTCATATCTGCAGTAATATGCTACAATGACTCTACACATGCATCAGAGTTAGAGACAGCTATTGTACTAATCCTTTACCTTGAGGCTATTCCATATTTGTCAAATCCGCAGAGATGCAATGGTGCACAAGAATGAAAGAATGAATGACGCAAATGGTACGGACCACACTCTGTGGCTATGCAGGCAGTTCAAAATGTCCTGTCTGCATGGACAAATAGGTAATCAACCTCGTCGAGCTAGTATAATATCGTGCGTTGGGGAAGTTGCGCCCTTCGAAAAGATGAAGTGAGTTTGTGTGAAAAGACTTCATAAAGAGACTTACCATGCTATCCTTCTCGTGTGGAAGAATAACCACAGCAGCACCTCTTAGGGCCTCCTCATGCTAGACTATATTTTCTCCTTATAATCGACAGATATTAAACTGTCTCACTCCAAGAAAGTGCATAGCGTGCTAGGTTTTTTTTGTAGCATATATATAGCACAAAAAAACAGATCCCACATATTCAACAGACTTGCAAAAATCCAATCAAACATTTCAGATTTATTTAAATCATAGTAGCAGTGAAAACACATGCCTGCAACATCTCATCATTTGTTTAATGTGTACAAAGTGTAAATATGATCAATCGCCATCTAATGATATAATAAAAATATCAAATCAATGTTTTCCTCCATTACAAATATAGGTTTGCATTACAAATACAAATGGTACAAATTCCATACTAAAGTGATATTAATAAGGAACTGTAGTTTTATATTTAATGGGTAACCATTAAGAAAATCAGTGATATAGCTTCAGAATCAGTTCAAAATATGTTGGTTTATGGTCAAATATCTGCAGAGATATTCTCACCAGCCTCAGCTCTGCTTGGTAATGTGCTTTGTCCTAATTATTTTCAGATTGTGTTTCAAACAGGCAGTCATGCGGCACAGTAACCTTTATTTCTTGAGAAAATTATGTTTTAAAGTGTACGTGCTAATCCTTCAATATTCATTTGCAGTCACATTATACCCCGATGCCATGCTGAAGAAGAAAATTGATTTTTGATCATTCTATAATTACTTTAAAATTAATTCATGGTGAAAAAGAGGGGGAAGAAAAACGATTCCCAATCTAAAATTCCAGCAGCAGCAACTCACTGTCAGTCACTTAATGGACATCAGCATTGAGAAATCGATGCACTGTCAAACTGTGGAGCGTATGAATTGATCGCGGCCTCACGTGACGCCGTAGAAGCTACACTAGAGGCTAAAGGCCAACAAATAAATCAAGCAATTTAGTCAAGGAAGAAAGAAGCACAACATCTTGGATATGGAAATGGTTAATGAAGGGAACTGCTCACGAGCACTTTGAGGAAAACGTAGTTTACAGAAAAAGTATATTGTCCATCCTTTACTTTCCCATAAATTATGATGGCATACCATGGAATACCGTTTCATTTTCCACATTGGACACACTTTCGGAGCTTTGATCTCCAAAATTTGGGGAATTCAAATGTGTGTGATGTATAATATATTATCTCCTAATTTTCCCAGAGAGGACTATTGTTCCTGACAACCTCTATAACTTATTAGAACAACTTGTTGTATAATATCATTTCTTTAGGACTTTTTATTGCCAGACTTTATTAATCTAATTCAGTTCTCAGCTGTGGGGACTGTCCTCTTTCGACTCTTTTCCAATGTATGTGTGTGTGTGTGTGTGTGACCAGACCTGTTACTCCGGGACTAATGATTCAGCATCATGCAGTCGTCCGTGTTCATTTAAGGTCGCGATGTTCCTCTCCCTCCTCTCACTCCGAATTCTCCCTACTTTTCCACATTTTCACACGTCTCTCCTTTTCACTACTGTGCTCGCTTTCCACTTTCCTCTCTTTTGCTTCATTTTTCTGATCTATTCTGTCTGTCTTCCTTGTCTCCATTCTTATTCTTTCTCTCCTTTTCCTCTCCTTCTCTTTTTCTGCTCTGCTCTGAGTAAAACATGCCAGTCAGAGCCTAGTAGGCAGAACTGTCACTACTGCTCATGGTAACCATCCAGCGATGTAGACATGCAATAGTTGAGCCGGCAGCAGCGCCGGGCTGTTGTTAATTCATTACTGGCTGTTCTCCCTCCAATTCAGTTTCCTTCTGTTGTCTTTGCCCCTCATTTTGTCTTATTTTGTCTCTCGTGTCCCAAGTCTTCAAAATCGTTTCCCCCTCACCTCTCCATACTATCCGCTTTATTCTCTCTCATTAACCGTCCATATTTTCAGTCAATGGGCATCGGAAGCATCTAGTGAACCTCCCAAACACTCACACTTGGATAATTATGAAGAATTGTGAAAAACTAAATCTGAAGCCTTTAGAAAAAAAAAGGATGCTGAGCAGCAGGCGTTAGATCCCCTTTTGTGTATAGACTCCGTCGAAACCGTGTCATGCATGTGGGGTTGGTAATGAACCAGTGAACAGGATGATAATTGTTCTCCTCACTCACCCTCCGCTCTTGATCCAGAAGAAGACGCGTCTTGTAGTTGTGCTTGAAGAAGAAATGTATAACTCAAATTAAATTTGACTGGCATGATCACAGCTCATTAACCTTTAAAAAACACTCAATAATGTGTGGTGTTGGAGAGTAAATTAACAGAAAATGTAAAGGATTTGCCTATTTTTAATTTCTGAAAAATCATATTAATAATTGTATAATAACATATGATGAAAGACATGATTATATACCATTACCATTTGTAAGGTAAGCACCAAAATAAACACAGCATCTTATCTCCCACTAACTTTCCCCATCAGTGAGGGGTCAGTACAGGTTCTTTTTCAGTAGGAGTCAGTCGTGATTAAAAAGTAAAGTTCTCAGTTTCACATTAATTTTAGGGGCTCGGTGTTACATGTCACAATGTATTACTCTTTGTCTGGCTGCACCCCTTCATCAGCCTGTAGGTTCTCCAGGCAAGGTTAGCCCGGTCCCGTGTATGTTCTGCTTCAGTGGGTGGCTCAGCCACAAAACACCCGCTGGAACCTTTTCACTTGTCATTGTCAGTCTACGTCAACGTAGCCAAACAGACAACCATCCTGAGAGCCATGTCACCACCAGCGGCCAACGGTGCCGCAACTGGGCCTCCTGTACCGCCTCCTTCAAAAAAAAAAAAAACCCTCACTAAAAATACAGGGCGTCCATGGCCTTTTTTCACTTGAGGGCAGAATGTAATTTTACTGCTCCGTTTTGGACGATTACAGTTTTCTTGTTTCGCACACACACAAAAGCACACAGGCAGGCATCACGGAGGCAGTCGCTTTATTTGTGATCGGATTTTGTGTTTCCAAGTTCGCCACTAGTCGGCAAAGCACAATGTAAATGCAGGGAAGTAACGGCACATCACAGAAGCACCAGACTTGATGTTTAGCATGGGCACTGCAGCTCTGCATCATTACACATAAAACTCACAAATTAAATTTACAACACATAAGAAACTTAAGGCAGACAATTATTAATGATTTAACAATGTGTAGAAACATAATGCAACCAGTTCAGTTTTGTAGTAGAGCCAGCAATGCAAATTCAATTTGAAGATGAAATCTCATGTCACTTTGGGATTTTCCAATAACCTGGTCATAAAGCTGATCACTGGGTTTTCGGATCCAAAAGAACTTGTTTTTAGCCACGGAAGCTAATGCAGAGAGTCTGGATTATGTTTCTATTCAGTTGAGAGCAGAAAATGTTGTTTCCACAGACGCAGCGGGACAGAGATTGTAAACATGTAATGCGTTAGTGCATATAGCTGATACACACTGTCACAGTCCTTTACGATGAAGGAGGCCAGATAGGTTCTTTCTCTGAGAAAGACAGTTCTGTGGTCAGGGAAGCTGTTGAACAGTTGGGGGTTCCAGAATGGAGAAGACTGAAAGCTAAGCTAAAACTTTGTTGTTCCCTGTCACATCCTCTGATTTGAAAATGTTGTTTTCTGCTACAAGACAAAGAACAGGCAAACAAGCTGTACAGTCTTGCTGCTACATAAGGAACTTTATTTACTTCTTTTTTAATGGTCTCCACCATCACACCAGAAATTCTATTAGGTTATTCTGTATTTGACTTAAGATTCAAATGCAGAATAACTTAATAGAATTTAATAGAACATTTATAATCTAAAATGTATTAACACTGAAAGGGAATCTAACACTGCGAATGGTAAGCTTCCATTGAGATGGTCATTTAACATTGAAAAGGAGATTTAACATGGAGGGGGTTAGGGTTGGGGTTAAAGGCACATTAAAGGACAACATTCATTGTGCCTTTTCATTGCAATAGAGTTTTAGCTCGTCCCACTAGATGGAGCAGTCCAGACATAAGTGACCTTTGCATAAAGTTTCAGAGTTGACCTTAATAAACAGTCAATGCACAAACAGGCTACTACTGCTCATAGGTTGGCATTCAATACAAAGAATTAGCAATATGTACTTGTCCAACAAACTGCTATTCAAGACTCATACTGAACTCATTTTTTCTAGCATTTGGCTTAGGGAAGGCCTCTTTCTGTGAAATAGAGTTTTTTTTTTTTCTTTTACAAAATGCATAGTGGAGAAAGCAGGTTTTTGTGTCCAGAGAACAAAAACAAATCTGAAATATGATTTCGTCACACAGGACAGTGTAGAACTAAAAAATGTAAACTTGACTAGCCAGTTTAACAAAAACGCATTTAAATTATATTTGTTAGCGCTGGATGACTGTTATATCAAATCATTTTATCAGGAGGAGTTAATGACAATTTTGAGGTAGTGAAGTAATTTCTGACCATGGAATCCCTAAAGAGGACAATGATGCTGATCCCCATCACTTGCTTTGTCACTCTAATGTCCACTGCTTTAGTTTTGGAGTTAATCAGGTAAGCCAACAATTTCCCTGAGCTGAGCGACGCAGATTGGCTTCGTGGTTTTGTTTTTGTTGGGTACATATTGGCACATGAAGCTGCAAATGAAAGACCAATTAGTGCTTAAATTTACACAAATCAGAGCCTTCAAAGCCAATTTGATGGTATTCTCAAGGCAGATTTCAAACACACACACTTCTCTGTAGTAGTGACACCTAAAGTGTCCTGCAGCAGTTGACCTTCAATGTGAAGATGGAGAAGTGCAACTTCAGGTTAAAGTGGATGAGTTTTATGCTTCACTAAGTGAAGCCAAGTTTCCCAACATTAGAAGGACGGCACAGATGATGCTGATGTTGTTTATCTCTACCTGCGTGTGAGAAGCTGTTTAGCATAATCGACCTGACAGCTGACCTTGATGCACTAGCAAAACAAACCAACATCTCTATTCCTACTGAAATTAAATTGTAATTTATATCAGTTCCCACAAAAACTCTCCATTCTTCTGGCCCGGAGATCACATTTTAAAACTCGTTATGGCCCCTGAGCCAAAAGGCTTGTGAAGAATATTTTTTTTTTGTCGAGACAGCCTAAAAGAAGCTGCAGCAGCAGGGAACAGATCACTGGCGTCGACATCGATGATGCATTTGTCCTTTTGGAACCTGATGGTGGAAAAGTGGCACAATGCAATGATCCTGTTGACGCAGGAGCACGATGCGCTTTAATGCAACCTGTCATCATTCAGGGATCAGCACTGTTTTTTTTTTCTTTTTAGATATTCTATTCTCAGTATTGGCATTGTTGAAAATATAGGAGTGGCAGATGGGTGCTGCTAAATAAAAATCTGTAATGCAATTAATGATGCAATTAATTAATGTTATTGCACTAGTCATTACATTACAACAACTACCTCATAATGCACATAACTGGGACAATCAGTACTGTCTTGTTTTGTTTTATCTTGTTGAACTTGTCCTTCCACTATACTACTTATGTCTTGTCTTGGGGTACTCATGTCTTGTCCTGTCATACATGTTTGTTTGTTTCTAGTTTTTTTAGTTTAGCACTTTACCATTGTTGTTGTATCGTAGTTTAGGATTGTCTCGTCTTGCGCACCTGCACTTTGATGTTGTTGTACATGTAAACGCATAGGATAGTGAGAAACGCAATTTCGATTCCTTTGTATGTCAAGTACATGTGAAGAAATTGACAATAAAATTGACTTTGACTTTGACTTTGACTTTGAATGACTACAGTAAGACAAAGTCAATCATCGCAGAATCACTGAGTTTAGGCAGATAATAAAATTCCGTTTCTTATGCTTCTTATGAACAGCAGGATTTTTTTCATTCATTATTAAATTTCACAGTCCTCTGTAAAATGAACAAATCTTACAGTGTGTAAGAATGTGTCTTGTGAGTGGCCACTTAAAAATGGATTTTAATATATCCATATCCTCAAGATGGATTCTTGAAATAGGGTAGAAAGATGATGTTCAAAGAAAGAAGTGTCACACCAATTATCCTTTATCAATGTGTGATCTCTCTTTGCCATCAGGCTTTTAGACTTGATCATCTTTGATCACAGGCCCACAGTGTTGTTTTTGTCTTTATTTGACTGACAGCGTAGAGATAGAAAACTGGGGTGAAAGAGAGGGGTACGACATGCAGCACGGGTCCCATGGCCACAAGCCAAACCACGCATGTCGTTATGTGGTACGTGTTCTAGCTTTAGTTTATTATCTCTTGGATCAGTAGCAGTTAACCCTAATCACTATAATATTAACTATAACTATCCTCATTCAGTCAGTCCCAGCACAACACTATTTTGAACACAATAAGTAGCTCCTGTGAAATCTGTTCTTGAAAGCGTTAAAGCTGCAAATATAATTTAATATTGCATGGCCAATAATAGCACAGTTTTTTATATATTCATATACAAAAGTGCTGTTATTTTTGCATGTAATCTCTGGTGGAAATGGTAAATGCTTCAATTAACGGCAGTGTAATGAACACTGGTATAAATGCTAAATAATTAAAGTGATGCCAAATATGATATATGTATAATTATAGGTGGGGTTTTATTGTATTGTGAATATTATGTAAGCACAGACACTAAACAATAGCTTCATTGTCAGTAAATCCATGATTCAGAAACATATATAATTTTATTTTGTTTGTGTTTGAAGAAAAACCCATTGGGAAAGATCAATAATGCGTTTAACATCCTCAGATATTTTTCTAACTTTTGCTTGCATTTTAAAGTGGGGCTGATTTTACAGACATATCTTTATTTCCACATTTAACCACATCAACACACTATTGTGGACTAACTGGACTTAATGTAAATGTATAATCACATCTTTATCAAAAGCAGCCACCATAATATCGAAGGCATCATGCCTTTAGTTAGAGTCTTTCTTTCTTTGACCACTTGTTCAGAGTTTGGGGTGGATTGATCTGGTGATTGATAGTGGGAATTGTATGTTTTTGTCTTAATAGACATCCGTACATGGTCATCAGTCATGCATCTGTCTAGAGTGTACACGCTGTAATTGTCACATATGCTGACAGATGTGCTGTCACGCTAAGGACAGTGATTTTCTCTCACAAAGCTGTGCAGACCACTGCAATTCACTGTCCTTATTACAGATGTGCTGGGTGCACTGACCCTATATTCCTCTTCAAAAACACAAAGAATGTTTTATAAAAAAAAAAATCAATTAAATAAATCATATACCTTATTACATAGATGTTTTCCTTCACATCCTTTGCATTTTTTACTTCTCTGAGAATCTGCTAACCTGGGTTATATCAATAAGTTACTGTTTACAGGTTTACATTATGAGACTTTTCTTTTCCTTAAAGCACCATAACATGAAAAACTAGCTGGAGTTAAAAACATAGAGGCCCCCATAATGTGCACTGCATGATAAATATCTAGTGCAAAAACTATATAAATGGCATTACCTATTTGCATGCAAGAACTAGAAGAGCAGTAATTAAAAAAAATATGCATGTGACAACAGATTTGCTCTTCCCGCCACATTTCTAATCATATATAAAAAAAAAGTCAAGTTATTGAACAGTTGCCAGCCACTACTTCAGTGGTCTGTGGAGTTTACCTCCAACAACTGTTCATGCATGTCACCAATGTGTCTGTGTCCTCTCTCTGTACATTTCACCCACAGGTCGTGCATACATAATTTTGGGCCTGCAGTGCAAAACATTGATGTTCTTTGATGGTTTGATGGTGTGTGAAGCTCACATCTGTTAAGTCTTGTCCAAGTCATACTAGGATAACATTCAAAAAACATACAGCACACACATTGACATGAATGTCAATGCGTGTGGCAAAAAACATGTTTGTTTTTTAACCCTTGGATATATATAGAGCTAACTGTGCTATATGTTATAATATAACAAGTTTACTGTCTATAGTATAACATAACAGTTATATGTTATACTATAGACAGTAAACCCAGGTCAAACTGAGCAGGAGCTGTCCACTCCTCTGTGGTGCTGATCTCTATTCATAAGAAGGAGCTTTTTTTTAAGCTTGCTTTAACTTCATTAATTTTTTTGTTCATGTGAGTAAATGTTTTATAATAATTGTTGTACTGTCAATAAGAATCAGTATATATTTTATTTGTATTGCGCTCTTTAAAGGTTTTGTAAGACACTTTGCATAAACATAAGAAACGACCTAATAAAGCATTAAAACCTATAAGAGCATAAAACACATGACAAATCAACCACACACTTAAAAGCAGTTCTAAAAGGGTGAACTTTGGTTTGAATATGGAGGGATTGGCTTTGTCTCTATCTGTTGCAGAGGGAGGTGGCGTGGGGGGGTAAGGAGAACGCTCCATCGCCTCAGGTCTGGACCTTTGTGGTGGAGAGTGAGACAGAAGGTTCGCATCCTGGGAGTGGATGTGGGAATGAGGTGTTTTTCGCTTTAGCACGCCGACGCTTTGGCTGAGTCAAGCTTTTTAATCCCTGCACTCTGATGTGACTTTTAAATATCTCAATTTATTGACCCTATTCTGTTTGTATTACTTTGCAAATTTTTAACGATTGTTGTATTGTATTCATGCCTTTCATATTAAGCATTTTGTATTCATTGATTCTTATTTAGGGTGTAATATTTTTATATTTTGAAAGGCCCTGACTTGGAATGTTCTATATAAATATAGCTACCTTGCCTGCTATACATTTATTACAATTTAATAATAAAATATGTTTTGGCTCTTGTCTGTTTGGTCATCCATATGAACATGTCTTTCTTCTCTGTGATTAGGAATGTTTACTATTTATACTGTTCTTGCTTTTTGTTATTAACACATACACACATGTGTGCTATTTTCATCATTTTCTTAAAGTGATTATTGTTTCCAGATATCTAAAAAACCAATGACAGCACCATTAATGATGTTAAGCTCTAATCATAGAGTAGATTTGCCAAGTATTGCCTTCAATACTAGAAAAAAATGCTAGACATCACATAGAGATGAATTTCATACATACACGGTCATAATTTATTATTATTTCCCTGAGTGGGTGTCCATTATGAGGCCAACGACTGGTGGATTGGCACCAATCATCCATGTGGCAATCAATTGGTTCATTACCATAGAAACGGCCTGGGTGAATAGGGGATACGTAGGGGAGCACGGAGCGATTGCTGACACCTGCTCTCCTTTATTTTACAGCGCGCACACACACACACACACACACACACACACACAGCGTACATTTCCTCACAGCGTTTATGGAACCACGCACACCCACAACCTCGCAATCCCAAGCCACAACCGCACGAAATGTTCAAAACCTTGTCAATAAGACTATTACTTGTAAGCAATATTACAGATTGATTGTATTGCTTTCACCGCTCTGCAATACATAAAATGTCTCCCCTTTATTGTCAGGAAGCAGCGTCCTGCGGAACCAATATGAATGTGATTCTCAGGACGGCTGATACTGACAGATGCCTGTGATTTCCTGCTCTGTTGGTGGCCTCCTCTTCCACTTTCCTCCTTTCCTTTGTCGATATCGAGCTGCAATTCTTTCCCTGCTACAGGGGAGTCCTTCTCCTAATGCGTGTCACTGAAACATCCAAAGCACTAATCTTTGAAAAGGGAAAGCAATCATACAGTAAATCGATGTTGTATTGGATATTACTTTGCGGTCTCAATGAGGTGTAGCCTCGGATGCCGCTGACCCCGAGTCTTTGTGTGGTCTTCATACTTGGCAGAACCTGGTGAAAACAAAGGATTGTTGATGTGCTCAAACAGCTGTTTTACAGTGAGGTAACATGTCTGAAACGCTGCTGAGGTGCTGGTGGTGATTGGTGATAATTCAATATCTCAAAAATCCTCAATTCCTCTTACGGGAGACAGTAAACCAAACTAAACAAAGCTTACTTATCATATCTAATATATATATCAACATGCATCCTGAGCACAATAAGACAGCAAGACGCTTGTCCAGTTACATTTGTGTCATAATGTGTCCAGCTGACCACTCATGTTCAGATTTCATTAGTGATGATGTGCTTTCTTCTTACGTCCTCGTCATGGACACATCAGGTCGTGTTACTACAAAAGACGTGTTTGTGTGATCAGATTTCAAAGCGCCTTGAGGACATGCTTGGTGCATTTAGACCTGTACTTAGAGCTGTGATCAGACCACTCAGGATGCAAGTTAATATTTAGTGTAAACTCTTCACTTTCTGTGACTATATCAACATGCAATAATTATACTGTTGATAAAAAAAGATGTACATATATTAAGAAAAAAATCTTTGCCAAATGCTCCCTTTATTTTCAATGTCAAAAGAGAGGATGCAAAAATACATCTTTTGTATAGTAGTAATAGCTGTTAAAAAAGACTAAATTATCAACAGTATTCATTGACTAAAACTTTATTAAAATAATTAGATGAGACTAAACTACCCAGACTTTTAGGCAACTAGCTAACAATGACATTTGACACCACTGACTAAATTACTATAATCCATAGTTCAGAATACTGTGGTAAGTCAACCTTCATGCATATAAGCCTGTTGTCAAGCAGCGGGAGCAGTAGCAGCTCAGGAAAGTACAGATCAGGTTGTGTTGTGACCCATCAAGGGACAAAAGTGATTACATTCAGAAAGCACCAGCGTTTGTATAATATCCTATCAGAGACGAATGTTTAAACTCAATGTGACCTTCATGCTATATATTAAATGGCTACTGGAGCAATCCTCAAGGAAAGGGAAGCTCCAAGTGCTAGTGCCATGTAGGAGGTGTGTGAGTGGATCATTACACAGACAATTATGCAGAACTAACCTACACCAGACATCTGAGTGGTAAAACCCCTGGTCCAGTGAGGCTAATAAGGCAGGAAAGAAAACAGGTGGGACATGCATTAGAAGGACCACAAGTTTATTCGTTTGGCATAAAACACTTTTCCGGGGCAAGCCTTTTGAAAGAATAAGCAAAAGTGATGGATGTAACATCCGTTCCAGCACAGAGAATAACTACAAAGAGTTCTTCTGGTTTATAAAGCAACAATGCGTCTCTGTTTGGTCTATATCATGGATGCACATGCACAATATCGTTTAGGTTTAAAACGTTTAAAATGTCTCGATGCAATTTGATTGACGCTTTAATTGAAGTGCTGTCTAGCTGCATGTGTGTATTTATAGCATGAACTAATGGGAGTTAAATGTCAACCCGCAGCTACCAGGGAACTGACATGTAGCAATTTCAACTGTACAGGTGTGATGTAAAAGATATAAGCTATACAGAATCACATTATGAGACACATTTTTTAAAATCTTTTCCTCCTGTAGAGGATGGTGGTTAAAGCTAATCTTTGAAATGTCAATTGTAAATGACAGTGGGTAGGACTTAAGGAAAAAGCTATAGAATAGTCCCATATTTGTACATTATACATTTTACATTAAGGTGGGACAGAGAAATTCATGTAAAGTATATTTACATCAAATAATGAGGTGAATGCTTTTTGAGCTCCACAAAATAAATATAAAATTTGGTACCTATATGGGATGCAGTCAGCGCACATTATTAGCAAGTAAAGATCAATATCTCGTTATGGAGATGAACAGTGCTGCATTCGTTTCATCTAATTTCAGATTTGTGTTGCTAGATTTCCAAGGTTATCGCTCAAACAATTTATGTAGAGGCCTAATGTCAATAGATAGTTTCCCAATTGGTTTTGCTGCCTTTTTGCTTGGAGTTGCGTGCAAATTTGCTTTTCACTTTTCAACTTATTTGGATATGCTACAAAGAAAAGAACTAATAAGTTTACACACACAGTACAATCCCTGGGGGACAACTGCATATCATTTACTTTTTTTTTGCTAGATTGTTTGGATTATATACAATGCACTACTGATTTTTTTTTTTTTGCAATCATGAGACTATGAAAGCCTAAAGGCTTTAAGCTGGAAAACAACATAAAGCATTTGGCGGAGCAAACCAAATTCACATTAACCTCCAGAAACCTCATCCGAGGACCCGTAATAGGGATTCTATAAAACCTAATGAGGTCCTTCCCAGCAGCTGCTGTTCTGCAGCTGCAGCAGCTTCCAGCAGGAGGAGGAGGACATCAGCTCTAGTCTCACATTCTGGTCCAGCTCTCTCCTTCGTGTCAGACAAAGCCTCCTGCAGTTTCTCTGCTCGTTTAACCCAAAGCTCATGCTTCGCCCCAGTTCTTGCCCCTCAATCCAAAGACCAACTGTCTACCAGTGTTTCAGTCTGGTGTGAGCCTTTTTTTACTCAGTCTATATGTAACAGGCTGCAGCCTTGATTGTGAGCGTCAGGCATGGCTCCTCAGTCCAAGACCATTTGCTCACTTAAATGAACCTGCAACTGTAGCTTAATTAGACGCTTTTTTGGTTAGTTAATAATTGAAGAGATAGACCCTCAATCCCAGACCTACTGTTATAGCCCACCTTGATTCTCAAGTGACTCTTGGCTAAGACCTTTGCCCTCAAATCAGTCCAGACAGAAATGGTCAAAAGGCTAAAAGCAGCAAACGGACCAAGCAGCACACAGCTCAGTTGCCTAGCAACACGCCACCATATATTTCATTTATCAAACTAGAGATTTGCATTTAAATAGGCATATAAATTAAATCAGTTTAGGTATGTCCTTAGGAGGCTATCTATCTATCTATCTATCTATCTATCTATCTATCTATCTATCTATCTATCTATCTATCTATCTATCTATCTATCTATCTATCTATCTATCTATCTATCTATCTATCTATCTATCTATCTATCTATCTATCTATCTATCTACCACATATCAATGGAGACAAAAGAAATCAAAGTCTCCTTCTTCCTCTCCCCATCCTTCCCTCTCCTCTATGGTGGCAACAGAAATCCATGTTTTGAGGGTGCAGGTGGCGTCAGATGCTGATTCTCTGAAAGCCATTAACTCTAAATATCAGTCCTGACTTGTGAATCACATTCTGTCTGCTGCAATTACATTGACTACGGGTAACAGCCCATAAAAAAAAACGGTTTTGGGCACAGAGTAAAATCCCATAGGAAGGACACGTGTCCTTTTTTTTTCATGGCATGAAATGATGCATGCCATCAAATGTCAGCCATTGATTAAGCGTGTAATAGATTGGTATTTGTAGTGTTGCAGTTCTTAGCAAAATAGAAAATGGCTTTAAAAAATACATGAGATTCAACACACACCAGTTACAGCTCCAGATGATTCCGTTCTTTGTTTCACATTTCTGCAGCTTTGGCAGCTACGAGCCAATCAAAGTCAGTCATCCAGCAGCCGAGGCCCCCTGTGCTCCTCTGTACTGACGTAGGCAACAGCAGATTGATGTGGAACATTAATAGAGGTGTACAAGCATGAAAAACAATAAAACCATAGGCCAAAGCGTATTGATATTCCTATAGCACAAGCCGCTAGCCCTGCAGACAGGAGGAGCAGCATTTTGCTTTCACTCAATAATTCGAATTGTGCTATCAGCCAAAACAGCTTTAGATCAAAACTTGTTAAAACATTTAATTTTCTTTTAGTATTTTTTTCTTTATTATTAGCAAGCAGACGTGATTAAAAAAACGCAGAAAAATGTCCAGCATTATCAGAAAATAGATATTCATATTATGCCAATTCAGGTAAACTTTGTTAATGCTTTTATCACTTTGATGAATTATTTTTTAGGAAAATGATTTAATAAAAAAACACATTTGCAAAAATATATAATAATTAAGCTATAATGTCAGTCAGAATCGTTAATAATTAACATAGCAAACATATTAAATGCAATTTAATGACTTCTACATCTTTATTTAGTATCAGTACATGATTGACATGAGGGCGAGTGTGCATATGTGTGTGTGTGTGTGTGTGTGTGTGTGTGTGTGTCTGTGTGTGGTGAGAGCCTGTCAAAAGGTTTCCATGTTAACAGACGTGAACAACATGCATTCTTCTTAACTGGCCTTCAGTGTTGTACAATACTTACAATACTGGCTTTTCACCGTTCTACAAAATGCAGCTGGTTGTCAGACTTGCAGTAAATACAGCAGGAAAAAGGCTGAATCAACAGCTGCTGGAAATACATTTGGAAGATGTACGGGTTACCAAATGTTACATGTGCAGTGCAGCTTTGGCTGTGAAATGTCACCTCTCATGTCGCTGGATTACTGCAGGCAATATGGGTCAGTTAGTTAGTCTTCTACACTTGTCCACTTAGAAAAATATGGTTCAGATATTCATGGTCTCCAGAATGTGAATCCTACTGATCCCAGGATCTAGCTCTAGATCTCCTGAGATTTTATTCACTTTCTTTGTTATAATGTTTAATTATAATTTGAGGCCATGGGTTTCTCGACCTGTTTTAACAGTAGTACACTGGGATTGGCTCCAGCAGATTCCTGTGACGCTAGTGAGGAATAGGCAAGTATAGAAAAAGGATGAATGGATGGATTTGGCTAATTAGACAATTATTTACTAAGCATATGCTGTATATGAAGGTGTTATTATATACATTGAATTTTGCTTCTTTTGTTTCTTCTTTTATTTTTGAAAACATAAGACATGATGATTGTAGTCTGGCATGGCGTTCACCACTTTATTCACAGCTATAAAAGCTGTTAGATATTGTTAAAGGGGAAGCGATGTGTCTTAGTTAAGCTGTTAAGAAACAGAAACAAACTGTTTCCTTCTGCAAAAGCTGTGATTACCTCTTGTTATGAACAAATATGTTTAACTCACAACAATCTAGCATTTGACCAGAAGTGTGACGTATGCAGAGTTTTACAAGTGCCAAGTCGCGTCTGTCTGCTAAACTGTTAAATCTGATAATGTATCAGCTTTACTCTGACTGCTGATCTGCCAAACACATTTTCCCTTTCCCTTACAGCTCACATTGTGAGATGTCAGACTCATTCAAAGTATGATTAAATGTCAGGAAAATAAATTGTGTGATTTGCAAAATAATGCTGCAAGTTACTCTATGTATCCAAGCTGCAGTGGCCTCATATCATGATGATTTCTTATTTTCAGGAGTTGGAACAGTTGCATTTACTTCACCTGTATCAGATTTGCAAATAAACAAATGATCGCAGATGCTCAACAGAGGACAATACAAAGAACAGAAAATAATAATTGAGTCCATGTTAGACTAAATGCGTCCATCCTGCTGAGAATGCAGCGCTCTTAAGGAAAGCCACAGTCTCTGACATCGGAAAAAACATCTCAGATTGAGCCAATTTCTTTGTTTTCTCAGGATTTTTGGCACAGGAGGCAGTAATGAATAAACAAATATGTAAATGGTATTTAATTACCATTTTAATAGAATTTATTTATTCATAAGCTCTTTCATTAGTGTGTAAATAAACGCATATTACTGACACTGACATGGTCACATACTGAGCCTTTAAGCTGTTTTTTTCAAATGTTCCTTTTCCTTTTTAATTTAGGCAACAGTTTGTAAACGCACATGAGCAGCAGGCTGTTTATAATTTCATTTATACCTGGAGCTGAGAGGGAAAATATAACATTAGTCAATGCAGTGAGCCTGATAAATATGTGATTTCAGTGGGAACACTTTGTAGGGAAAAAAGTACCCAGACTCTGATTCAACAGCACTGTAGCATTTAATTATTCCCACATAGTGACATTCACGTATAATGATGAAGTGCATTCTCTCTGACGTGTGATAGCTCCATCATCAATCGTGACAAACAAGCCTTTCGCTCCTAATTGACCTTTTACCAGGCTCACCGAGAATGACATGTTGCATATTCATCCGCTGCACCTCGGCCTCCCTCTCCTGCAACCTGAGTCACTGATGTTGTGATAAATCATGACAGGGTTCAAAAAATGGCACATTTACAGTGCATCTCTCACCACATCCCTTAGTGGCATGACATTTATTGCTAATTGAGCTTTTAAATAATGATTTCAACATATTCTGGCTCGGAACGAACATTTTTGCTGCCGCTTCCCCCCTCTCCCTTAATCGACTCCTACATTCCTTCCCCACCGGCTGTGAGAAGAGGCAGCGAGGCAGGGACCCAGGCCAGTATTTGTTTTACTTTGCCGCTGTGTTTTCACCCTCCCTGCACCCCGGCTTCTTTTTGTGAATCACCCGGCAACAGACACATCAGTGTCTTTTCACTGCAAGCGGAAACGTTGTGCCGAGGCTCTTCTGGAGAGGCCCAGCAGCATCCTACCTGACTGACTTACCAATGAAGAGGCAGACACATTCTATGGGCCCCGTTGTGCGGCACAGAAGCGGCCCTGACAACAATCCCTCCCTCTCTGCAGCAGCGTGGAAAAGCCTCGGCAGAGGGCTCCCGCTCTGTTTACCCCTCAGCCTTTATCTTTCTTTCACATGTGCAAACACCGACATTGATTTCAATAAGGGCCCCAGTGAAAGCATACAACATGCATATAAAAAAATGTTGGTTCTAACTAGGTGTTTGAGAGCCTAAAATAGGCCACACTTTGCCATGACTGGCAAGCATTACAAAGTGATGCAGAGGGTTCATCCACCTTCTACAAGTTTAGCGTTAACTTGACTTTGATGTTGCACAATTATGTTGACAATTTGAATTTCAGCACATTTTTACCCAATTTGGACTTTCTTATGTGTTTGCAAAGGTTAGTATTAAAGTGGTAAAGTGCATGTTGTTGAAAAGCCCTCAAGGGTCTCAAGAATACTATAAACTATGTACTACTTACATATTTATCAAGAATACCCTCCTGCTTATAAATCCTACTTACTTTCTTTTTAATGTCATCATGAGGTTGATATTGATGGTTTTTGAGTAAAAACGTCCTGACATGCTTTGACTTGACTAGCCCCTCGGCCTAAATGAAACATATCCTGCTGAAGCTGCAATTGTCTATAGCAGGTATGCAAAGCCTCACGTAATGAAAATGTGAGGTGGCACCTCTCTAAAGAGCTATGAATTCTGCTCCTGTTTGAATCGTTCTGTGTTTTCTTTTACAACAAATGATACGACATCAACATGTATGCACGGTTGTATAAAATAATGTGTCTCATCCAGCGACTTCTGGTCCTTTCACCAGCCGGGACGTGAAAGAATGAGCAAGGTGGTGACTACATGGTACGACACACACGATAACATCACTTACATGACTTTTGAGTGTGTAGTATTTCTATTTACATGAACCTTAAACATTTCTGGCGTTTTCATTGTGTTGATGTGAATGTACCCGACAACCTCTGTAGTTTTATTCACTTGTTAGCAACCCCCTATTCTTAGGATGCATACATGTTTAAATATCATAAGTATTTACTGACATATCAAATGTCACAGATCAGGGGAAAAGTGTATAGTCATTCAGCACTTGTGTTTCCTCTCTAAGTCAGTGGTTGTTGCTTAAATACCTGATGTGATTAAAGCAAGTGATCATATAAAACCTGTCATGGCTGTGTATGTGTCCTACGAAAGGCTGTTGCTGTAACTTCTGGGTTGGCCCTGCAGCGCTCCGTACCGTACGCCTGCATTATAAAATGCATCTGTCATCATTATCACACCCATCACCAGCGTCGCCACTTTGTCTTTCCCACTCGAGTGATAATCTGCCACAGAGTTTCAGAGCATCAGTTTTGTCCCTTATGTCTGAGCAGTGAAACTGACGGGGGGCCAGCTGTCTGCCTGTGTGCTCGCCTACTCTCTACTCTCTATTACTGCCACCTCCTTCTGTAATTACAAGCTCCACTGCACACGGGCTCACCATCAGGTGGGGCCAGGGCCATGAGCGCGGCACCGGCGAGCGCTCGTCACTCTGGCATTTAGAATTCCCTCTGTGTGAGAGCTGCAGGCCAACGGGAGGCTTCCTGCACATCTGAGGTGCCGCAGCCCGCGGGCCAATCAGCCATTTGGGATTAGAAATGCTAAATTTTGTTTAGTATCATTAGAAGGTTAGCTCACCCCTCATTGGCTCACCATCTGGGCATCTTTTCCTTCCCTCGCCGCGGTGCTGCTTTTCAGTAGCACTGTACCAGCAATGCATAACCTACAGCATGGCCGACACAGACGAAAAAAAAAGGGCCAAAGATGGAAGGGAAAGATCTGGGTAGACGAGCAAAAGAAGCGAGTGGTGAGAGGAATGGAGAAGATGTGGAAGGCAAAAGAATCCAGTGAATATGATGAAGTAGAAGTGGTAAAAAGGCATGTTAGAGGCTTTTGACTCAAACAAAAATCCAATGCATGTGTAAGATGCCATTTTACAGTTAAGATCTGAAAACACAGGGAAAAATAGAATATCACCATCACATGTTTCACCTCACCAGAGTGGAAGCAGAGCTCTCCTTTTCAATCCCAGCTCATGTTCACGAATCAAAATTTTAACCGTTTAAAAAAAAACCCAGTCAGAGTCTAATCTCCCAGCGAGACCCTGATCATTTATCTCGATGTGCGAGTTAAAGTCTCTGCATTAGCACTGCTCATTTGGGATGTTCCACAAGGGTATTTCATTTTGGAAGACAGCGGGCTAAGAAGATTATAAAGCACCGTTTTTCAATTTATCTCACACACTCTGTCTCCCTTCATGGGCTGGGACCCTCTTATCGTATTTTGCCAGGAGCTATAGAGCAGCCTCCGGCATCTTCCTCTGTATCTGCTACTGCTGCCATGTTTGAATTCTTTCTTTTTTTACCCCCATCCTGGCCTTGTTCTTTTTTTACACAATCTGTGTACAAGTCAGATAAATTGCGGAAGTGCACCGTTCATCTTCGGTAATCTACAGTGAGATAGACATAACTCACAGGAAAAGCCAAACCAAGGCAAAAACGTTAAGTAACCCATCAAGGCTCATCCATCAACTGGCCTGTGAGGGAGTCAGAGAGAGAGAGAGGGAGAGGGGGGGAGAGAGAGAGAAGTTGATGTTAAAAAAAGGAGTAAGGATATAAAACCTTGAGACAAGAGGATGCTCCTCTCTCAAACCCGCTGCCATCTCAGTGGTGGAAATGTTGGAGTTGGGGAGGGTCGACTTTGAGGTGACATTGACGCTATGTAGATGAGCGAGGCTCCTGCTCCATGTTACGTCCCTGCTCGCTCCAGCTCAGACGGCGGCAGCTCCTTTCGCCGTCTTCTCTCCCCTCCTTCTCTTTCAGCACCACTCCTTTAAGGGACAGCACCTCGCTCTGAAAAAAAACAAAACGAGCGCATTTGTCCGCCGTCCTCCCACCCTCTCAGGATCGTATATTTGCTCCCTAAAGTCGACGGACGCAAAGTTTTCATCTTGGTTTTATTCGACGGGAAGTGCAAGGAAATAACTTTTTAAAATACGGATTCTTTTGTTTCTCCCCCGTCGGTGGGAAACACTCTGGGAAAGAAAAGGATCTGATTGTAAGTATCACGCTATACAAAATGTGGACATATTAGGTTCAGGTTTCTGTGTGTTCACATACTTTTTTTCCTTCTTTTAAATAAACGAGGAGCTTTGAGGAATGCTGCACGCGCTTTTGACGCGCTGAATTTGTCAATGCGCAACGACGCGCGACCGCACTTCACTTGATGCTGACGCGAGAGACTTGTCTGTTGAGTGCCATTAGCCTATTTGATCCTTCAGACCTGCAGTCGTGTTTCAAATATGTCAAATGCATTTATGTAACGTTTGGGGATTAAAAAAAAAAAACGCACTGAAAATTAGTCGTTCACTAAACGCCAAATTGGCCCCGAGGCGTGACTGTGCCCGCGTAATGTTAAAAAAAAAAACCTGAATGTGAATAACGCATTTGATATACGACGCGTCTCTTGACTCGTTTTGAGATTTACAACACAACTCTGGATGTGTCCACGCTGCTTCGCGTCGCTGTGCGCAATTACGCACACGGAGCTGATGGGAGCGCAGGGAGCGCGCTCCATGTTTCACATGCTCAACCCATCAGCGGCATTTATTTGACATTTATTTGACAAAGGTAAAAAAAACGATCGAATTATATATATATATATATATATATATATATATATATATATATATATATATATATATATATATATATATATATATATATATATATATATATATATATATATTAGGAAGTCAGTTATTACTGATTCATTAGACATGATTGTCGCGTCTAACTGTGTGTAATTGCTCCTCTGTTGGAAGTGGGCCATTGAATTTGAAAGAATAATGAGCTGCCTCTAAATTTCTGCGAACGTGCATTCATTCATTAGAGGCTGTTAAAAGTGATTCTTATTGCGTGAGAAGTATTTTTATTTCATCCCGTTGGGGTTCACGGATCTTGGAACAGAAGAAATGTTATGTGATTAAATTGTAACATCGCATAATAATCGTGGGGAATTACGTTTTATCAATAATGTCAGATTTTAGTTTTTTTGTGATATCCAAACCCGATTTCTTCCCTATAAAACTAATGATAGTTCCTTTAATAGGAAAAGATAATTCCACTAATTTAACTAAAATTCAGACTCACACACAAAGTGTATTAACCTATACTAATATTAATATAATTTAAAAAATTAAAATAATGCCTCATTCATAATGTATTTCAAGTAAAACAAAAGGTCTTATGTGGAAAATTTTAAATGATCTAATTAGGGGCAAAAGGAACCGTGTTTCATAATTTTTAACAGCATATTGATGTATGTTTCAGGGTGGCTGGACGCTGCTGAGGTGCCTCCGTCTCTGCTGCTGATTCCTCTCATCAGCCAGAACCTTCGCCTCCGTTCGGCTGCTGTCTGGGAGCTGGGTGTTCGGGACACAGAAGCTGCTGTCTGCCTGGACCGGTGCTGACCCCCATCCCCCTCCCCTCTTCACTGGTCAGGACTATCCACCACGCACAGTGACCATGGCCACCAATGGGACCAAAGCCTCGGACGGACACGTCTTAACGGAGACCGTGAACGACGCGCCGAGCACCACGCCAAACGACAAACCCAAAACCTTGGTGGTGAAAGTGCAGAAGACGAAAAAGGCGCTGCCCGAGAGGGAAACGTGGGCTGGGAAATTTGACTTTCTTCTCTCATGTGTCGGATACGCAATCGGACTCGGAAATGTCTGGAGATTTCCTTATTTATGTGGAAAAAACGGAGGAGGTAATCAGGAATTCTGGCAATTTTCCATTTTTTTCCGTACACCAAAAGCAGTGCAAGGTGTTGAGATCCATACCAACCAATTTTCACGGGGAGGTTTTTGTTTTTTTTATTAAATGCTTCCAAATCTACCCCGTTCCATCCTAGCCGTGCGTAATAGCGCACAAGCGCAGTGTAAATCCAAGCTGCAGCAAGCAGCGAATCGCTGCTCCTATTGCCAAATATCTTATCTGGATTATGTTGAATGTTTACAGATTTGTGGTTTACCTTCACTTACACACATTTACCTCTCAACTCTCATTCAGGGGCCTTCTTGATTCCCTACTTTTTGACCCTCATATTTGCTGGCATGCCCCTGTTCTTTCTGGAGACGGCTCTCGGTCAGTACACTTCTGTTGGAGGGCTTGGGGTGTGGAAACTGGCCCCCCTGTTCAAAGGTAAACGCTACTTCTTCATTATCCTCAAGGCCCTAAACTACTCTGTATGTTCATTGACAGTTTCCTCAAGGCCATGGTGAATAAAAGACAAGGGTTTTTATATGTTTTTGTTTTCTCCCATTGTTTCAGGTGTGGGTTTGGCTGCTGCTGTTCTGTCCTTCTGGCTCAATATCTATTACATTGTAATCATTTCCTGGGCTCTTTACTATCTGTACAATTCTTTCACTGCTGTGAGTATTTGAAGTTTATCTTCACACTATTCTTGAATTTATAAATAAATATATATAAAATAAATAGCAACATGCCCTGGGCGTAACATAACTTGAATACCTTTTAAAAGATAAGGGGGAATCTTGGTAAATTTAGAAAAGTGCCTCTTTAAATATCTAGACTGTGTAACCCAGGTTGTATTTTTACATGGGTTCTGCTTGTCAGCATCTCTTATGTAATGTTGCACAGCCCTTAACAGACTAGGACATTTATTACTTCCTTTCCCACATAATTAGCGCCTTACAGAAGGTATTGATAAATGCATTTGGCGATGAGGCATTCAATCCTTTGAGAAAAGCATGAAATCTCAATGTCCCGAATGAGTATCATGGACTTGGCTGCTCGACAGCCAGAGAGAATGGGATCCGGTGGTGGGAGAGTGGTCCAAGTAAAAAGGAGCTGTCTGTGTGATTTTTGTTCTCCCTTTTTTTCTTTCTTTAATTTTCAGGATCTTCCATGGCAGACTTGTGGCAATCCCTGGAACACAGACAATTGTTACACCAACTATTCCATCACAGACACCACTAACCTAACAAGCGCTGTGGTAGAGTTCTGGGAGTAAGCTGGACATAAGAATTTGTTTGCAAGAATACAGGTTTTAGTTACACATGAAGGTCATCTCATCAGTGGGGTTCAGATTCTCATGTTGCCAGTTCACCCAATCCTTGAATATCCATCTAGCCACAGATAGAATAAAAAAATCCCATATGAGAAGATGATGACAGTGTGTGCACATGCGCATGTAAGCTTGAGAAAAAGAAAGCCAGATAGAGTGAGAGAGTCTTTAAACGTATCCAGACTCATGTTAGGGGTATGGGTTTGCATGTGCACCTATGCGTGCTGCATACATGAGATAAGAAATGCCGTTGTGCCGCAGAGTAAGACCACTTCACTCCTCCCCTGCAGACGTAACATGCACCAGCTGACCGACGGTCTGGAGAAGCCTGGCGAGGTCAGGATCCCACTGGCCATTACCCTGGCCATTGCATGGGTGCTGGTGTACTTCTGCATCTGGAAGGGGGTCGGCTGGACTGGCAAAGTAAGTGAAAGGACAACACGAAGATGATGATTTCACCTCAACCAGACATGACAGGATTGTTGCTCATATGACTGTCAGAATTACATAACTTTACATAGCTCATGTATTAATTTAATTTCAACTTGTTTCAGCTTCTAGCTATAATAAGAGGAGATGACATTTTTTAAAGTTTAACAACCTCCACTGGGATGAATTATTTAAAAATATTTTTTTCACTTTTTTTTCCTTTAAAGCAATACAACATTAAACAAGCAATTTCCCTTACATGCAGAAAATAACAAGCATCTACATGCTCCAGGAAGTGAAAAAAAACACTATTAACTTCTGTAGAGTCACACTCAACTGCGGGAGCTACACAATTTTACATTTCCTATTTCATGTCTATTTTTTCCTTGCATTGATCATCGTCCTTCAAAAGCAGAGTTTTTATAGTATCATTTTTATAGTATCACCAATGTGAACGATCTGAAATGTGCAAAATTAGTCCAGATAACAAGGATAAATAGTGCAATAGGAGTGAGCTGAACCTACCCAACCATTCTGGGGTCAACTGGCCTCCAGGGAAACGGCTGACTAGGTCACTATGCTGCGCAGTAACACTGTTCTCCATGAGCTTAACACTTCCAGATGTGCCTTGCAGCGCAAATATTTGACACCAACACTCTGTAGCTGTGTGAGTTTATAAGTCTGGGCTCGGAGCGACAGTATTCTTTTTCTAACAACGGTTGTGTCCCACAGGTGGTGTACTTCTCAGCCACATACCCTTACTTTATGCTGTTCATCTTGTTTTGCCGTGGCATCACCCTACCCGGCGCCTTAGACGGAATCCTCTTCTATATCACGCCAGACTTTAACAAACTTAAGGAATCTGAGGTGGGTCGTCTCTGCTCTCTCACACTGTCGGGTCACCGTGTCTAGAAACTGTTTCTGTTTGGTGACACTCACACACTAGCTTTTCACTTTACGTCAAATTACGTCCGTTGGAACATGAGACAAGGCAGAGTCAGCCAATCGTTCTTCAGGCCTGTCTAATGGAGCCTCACATTTGAAATAAATAATTATGCTGCATGCAAAACATTCTCATTGACTGCACAGTCTTGATACTGTACCAACATTTACATATAAGGTCTTTGGCAAGTTTTATTACATTGGCAACAGAACAGTGGAAACAGATGTGCACCGGCATATGTTTTTTTTCCCCCTAGAAAATTGTGCCAAACATGTAAAAAGGGTCACTCGTGATGCATGCATCTATATTCAATACGCTGGTGCAGGTTTTAAAGGTACAGTGTGTAATTTCCTGGTGGCATCTAGGGAGGTGATACAGACTCAACCAATGGAGTAGTATCTGTTTAGACACTGTAGAAACATGGCAACGCAACATGACAGGCTTCACAGAGGAAGGCCTGCCCCTTGTAGATAAAAACTGCTTCGTCTAAGGTAATAAAAATACACCAATTCTTATTTTCATTTAATCGTATACTAAATATACAGATTTTCACACAAACATTATATTCAATTTCTGCCATGTATTTTTCAATATATGCTGCTTAACGCCACTAAATCTTACGCACTGTACCTTTAAGTAGCCTTGAAATATGCCACCACTGGTTGGGCTGACACGGATGGTGTTATACTATGATCTGTGTCCAGAGGAAAGACTGGTACTGATTTTTCAATTAGATGTGATCCATTGCGGGAAGAAAGGCCTCTGCTGTCATCATTAAAGCGCTAGTAGCTAATGTAATGAGGCATGGAGAGGCGGAGGCAAGTGAAGCAAGACGTCACATGACTGAATTGAGTGTGACAAGATGGAGTGCAATGGGATCACAGAGTGGGCTAACCTGTAACCCATAATGATGAAGGATGAAATCAATAGATATTTTTTACATGTATCATGCTTCAGCATAATCTCTTTCTTCTATTTAAACATCTTTTCTCCTGTGTGTGTGTAAGGTGTGGCTGGACGCTGCCACTCAGATCTTCTTTTCCTATGGATTGGGATTAGGCTCTCTCATTGCTCTTGGCAGCTACAATCCCTTCAATAACAATGTATACAGGTAGGTGATTCATAAAATCATTTCACTTGATTTCCTCATCAATTAAAATATCTCATGGGATGAAATTTCCTGCTTCAAACCGCGGCCTTTCACGCATCCTTTTATCCTCTATTTTTTCTTAAAGGAGACTGCGGATGTCTCATCCTGGGATTACTTTTGGTTTCCTGGCAACATAGCGTTTACTGTACCTTCTATTCTGGGACTATTTGAGCCTCCAGCTGTGTTATACTGGCTCCGCCCTCGATTTTACACCCACAGCCCTTTGGTTTGCCCCTACATCTGCAATATGGTTCCAGCGATTTTGCAAACGCTGGAGCTCCCTGCCATTTTAGAACAGGTCAATATAAATGTGTTCAGCCTCCGTGTTCCTGCAGGATGCAAAATGGCTTTCGCCGTCCCTTCCCCCCACCACCACCGCCACTGTGTGTGTGCCTCTACAATGTGTGACGGCTTGATAAGGAATTGATATAAGGCGTGACAATGGCTGCCTTGTGCTTTGTCTCTCCCCGACAGAGATTCTGTCATTGTCTGCTGCATCAACTCGTGCACCAGCATGTTCGCCGGCCTCGTCATCTTCTCCATCGTAGGATTCATGTCCAACGTAACAAAGAGACCCATCGTCGAGGTGGCAGCCTCAGGTAATTGCAATCAATGCAGAGACTTGATAATGACAATAGACGCGAGGGATTCTTGCGACGGTGTGGAAAATTGCTCCTGAAATTGCCACATATGTAATTCTTTTAGTCAGAAGGAAAGCGGGGAAGGCTTAACTAGCAGTTATATGGCAGCTCCCATTTCTCCCAAGAAGAGTTTGGACTTCAATTTAAAACCATTTTTTCCTTTTAGTCATATTACTAGTCAAAAGGTCACCATGATTTGAATGTTTGGCAGGACCTGGCCTGGCGTTTCTGGCCTATCCTGAGGCCGTCACCCAGCTGCCCATCTCTCCTCTCTGGGCCATCCTCTTTTTCTCCATGTTGCTGATGCTGGGAATCGACAGTCAGGTAAAAGGCTTCAGTAAATAGTCTTAGTTGAACTTTTGGGACCAGAAGTGCTTTTGTTTGGCTTATTTGGCTTTATTAAAATGATGTTTTATTCACCTTGCATAATATTCATTTTATTACCAGACCTTGAACACATCATGATGTCCTTGTGGTATTTCATTTAAGTAGCAAATCAGTTCTAATCCATTTACATTACATTACATTAGCAGTTAAACAAGCCACTTTAGATTAAATTGCGTGTGTTTTGTGGTGTTATCTACCTACATACCTTTTTACATACTACAGTTACCTGTATTTTCACACATTTTCAATGTCTTGCCCTGTCAGCTACAACTAGGGACCATTATAAACATGCACCATCACCGCCTGACAATGGCGGCTCCATCACCATCAGAGACAATAGAACTATTTGGTTCTTTGCACCTGTCCCTATAATAAAAACAATGCTTTTGTTATGTTTTAAGAGCAGGTTTCTATTGTTTCAAGGTGGTAAATATATCTGTCAATTATAAAATATATCATTTATTCCTGTAAAATCTAACCCTTAGAAATTGCTCCAATGTATTTTTTTTTTTTTTTTATTGTGATAACCATCTATTTGAGTTTTGACATGACTCTACGATCTGTCCAGTTCTGCACTGTGGAAGGCTTCATCACCGCGCTGGTCGATGAATTCCCTCAGATTCTCCGAAAACGCAGGGAGATCTTCATCGCGGTCGTCTGCCTCGTTTCTTACATCATCGGGCTGTCCAACATCACGCAGGTAAAGGCTTTCTAAGACAGTCTCTGGCAGTTGACACTCACATAACAATAAAGTCACATTGAAAAAACAGACGTGTACGCTTCCCAGAGGACATCAGTGGTCAGAGCTCTGCTTGCTGACCTATATTTAGCTACAAGGCTGTAGAAAGTAGAATAGGAATCCACAGAGAGTCAGAGGTCGCGGGGTCAGACTCCCCCTGCTGCTGTAGTTCCTACCTAAAATGGTTCCAGTCGTTTACCATCATGTTTCAGTGTGTAAACATGAAACAACAAGAAAAAAGGTTAACAGCAGCTTGATTACACTTTTGTGTGGAATAAGAAGTCTAAACCTTAAATTCATACCAGTTCCACCCCTGAGCTGTTGTGTGGTGCCATGGTCAGGTCAGAATTTACCCTTA
Source organism: Eupleurogrammus muticus (assembly GCA_036785175.1). Taxonomy (NCBI): domain Eukaryota; kingdom Metazoa; phylum Chordata; class Actinopteri; order Scombriformes; family Trichiuridae; genus Eupleurogrammus; species Eupleurogrammus muticus. The sequence goes on from JAYKQN010000021.1 coordinate 761,951, forward strand.
AGCAGCACTTTGTCTGACATGGTGTGTGTGTGTGTGTGTGTGTGTGTATGTGTGTGTGTGTGTGTGTGTGTATGTGTGTGTGTGCTACTGGATCGACAAGGCAACAACTTACATCTATCACAAAATGAATCATATAGAACTCAGGGGGGGGCAGATCCCATTTTTCATTGTATACAGTCTACAAGTTTTCCACTACAGTAATTCCACCATTTGGTCAAAATGCCCTGTTTGCATATTTCATAATGTAAATGGATGATTGTTAGCAAATATTCTGATGACATTTATGCACCCAAGAGAATCAAATTGATTTGTTTTTAATGATCCCAGTCTTTATGTAGTGCCACCCTCAGAACAAACTTATTTCATTATTTTTTATTTGCCCACAGCAGAGAAAGTGAATTGTCTCTGTCTGTAAGGGTGGATGCTAATACCATCCTAATCTAATTAAACAAGTGTAAAGTTAACTTTTGTAGCAATCTCAGACAATCAGAGAATTTGCAAACTAGATGACAAAGAAAACAACAAACGTGTTGTTTCTTTTTTGAAGATAAATTAGTCCATGAGTAGAAAAGAAATTACGCTTCCCACCCCAGAGATGCTCTCTTTCCCAAAGTTTTAGAGATAAATTTCTAAATTGATCACGCTTGTGTTAATGTGACTGAAGATTTATTCAGCAAGACGTTGCACGCCAGCCACAGCTGCTCGGCCCTAATGAGGGAAGAGGCCAAAACGGTTCCAACCGGTGGCAAAGGTGGCCATGTGTGTCTGCTTGTGAGCTAAAACTGACAGAACCACTGCAGGCCAAGGTCATGTTTGCCAATAACACTCGAAAACCCTTCATTGTCCCTCTATTTCTGCTGCACTGGATTCCCATCATGCAAAGCCATGCTACATTAACAATAGTTACACTAATATCTGCTCTGGGCTGCATAATTTATATTAAGCTACACAGAGAAAGGAGTTGACAAACTCCAGCAGGTCCCCGTAATGACCCGACGGGGTCAAGAGATTGTGGCGAGACGAGTGTTTCATACATGCACCACAATCATACGGTTTCTGTGTAAGAGACTTATCCACTAATTCTGTCCTCGCTGGCGAGACGTCGCTGGCGCTCACCAACCGGAGCCTCCGGTCCTCTTGACCTCTGATGTTATTCCACTTGACCACTTAAGTAACGTCCTTCACATCCAACATTGTAATTGCTCCTGCTGTTTCCACACTTCTGCTTTATAGAGTTTGTCTGATCATCTCCTTCTGTTCTTGTTCTCCTTCGTTCATCTTTTGCAGGGCGGTCTGTACGTCTTCAAGCTGTTTGACTACTACTCCGCTAGTGGGATGTCCCTGCTCTTCCTGGTCTTCTTTGAGTGCATCTCTATTTCCTGGTTCTATGGTGAGCCACACTGATATCTTTGGAATCTTCTTAAGGATATTTCCCTATATAAAAAGAGGCATTTTTTTTATTCACGATGCATACTTTTTTTGCTTCCAGGTGTGGACAAATTCTACACCAACATTGAGGAAATGATTGGCTACAAGCCCTGTCTGTGGTGGAAGGCATGCTGGGTCATCTTCACTCCCCTCATTGTGGCCGTAAGTATTATCATAGGGAAACATTTAAAGGATCAAATAACGACGTACGAGACATCGACAGGGAAATAAAACCCCATGAAAGACAACAAACCTCCTATGTAAAGCTTTGCCATGGTCCAGTTAGGTAGATGGCCATGTTCAACGTCCTTGTAGTGCTACTACACCTTATTACAAGACAGTAACAATAACTAAAAGTGGCAAGGGTTCTTTGAGACCTGACATCCTACAGACATGTCACACTGGAACAGTTGTGCAGCTCTGCAGTTCAGACCACCTCACGTCAGCGAAAATGCTGAGATGTGTTTTCTGGTTCCTGCATCCAGGGAGTGTTCCTGTTCAGCGCCGTGCAGATGGTTCCACTCACCATGGGCGACTACGTGTTCCCAGCCTGGGGCCAGGGGGTCGGCTGGTGCATGGCTCTGTCCTCCATGATCCTCATCCCCGGCTACATGGTCTACATGTTCCTCACACTCAAAGGCACATACAAAGAGGTAATATCAATGTGGATTTAGGCTAATAGTTCATTTTCTCTGTTATTATTATAAATAAAGCATGTGCTGTACATGCACTGTTTGTAAAAGATGCTTATTACAAACAGTGCATGTACCTGCTAATGAGAAATATAAATTAGATAATTGTTATTTAATTTGCACAATTGCACGCTGAAGATATTCACAGTGTTTCATAGAACATCTGCAGCGCTGCACCCACATCAGAGCCATTCACACGTGTTTTAGCTGGTTTAAATCTGTCAGCAAGCGAGGCAAGCTCTGTGCTAAGAGTTTCAAGTGGATTACTTGGTATGCAAGATATATATATATTTTTTTTATAGCCAAGCTCTCATTGCATACAGTGCAGGCATGATCCAACACAGGGCTTCATTTTAAGGGTGCTGCTGTGTGAGGACAAAGTCATATATATATATATGTGTGTGTGTATATATCACCAATACATTTATCACAATACGTTGATCCGGGATTTATGTCAATTTCACATGCATTTTAGCATTTACATAATGTCTGGCACAAAATTTTAATACAGCAGCACTGTAATGTTGTTATGTGTATAACAGCATTGTGCTTAAATGCTATATTAATGAACACATAGGCATGCTGGGTAAAGATCTGATAATTGCCACGAGGACTAGAACAGAGATGAAAGGATTAGTAAAATAGAGTTTCTAATTAGTTCAGTTAAACAATTTTCCATGCCTCTTCTGCTACACCAGCCACTGACATCTCAGTGAATTGCATGCACGTGTATGCGGCAAAATGCTACATTCATCCGTTTTTATTCATCTGATAATCTTAATCAATGGAAGATAATATCTCTTCCGGCATGCCATCTACATTAAGAGCTTTTTGATTCGCCGTCATCTGCAATGCACTGAATAATAACTGCATCTATACGGCCCCTAGTGACAGATATAGCTTTATAGCCAGCAGTGACAGAATAAATGGGCCATAATTGCAGGCAGTGCAATAGAGGCTGTCAGAGGCGATGTGCAGGTGTCAGATCCTACAGTACCAGCTGATTGTCTAATTGTAGCAATCAGCCGGTTGATTAGTGCTCTGCACCCAGGCGGACGCTCAGTTTCACAAACACTCGATATAAATGGCTTCTGTGCCGTCGATCGGGTCCAACGCCATGCACGGGTTCAGATCATTTGGATGATTCACCACGTTCTGAATGACATGATTGAGTTTTTAGGAGCTCGGCAAGTTTCGGCCTACAGAACTTTTGCAAGCTGTGCATTCATATAATGATGTATCGGGTTGGGTCATTTTTTTTTTTCTGACAGAATCTTGTAGAAGATGTTTACAGTCAGAGCCCGAGGCGGTGCATTCATCAAGCTCACAGCTGTGTAGCTGGCGTGTTTTGTCACAGCTCACGGGTTTGATCGCGCGGGTTTGATCGCGTCCCGCTGACAGTGTTTAATGGTTATTCCGACACCAGCGGTGCACGCTTTTTCAGCTGCGTTTCAGGCTCATCCTTCTGCTCCTCCCCTTTTTTTTGCCAGCGTCTGCGGATGATGATCAAGCCTGTGGTGATAGTGAAGGCTCAGGAAAACGGCCCGGACCAGCAGACGGAAAACCAGAATCAGAACCCGGCCAACGAGGAGGCTTACATCTAGAAACTCCTTCCTGTCTCTCTGTCATCGACGGCCGGACGGGCGGTCCCACACAGAAGAAACGTAATCAAGGTTGGGAACGATCACCAGACTTTCATGTCTGCTTTTATTCACCTACCTCCTGGGGACACGTGAGACCAACCTGATTACACAGTTATTTTAGGGGTTTTTCTGTTTGTTTGTTTATTTGTATAATACAGAGTTATAAAACTTATGAGGAAAAACAAACTACTCAGCAAAGTTGTTGTGTAATTATGAATTTCATTATGCAAAAAAGTTAGTCTTTTTAGAAAAGGAAATGTGACTTAGCAAATTACTGTATATTGAATATATAATTTAAATTTGGAGGCCCGCGTTGATTCAATAGTATTGTGCTACGTTGAAAATATTAATTAATCTACTAAACTACGATTACTGTACAAAGATCAACATTGGTAAAATGCATTTTGCTTGTACATGACATAAACACATTAAAAGGAATGCAGTGTAGTAGGTGAAAAAAATGCAATTTGAAAGTTTGTAAAGTGAAAATTTCAATACTGAACACATTCAAGGCAAAGACAATATGGGAATGTGCAACAGGTAAGGCCAAATCTGCTTGTATGTGTAAAATATGATTTAGTCAGACTATCACTTCCTTGCAGGATCCTGCAGCTCACCTGAAATGTTTACCACCCATGTCTGGGGCTACCTTTGAAAAGCACAAGTACAGTACGGAATTTGAAGCGTCCAACTTCTTTTGGCTCGATTGAAACCTGTGACAACAGCAAAAATAACTTACATAGGATATAGCACGAGACTGTTATAATTGTTTCTTTGTTTTCTAAAGAACAATAACTTTGTATGTCGTCTGAATCTTTTTTGTAGAATCCTTTTTTTAGGTCGTTTTCTATATGTGAGAGTGAGAATGACCAAAATCACACTCAAGTTTAAAAGACCGGTGCAGGCAATTGACCCTCTGAGTATAAAAATTATGTATTCAAAATCCAGCATCCCTCCTGCCTCACTATAGAGCAACAGGGTAGCAAATAAGGCATCCGCCTACAAGCACAATTGGATTCGTGAACTAGCACCTCTGACACCCGTTAGAGGTGCAGCCATTATAGAAATCCCACTCTGTGTACACTGTTTCTGCCAGTAGCGAGTATCTCCCGACGACCTCTTGAGCGGAGGGAAAGAGTCGTGTTGCAATAAGAGGCCGACGCTTATTCAGATCCATGTTTTAAACACTGAGAAAGAACAGGCCGGTGGATGGATTTCTATAATAGCCGCCAAACGATTTAGTAACCCGCTCCTCAGGAACAAAGGTGGACGTGACCAAATTCTCTCACATTCTACCATGATACACTGAAATAAGTAATGCTATAATTTAAAAAAAAAAGAGAGAGAAAGAGCAACTATTGGCAAATTTGGGTCTTTTTTTCCTCCCCATTCCGTGAACCCAAACACAAAACACACCAATTATTCTACAGGCCACACACCACTCGGCGTGCATATTTTTAAGCACACTCAAAAGCTGATCCGAATCGTTGCCTCTTGTTCGCTTGCGATTCTGCTAGCGTCATTTCCTTCAGTGTAAACGATTTCCTTCACCATAGTGCGTTTCTGTTCTAATCTGCGGCGTGTGCAGATGTTCCAGTATCAGATAGGAGAGAGATGCTTTGGCTGAGCCAAGACAAAAGCACTGTTAACACAACAGGAAATAGCCAGATGCTACGCAGGCCAACACCACAGAAACTACTCCTTTTCATGAGGTAAAGGAAAACCTATTATGACATATCAAGTTTGTTCTACAATATCAAAATATAAGTGTAGAAGCCGACTTTGTGAGAGACCACAGATGTAACTGTATTAAGGAGGATGGAGAAAATTTGCTTCTGTGGCAGCTACATGCGACAGGAATCAGGTTGAAGCAGTCCCATTTTGTTTCTTTTATTTATATTTTTTTTTTCAAAGATATGTAAATTAAAATGTGCAATGACAAAGGGTTCCGTGAATTTTGTATAAAGTTACCAATACTGCAGTTTTCTCTCTTGAATGATGTTGTAAACTGGACTGTGTAATACATGTATCTGTGAATGTCCGTACAACCTGAGTTTTTCTTTTTCTTTTGTCTAAATGTTGAACAAAAAAAAAAAAAGTGATATTATTTGCTGTTTTCTGCAATAATATTATTTTCTCAGAAACTAAAGCACATCTCTCTCAACTGTAAAAAATTATAATTACGAAAACAGAATAGAGTAATAATGAAGATGATGATAATGATAATAATATAATATACATGTCTAGTCAGAGAATATTGTTTTGTATATTTCTAGCTGTTTCATGGGCCTAATGTAAAATATTCTATGTAAAAACATAAAATAAATGTCTTTAGATGGTGTTATATGAAAAAGCATGATTGCAATATATGTTATCTGCAAAAACAAATAAAGACCTATAGATTATAATGTCTGTGTCATGCAATCTTTCTATGGAAACCACAAATGTCATTTTTATTTGGAACAAATAAAATGAAAATGATTCTTTGAGTACATGCACTGGCATAAAATGAATGGAAATTCACTATAAATATTCTTTCTGCATGAGTGAGTTGGCTTTGCACATCATTGACCTGCTCGCTGTTATTTTAATGCTCCATACATTACAAATGTAGTACCTTACTGCACTAGTGAAGAGGTTCATTTGTCAATGTTTATTTGGATAATAAACTATCAGAGTTAAGATAAGAGGAGCTAGTGAGACACACCTGCCAGTGGAATACCAGAAAACTGGGAAAAAAGAAGACAGCGAGACCTGAGAAAAGTTGTGAAAGTGGCCTCACCTCAATAGCCTGGATGAGAAGAGGCCGTGTGGGAGTATTGTTTCGTGTCAAGTTATTACTTGTGATTATTATTATTATTTTCTTTTTTTTACGTGGGATGTGTATAGGAGTTTGTGGCTCACATTAACCGTGGAGCAGTGAATAATTTACCCAGGCCTCTCTACACCCACATCAGAGTCAAATGCTCTGGTATAAAGTAAATCCTTTCTTATTTGATAACTCTGTAGACTCAATTTATCTCCCATGAAAATGTGTTATCAGGGTCATTGAGTGTGACTAGAATTGAATGGGCTGGCTACATATAAACAGAAATGAACATGTAATCAGGTGAAGATCTCTGTGAACTGCGTTGATAATTTGGATCTCCCTCCTGCCGTTCTGCAGTAGTTCAGCTACACCCTTACGAAAATTAACCATGGTTTTACCATGGGAAATACCGTGGTTTTACCATGGTTTTTTGGGTCATGGTTTACCATGGTTTTTTTGTGGTAACCATGGTTATACTATGGTTTTTATGTAGTAACCATGGTTCTACCATGGTTTTTGGAAGTACCATGAACCAACCATAGTAATACTATGGTATCCAAAAACCATGGTAGAACCATGGTTACTACATAAAAACCATAGTATAACCATGGTTACCACAAAAAAACCATGGTTAACCATGGTTACCCAAAAAACCATGGTAAAACCACGGTATTTCCCATGGTAAAGCCATGGTTAATTTTCGTAAGGGCAGTTGTGGAATCCATCGGAACCACCAATGTAAATGATGAAGTTCAACAGCTGCTGTTTATGTTCAACATAAATCTGTGTTAGAGCTTTCCTATATTACACTTGTTTGTAAGTGAAAACCCAGCTCCACTCATCCCAAAACCCTGAAGGGGTTGATTTGGTGCAGATCATCTAGCCGTTTCCAAAAGCTTCATTTTGACTGCTGAACAATCAAGGGCACAAAGTGTGAAAGGAGGCAGGGGTTTTAACTTTTCTGTCTAAGGCTAAGAGGAGGATGCTCGGGGAGAAGCAATCGAACAGCTGGAGGAGGAAAAAAAGAGCGTTTTGCCCGTTCTGTTCAGCCGAGCCAGCTGACCGGCCTGAGCTTTTTTCTCTCATGACAGCAGGCTTTTCACCCCACCTTCCATCGCGGCTATTTAATTACAGACATGACCTACTTCATTTGAGGCATACGGACACCTTCAGACTCAGATCCCACAGGCTGGGTGGGAGGTAGAGTAGCAGTAGCAGCATGTGACTGCAACACTTCTAGCAGGCGACTGAGTGGGGCAACATGTACTAGTACGGAGGATGCGTTGGGTTTACGCCATGTTGCTGCAGTAGGATTGCATTATGCAATTTGAGAAGTGCAGCAGTATCCAGTTTACTGCCTGAATTAGTCTCCAAGCTTCACTCCATTCTAGTCAGCCCTGTCACATAGTGGTGAGTGTATAGATAATGGGAGGGGTGATGTTTACAGAGGATCAAGGGAAATAGCTAAAACATGCTATTTCCCTTGGAAACTACATTCAAGATATGTAGCTCCAACTGGTGCTGGGGCCCAGTTCATATTTCTGCACACTCTCAATCTCTCTATATAAAATGTGGAATTGTTTTATGTCCATCCCTATTTTCCTTGCATATATCTCATCAACCATGTATAGACAAGCTTTTAGCAAGCACTTTTTTTGTTCTCAAGGTGAATTCTCTTTCCAAGATGGTGGACGTGTTGCAAACTAATTTTACAGGCAAAGTCATATAAATGTGTTTCTGCTAACATTTGAAGCATGAAATAGTCAATGGAGTAACAGAATTTGTAGAAAAAGGCTGGTCAGCTGCAGAATTTGCAGAGCAGCATTGTACAGCATCCTGTAGATACTCTGCCATCCTTGTTCCATTTAGGCATGTACAAACAGAATTAATCAAAAATGTTAAAGTAAAATTTTTGGTTAAATCAGTTATGCAATTTGGGTGGTAACTGGTGGGTCTTATATTTAATTTCCTTCAGCTTTAAGACATCTATTTGACTCGCTAACTCACCTTCATCTCTGATTCACTGTCTCTACCTGCTGCTGATTCTCCTAAAATGAATTACAGCAGCAGATGCAGACCAGTTAAATAAGGCAGGTTGAACATCTGGGAACATTATTTGCAGTGATTTGTTTCCTTCGCCAATGCTCTGTGATCATGAAATCATCCTAAGAAATAATGGCAAACTGCTGTTTTGTGAAGAATTGTCCCACATGAACAAGAAGCATACACATTATTATTGAACTATTATTATCATGCCTGCCTGTTAGCAATATTTGAACCTTTAATTTACTAACACGTCTGAGTAACAATGTGTTGGTGTTCACCTCAAATCTGTATCTTCAGTGTATTAAGGTTCCATTTTTCACTCTTTCCTCTAGTCAATGTAAGGTGTAGGCGTACATGGACACAGATTATCTTCTTTTATTCCTATTTGCTATAAAAGTTGCAGAGTGCCATATCTTGTTGTACCAAAACAAGGCTGTCGCCTTGTTGTGTGGGCTGGGGCGAGACGCATCTTTCTCTCTCTGTTGACATGGATCGGGCTGCTGATCCAGCATGACCACAGCATGTGGGGGCCAGCCCAGAAAGTGATTGACAGCTTGTTAGTGACAGTTGCATACAATAAAGATGGGCCACCCTCCCTGTATCACGGGCTGCTGCTTAGCTGATGCAGGGGCCGACTAGCTTAAGGCTGAGGCTGAAAAAAAAAGGAAAAGTAAGCCATCCACCTGTCGACCACCCCACTTGATGCATCAGCCCACCAGGAAGGGGGCCCTGGACGCCAGATGGCCTGTCCAGCACCAGTGGCACCTCTGGGTGGTTGATCCAAGGACATGAGCCGGGGGCGGCGGAGCCCCGGGGTCAGCCAGACAGTTGGTGCTGTGCATCTTGAAGATAACAGTTGTTGGAGCAACTGTTCTGTGATGGCTCAGCCTGACAAAATTCTTCAGGGCCTCATCTATCCGATCTCCAGTGCACTTTTCTGGTTTTGAATAGGCATGGCAGTTTATCCAATTAGGCTGTAGCCTCCAAGAGATCATGAATATGAGGCATTTAGGAAACATTGGTAAATTGTAGTATTGCCGACAAAAGCTTGCGGTGCAGTTAGGGTGCATTGGTAAATTCTAGTGTGGACTAATAATATGTTTCAAATGGCAATGTTATCTAAACCTTACTATCACATACCAGTGCACAGCATCGGGTTTTGGTAAAGTATTTTAGAGGTAACAATTGCTATATGTGATTTTGATCATTTGAAATGTACTACTATTTACTGCTACTACTATACTACTACTTTCAACTAATATTCTAGATACAAATATAGTAGTATATTACACTTACTTCCTTTTTTACTGAAATTGGAACATTTTAAATTTTGCTTGGTACCAAAGCATAGTTTCTCTTGAACTGATCTGTTCTCTGGTGAGTCTCAGGTATATGAGAGCAACTTTTAGTTTCTAAAAATTATACACATTGGAAACCACTGGTGTGAGATATTGGAACATGAGCAATTTGTCTGTGCGTTCGTGTCTCTTTGTGTCGGCGTGTGTGAGAGAGGAAAGGATGAGCAATTTGAGCATGTATGAGTCTGTGTGCATGCATGTGACTCAGCGTGTCCTTGTGAGTTTGCATATACGTGTGTGTGTGTGTGTGTGCGTGTGTGTGTGCTCATATGAGCATGTGGTGGTCAAAGAAGTGTTGCAGTAATGACACAGACATGAGGGAAGTCGCTCTGACAGCTCCAGTCTAGCAGAGGTAGCAGCATCTCAGAAGTCCGCTCCAGGGCCCCAACAACACACATACACACTGAGAGAATGGTAATCTGTTTTCTCTCTACGCCAGCTTGGCCAAGGCTCCCAGTTGCATGCACACTCTCCAACTGCATCACAATCATTTGACGCTGACATGCGCAGCACAATGGGATGGGGGGGGGGGGGACACAGGGAAAAAAAGGCTCTACTACTTACTGTTCCTATAGCTGCGAGGCTGTATTTTTCCACAGCTGGTTCATGTGAAAGATGCAAGGAGGTTATGCAATTGACTTTGCAAGGGGACACAGCGTATTCCATTGGATGGGTGATGCAAATGGAAGTTTAGTGAGAGAAAAAACAGCCAGTTCAGAATATTGAAACATCCATTGCATATTATTATTATTTTTTTTTTATCATTATAATAACATCTATAATTATACTTCTTGTGCTGCCATCTCATCTTTTTGCAATTTGTTGTATTTCAGAAAAAAATGCATCTTCAAAGCTTTTAACAAATTCAAAGACAATATAAATTGTCTATAAATATATATATAAATATTTTTTTTTCCTAATTACATGTTATTTTGCTGAATGGCTGCTCTCCCTACAAGCAAGATAGTGACTACATGTATGTTGTATGATATCTACTGATAAAACAAAAAAGACAAACACAACTTGCAATTTTCAGTGTGTGGGTTACTAGCTTGTAGGTTGTACGATAAGAGGCAGAATGGTGGCTGAAATAGTCGGCCAACGACAGGCTTACACCCACACTCCACCTCTGGTGAGCCGGACTAGGCACAACTTAAACGTTTTAAATGATATCTAGCAAACGCTGCCGAGCCTTTCCTTTAGCCAGGATCCCTTTTCGTACAGCTGACCAAAGCTGAATCGGAATATTAGTGAGCCTTCATGGATTTCCCTCTGTTCACCTTTACAACAGGCCCCTGATAGCATATCAGCTCCCAGCAGACTGACAGACAGACGGGCAGCGGGAGAAGCAAATGCCCTTATCACTGCCTGCCATATGATGGGATTAGCTGGAGTGTTGTCTAACAAAGCATTAATGAACAGTTTTAATTGCCTGCATAGCATACTGTGCCAAACCCTGCCCGGCTGATACACACACACACACACACACACATACACAGCACAGGGTTGTGACGCATATTTGTCCCAGTGATACAGAATTTGTATTCATCATTGGAGTACAAAGAGACGATGACTGCTGTCATTCCAATCCATTGCTGCACATAGTATATATTGGTCTGACGACATCCATTTAACTTTCCCCTCCATTCAGTCCCTCACACAGTACGGGCCTAATTGAAATCAATAAATGTTTTTGATTGTTTTGTGGTGTCATATTATAGCCTGGGACCTGTCTGTTGGGGAACTACAATTTCATCATTGATTGATGATGATGAAGCCTTTTTCTCATAAACGCACATTAATTTTCTAAGGTTACCACGTGTATGACACTGTAAAGACATTCAATGTATCCAAGTACTGTATGTTTGATTAAACTGCAATAAGGAGTGTTTTTATTAATGGTGTAGCAATACAGTACATACTGACACATACATGTAGCAATAAGGAACAAAAAGTTAGGGAATAAAGGAAGTAGAAATATAGGAACCTGGAGAACACATCTATGAGGTTTAAAAAACCTAGAATGAGATGTGCTCAGTTACAATCTCCCACTCACTCTGAGGCGAACTCTGCCATAGCTTCTCTTTTTCTTTCTTTGGAGTGGTCCCTAGTTACATGAACTCACGACCTCTAGTTTACAGCAACATCTTCCTTCTTTCATCTCTCCTTGAGATAAGAGCAATGGTTATCAGTCTTTTGTTTTATGGTATTCCTCCTTGAGATAAGAACCACGTGTGTCATTTCATTGGTCATAGGGAGCGTTGGTCAGAGGAAGGCCACATCGTAGGTTGAGTGGTCTTCTGCAACATCTCAATTGTAAATGTGAGTTGTGTCCTCCTGGAACACAACTCACTCACTGCATAACAGGACACACACACCTACACAGTCAGAGTATGCAGGTCAAAGAATAAAAATGTGGTTGAATCGTTAAAGAGTGCAAAAGACTAAATATGGGATAACTTGTGTACATTATTCTAACAATATTATGCATTTTGTGATTATTATGTTTTATGCTGTCTAAGGGAGCAGGAAGGAAACAGACTAATGTATTATTATTATTTATTAATTATTGAATACTTATGTTGAACCATAGCAAATGTATTCCAGTAAATTTAAGATAAATATTAATAGATAAATAGATGTGTAGGCATTGTCAGTATTTTTAAACTAAGGGGTATGTATTTTATATTGTTATATTTTATGTGTTGATTAGTACTGTACTGCTAGTAATTACTATATACTCAGTTACCAGTTTAGGTACAAATGCTACATGCTATTATGTGGAGCAGCTTTCTAAACATGAAAAGAGAGGATCAGAATGTACAGGAATCCCCCATAATGCCAGAGCCACTTATTACTCTTCAGTAATAGAAAAAACAAATAAAAACAACCCTACGTTCCTTTTCAGCAGGTTAGCTTCACTGACACCATTGACCGTTGAGAGCATTGACCACCAGGTCTTATTACAGAGACTAGAGCATCTTATTGGCATTAAGCTGGTTTAAGTCCTAGCTCTCAGATATATCCCAATTTCTTTATGTTAATAATGTTTCCTCTGTCCACACAAAAGTTACACATGGAGTTCAGCAAGGTTCTGTACTCAGACGATTACTTTTCACCCTTTATATGCTTCTATTAGGTAAAGTTATTAGGAAACACTATTAATTTCCATTGTTATGCAGTTGACACACAACTGTACCTGTCAATTAGGCCAAATGAACCCAACCAGCTAGCAAAACCTCAAGCATGTCTTAAGAACAAAACTCCTTGATGACCCGCAACCTTCTACTTCTTAATTTAGCCCAAACTGAAATTATTGTGCTCAGGCCTGAAGTCCTGAGAAATCTAGTGACAGGGATGTTAGTACTTTCGACGGCATCTCATTGGCCTCTCGCACCATTGTAAGAAATCTGAAAGGCATCTTTCATCAAGATATGTCATTCTATGCCCACGTTAAACATATTTCGAGGACTGCCTTTGTTCTCCCATTCTAACCTGTACTTGTACTTACCTCATATGTAAATTCATTAAGAAAAAATACAAGCAAAAATCTGTGATACTATGATTGGGAGTCTCTTCTGTTACATCTTCGTTATAACGTGACAAACAATGCTTATGCTTAGCATCTCCAGTTCTTAAAAGAGAAGAAATGTTTTAGCTTGGTTAAACAACCAACTACTATGTCAGTATTATACAAATGTTTTGAGTTCTTCCCAGAAGATGTGGATTGTCTAACATGTAAGGCAACACAGTGTGAGGATGTAGAACTGTTAAACACACCGTGGTCAGAGTGGTCAGTAGCTCCATCCTCCACCAATCAGGCTAATTATTGAGCAGATGGTGACAAACGGTGCCGCTGGTCTCACTGCACGACGCTGGAAGACGCTGCATGTCTCTGTAACGGGACTGTTCAACTCCTCAACTCCCAACCACCCCTGACCCCTGTGTAACATACGCACACATTCATCATTCCACCTGAGCTCAAAACAAACCACTACTATGAAATTCTCAGATCAGTGTCACACGACAGCTGGTGTAATGTGTATCTACTCAAATAGTGACAATTAGCTAAAATACCGTAATTTTTAATGTAAAATGTCAAAACTTTAGCAGAGGCCTCTTATATTTTAGCCAGTGCTTCAGTATACATGCATAAAGAGGAGTAGCACGGTGTAGATAGTAGTTACTCTAACTTACCGGTTCTCAGTTGTGAATGTGAAGACGGATGCATCCTTATAGCGGCTCAGTCTGGGCTGAAATCTCTGCCTCGTCAGCCACCACCAGTGTCTGGACTCCATGGGGGGGGGGGATTCATCTCGCTGCTCAGGACTGAAGCTCCTTGAAGTGCCAAACACTTTCTTTTAGCAGACTATATGTGCCATCACTTGTATAATGCATGAACAATTCATTACTTGACTATTTCTCCTGATTGATGATGTTGCATGCCTGTTCTCCTACTAGGACAAACAAAGTGCACTGTGTTGAATTGAAAAGCAGTGTTAGATCCACACGGTATTTGACATTACATAAAGTTTTGTGCAATGCATTTCACAGCCTTTTAAAAAGTAAGCGATCTGCAGCAGCTACACAGCACTGTATGTGCAGGTAAGCAGAAGAGAGAGGCCTGAACCAAATGGTGTTCCTCAGACCCACTCTGTTTTAGTGATGAATGGAGACAGAAGGGGCCTTTGTGACAAAACAGGGAGCGTGACTTCCAGCTGGAAACATCTCCTTTCTGCCCGCACAAAAGAGCAAAGAACACCAAACAGAGCTCAGTGCTCATTCTCTTTGCCCTCTTCCTCTCGTTACTTCGTCTTAAACTGCCTGTTCCCCACATATTTCACTTCTCATTTCTCTTTTCATTCTCCTCCCTTCTTCCTCTTTAAGGTACAGTGAGTGATTGCCACGCTAGGGCCTCAGCCATAGAACCCATCCCATGTCTCCCGGTCTCTGGGGCCTTTTGCCACGGCACATTTATCACCAAATGTAGCAGGAGTGCTGGCGGTGTGGTGCATCTCAAAGCTCAGAGGCAGCCCCTCTTTCCTCGAGTGGCAATATTTTTCAACAGTGGAGTGGAGAAAAATATATGAGACAGGGTACAATATAAAGCAAGTTTATGTTCCACCTGCGAAATGTCCAACTGTGTTTTTTTTCCTTTAATCACACTGAACTGTGCCCATCCAGTCTGGAAAAAAAAATGTTTTTTGAACCAAATCTGTAGGACACACTGTGCTAAAAACATAATGACATGCAGAAATAGGAGGATTACACTGACAGTGGAAGCCTCGTCTTATTATAGAAGAAGGTTTAATTAGTGATCAATTGCTCAGTGAGTTTGTATTTCTCAAGAAACATCATGTACCGGAGGCTATTTACTGCACAATGGACCAAAAAGGTCAGACTACGATCTGGTTTGTTTGTTCCTGGTGATAAGGAGAACCAAAGAGAGCAACATGAACAGTTCAGTACTTTAGATGTAAGAGCTGCTTGAGTTAGATTCAACCACAGTCGCTGTTGTATTGTCCTATTACAGCAAGTGATATATGTTCCAAAAAACCTGTCCAGGACAGAATGACCACCGCTTATGTTCAGTTTATATTCTATTGTGGAGGGCCGCTCGCTTTGACTGACAGGGGGATGCAATGATAGGATTGGTTGAAATCATGGGAAGATGGAGGACAACGGAATTAAAAAGACATTTTTCATTTAACAAAGCGTTTACAGTCACTCTATTGCTTTTTTAAAGGGCTGCAAATGTCTATGTTCAAGACCTCGGTGTCCTATAACAATGTGTATAAAAAATAAAAACTGAGTTGGTCATGTGAGACGACAAAATGACATCATATTAAATTTGGGTTTAATTACGTAGAGCATTGGACTTTGGCTGCCCTGAGGCATCATGGTTCCTGATAGTTTTCCGGCATTTCTGCATCACAGTATTTTTCTTTTTATCTTTTAGAAAAAAACAGTTTTCCAGTCATGATAATAACTCAGAGGATGATGTTTATGGTAACTAATAATATGACGTGCATGAGAACTAAACATTTATATCAACATGCTGCATGGCTCACAGTGACAAGCGGGTTTCATGTTTACAATGTTTACTACTATATTAGTTTAGCACAATATCATTTTATAATTTCATTATTAGAAATAAATCAAACCATTGATTCAAAAATGTAAATCTCATGGTTTTGATGAAATCAGGTTATATATATATTGAATATTATATTAAAGATTGTATAATAATTCCTAATTCTGTAATACACATATTATTACATTTACACATCCAATAAGTTATGTTATGCAAGTATATTCACAAGAACAGCATGAATATTTCATTATCAGTGTATTTTATATTGTGTTATTAAGACAGTTGATTCTTGACCTTGGGCAGCAAGTCACATGATTACCATACTTGACCCAATTCCCCAATCAATCTCTCATACTGAAACTAAGACGCTTCAATTTAGAATTTACCCCTATAGCCTGTTCGTATTTCCCAGGATACAAAAACATGTTGAGGATATAATAGAGATAAAAATAATACTAATAAAAAAAAAAAATGTCAACACCCCTCAAACTCTCTCTCCCCTAATGCTGCTTATGCAGAGAGGAAGAAATCTGATGTCATGCCTGCCTGCCCTCGGCTGTCAAGCCTCCTGACACACAACCGCACATACATACACAGACAAACGTTATTTACAGTATAATTACTTCCATGACAGTTCAGATGCAACCCCATCACTCAGTATTATCACTATTGAAGCGTTTAACAGTCTACACAGTATATGATACGGATGGAAATATCTGAGTTCTATTACGGAACCACACACCGCCAATGACAATGTAATCCATCAGATTTATACTCACAAAGCCTCAGAGGAAATGTGAAATGATGGTTTCTTTGCAGTTCTTTTTTTTTTGGTTGTTGTTCTTAGAAATTGTCTTATTCTGAAAATCCCCAAATTCCAAACTCATGAAGGAATTTTCAATTAAGTGCCTTTATAAAAATAATGCCTTAAAGCTTGAACAACCTGTCAAACCTAGATCCCCTTTAAATTCAAGCCAGTTTGCAGAATTCTGCAGGAAATAGCAAGCAATGGATATTTATATGGGTTTACGGAGGCCACATTTACTATGCAAATCCAGTGTAGATGACTGAGTGATTGCTCTCCTTGCCTGCCACCCTCTCTCTCTCTCTCTCCCCTCTCTCTCTTTCCCCATAACCTGAGCTACCGGAGCAGAACAAGCACTTGTCTTTGCTTCATGCTTCAATTTTAACATTGCCGAGGGGCGTGCTGAGGGAAATCGGATGTACAGTAATTAGGTGGATGCTTTGAGAGGCAGTTGGATATTAACACTCGACATGGTGTTGAATGCCAAGCGCACATCTCCTGCAGTCAATTTGTGTTTGCAGACAGATGTTCCTCAAGCCCCCGAGGAGGGAGGGGGGAGCACAGATTTCCTGGAGATAATGTGGTTCGAGAATAAGTTTTAATCCTGCTGTTTCTTAGCTTTGGGATAAACTTGACCCAAACCTTTGTGACCCGTATGAGTTCATGAACTACTCATTTGTTTTCTTAAATTCCCCAATAATGGGTTATGCAAAGCCAAAAATGGTATTTTGTATATTTTTACTACAAGTTAAAAGATTTTTTGTTTGATTTATTGCTTTAATACTTGCATTACTTTAAAATAAGCCTGTTGAGCCTCCATTGTGCCAACCGGTACGAGTACAAATGAAAACTGACACACACACACACAAAAAAAACAAAACTGAAAAGGATATACTTTGAAGAAAAATGGCAGAGACAGATTACAGATTAAGCGTGCCACATCCAGCTCTCTAACTCGCCTCTGTCTCCTTTCTCATGGTAAACGCTTTCCTTTTCTATGTTTGGAGAAAGTAGTGGGAAACAGTGAGTCAGGCTGGAGTGCCGAGAGCTGGAGCGGACTGTTAATGCCGCGCCATGAATTAGGAGTCGGTTCTGCTGGTTTACCATTTGAATGACCGTGAGGCTTGGGAAGGTGGCGAGCTCTGGACACAAAGAGATGCTTCACAGCCTGAATGCACTCCGGTTCAAATCTACATGTCATGTAAATATTTGCTTCTAGGAACACAGCATGTTGTGCACAAGTAGAAAGACATTATACTGTACAACAAGTTTTTTTTCCTTATTCAGTTGTTATATATTTTCTTTGACTAGTCCTGATGAATTATATTCTTATTTAGGTATAAAAAGCAAAATCAGACTAATGCCCGAAAACTTATCACAAACTTTACTACATCAAATAATACAGTTCAGAACTGATTCAAGGTTTAAGTGGAGTAACCATGACTGATGCATTATATCTCTTTGTTAAGATATAATATACTAACATTGCCTTCACACCTATTTCACTGTCCATGTTTCTGCTGTTAATGCTTCACCTGAGATGATTGCAGTGGCGGCTCACATTGCATGAACTCCTGTCTTATAATGTCACAAGGAAAACTCGTCCAGAGGTCAGCCTGCAGCTGGCGATCAGGTGTAATGAAGTAGTGCCGGTGCGTATTTTGTACACTGTCAGTCCAATCAACCTCAGTTAAAAAGGCCGTCCCGTCATAGCCGGTATGACTGGAATCATTTGTGACTCAGAGCTGCAGGATACGGCGTCATGCACCTTTAAAGTGGATGTCGTCAATTAGACGGGAAACATCACAGAAACGCAGATCTTCTTCGTATCACATTGATCGTACAACGTTGTACTTTAAATGTATATGCCGTGTAGTGCTGCATATGCTGCAGGGCTGCCAGAAACTCCACAATGGCCAGACAAAAGTACTGATGAATCATTTCTGCGCTGATAAGAACAGGGCTATAGCCTATGTGTAACCCTAATTCCTTTTTCCTTTTTTTTTTCCAACAATATGGCAACTGATTGCAAGTTGTGCAGATTGTTGAGTGACGGGAGAGTGAAAAACGCGCAGCAGGTGAGCACATTACTCCCCACTAGGCACTTTCACAAGCCCCGACACTGGCGAGCCCATCAACCGAGTCCTGATAACAAAGAGGAGAGAGTACTTTACCACAGCCTTACAGGAACCCTGCTGGCGTTGCTATTTATGGCAAACAAATGTTCAAATCCAATTTTAAGGCAACTTTTCAAACTTTTATGGTGAAAATGCGGAAAGCAGTGTATGATCTTACTGTGGCTCGTCTACAGAGTAACCAAGCCATGGAGGTCATAGCGTGCACGCTGTTTGAGTACACATTTACTAGGTTATACACTAACACACCACATACCAAAAATGTTTAGAATGTTTAAACTATGAACTTCAGAAACACAAAAATGAAGATGTGGAGGTTCTGCGTGAACCATGATCCAAATAGCGTGGAAGCGTTTGCATCTGTTAATGGCACAATTAATCATACAGGCGACTGTGTGTGTCACATACTAGAACAACACATCCTTTTCATTTCCACATGGCACGAAATTCCCCTCTCCCACCGACCCCACTTCCCTTTCTGAGCAGGAATATCTCCAGGCAGCCTCACAAGACAATGGCCCACAATTACCCCGAGCGAAAAAGCACTGTGGCACTGACAAATGTAGTTTTTACCAAGCAGGAGACATTATGTTCTCACATCTGAGTTAAATACCTCCTATTTATCTCAGCCAAGAAGAGAGAGAGAGAGAGCGAAAGGAGCAAAAGGGAAAAGGAAGAGAGAAAGTCAGAGTGATCAAGACAGACAGCGAGAGGGGGGAAGTAAAGCCGTGGGCTGCGGAGACAATGCAAGACGTTCCATGACAACCGAGCAGGAGGATTCTGAACTATTCCGTCCTGTGTTTCTATTAGAATGTCACATGCCAAGCGAGGAACTGCACAGTGACGAGGTGCAGCTGCGTAGTGACCTATAGCTTATTTCTCACGCAGAGATGAATTGTATGGCTTAGTTTGTACAGCTGAACTGATGTAATTCAGGAAAGACAAAAAGGAAAAGCTATTTTCATTTTATGAAAATTAAAAAAAAAAACACTGTATAGAAGTTGCATTTGTTTTGACTGTTAAAATATGAGAATAAACATTAATGATGTGTGTTAAATCTCCTCAGAGTGCTTCCACTCGTTTCCTTATGGTGCACCAGTTTGCCCTTGACCAAGCTGCTAGCTTTAATACACGAGTCCCCAGATGCTTCCCTGAGGGTTCCCACTGGGGAATGTGTCAAATGCTGAGAACACATTTCACCTCAGAAATTAATTTAACTACAAGCCCCAAAACAACACCTTCCTGTCTGCCTTATTTTGGGGTCGCTTTACATGTTAGGTCAATTCAATAATGATATATTGTTTGTAGTGTTGCTCCTATAACACAGTAATAGGAGCTCACAAGTGTAGCATGATGCTGGGAAAACAAAATGCATCTCGCTTTGTTTCAAAACAGGTGAAATCAAATTGGATGTCACGCTGTCGTGCATGGCTTGATTTTCTGGAACATCCAATTTCACAGTGTAGCCATGACAGGACTGTCTGTCTCTGTGGTCTTTCATTTGTGAAGGTTATCCAAATAAGACTGAAACACTTCACAGACACGGCTTCTGTGTGTGTGTTTGGTCGCTCTCCAGCGCTTCCTTCTTTCATTTCTGAAGGCCAGTAGTGGTTGCGTAAGCGTGGACCCCGCTGAACGGCCAGAGGTCGTTGCAGGTTCAAGGTCATATCTGTGCTCCGAGTGAGGGTGAATAGAAGGTGCTGATCGTCGCTTCACCCTGCTGCCCTCTGCAGCAGCCCCTGTCCCTGTGACTGCAGCTAATTACCTGCAATGTGGGATGTTGAAATATATTGTTTTTTGGTACAATTGGTCCAACATTGAGTAGAATTATTTTATTCACCTAATTTAGTCTTGTTTTAAGATGGCAAGACTAAGATCAGAAAAACATTTTTTAAAACTAACACAAAAAAACTTTTAATAAGCTAAAGTAGTATCTGCCAATGGAAATAATATAATTCTACTCAATACTGGACAAATTGTATTAAGATATTTTCACCTAAGTTAAGATTTCAGTTTTTTCAGTGTGTGTCTGTTTTACAACTTTAGTTACATTATCAAAATTTCTGCTACTACTACTATTACGTTCTTATCTGTTTACCTTCTTATGTGCATTAACAATTTAATTGTTATTTGTGTGTTACTGTATAAATAAAAGAATCTTACAGCTATACCAATCATGCACCGTCCGGTCCCAGAAAATCCTGACATTTGGACGATGTCAACTCTCCTACACAATGATCATCTGCATTCCAGAGAACCGTCTTTTATAATCTCTGTGTCAGTGTGTCAGAGTTTGTAAGACTCTCAGGGCTTTCTGTGAGCTCAGGCATAACACAAGAGCTGCCGGCGATGGGTATTTGAAAAGAAAGCTCTGATAGTATTCAGTCTTTAGCATTTAGTGCATTTCATAGTGCAGTGGGCACCGGGGGGGGCTGGAGGAATTAATCCATGGCCCCTTTCATAAAGTTAGTGAATGCCCTGAGTGGTGCTAGGAGAAAAGCACAAGGCCCGGCAGCGTTGGGAACTGATGATCCATGATGCCTTTATGCTATGCTGGTCTGCACCACTCTGCCCACTCCTTCTTCTTCTTCCTCTGCAGCAGTATCTGTTGAGGGAGAAAACCAGACTGCACTCCATGAATACAGAGAAGCTGTTTTAGTTATTATCAGAGAGCATCTACTCAAAGGCCCTCGCAGCTCAAACTTCTTTGTCTTTCTTTCTGTCTGGTGTTTACAGCTCAGTGATGCATGGCGTTTCAAGTTTTCACAGCAAGGTGCATTATCCTCACTGTAAACACACTTTTATGAGCATACATTAGCAGCTATAAATCCACTAAGTAAGCGAAAATATGAAATTATCATTTTCCCATGTAGGACAAAGGTTGAAAACAGCACCTGGCTTTTAACAGTTCTATTTGCAAAGGACTATTACAAGCGCATATTAGAAATTACACCCATGTTTGCATTTTGTGCAGCACATTTGCACCGGATGAGTGACGTCTGTATTCTATTCAAATTTACTGACATTATTCCTGAAATATGACAGGCAGCAAACTTTTAGCCTACAGTCTCTAAATGGCCTAAATACATAACTGTGATGGGAACAGAAAACAGCATGATGCAGAGCGTCTGTTTGGACTTTCTAACTTAACTAATAGCAGGACACACGTTTTTTTTGTGACATATTTCCATAACTCCATGACTTTTTTTTTACTTTACTTTTTACAAATCACAGACATGGCAGATTCATATTAATACCCTGTATTAAGATCAGAGACGACCTCTGCAATTATTGCAAATCACATGAGGTCCCTAGGTAATAGCCCTTTGTGAATAAGGCTTTAGAAAACAATTTTAATGGTAGATTACAGATCAGAACCAGCTATTACAAAAATAAAAGAAAGTATTGAAAAAATGCATTAAAGGTGGATAAAAGTCAAAACAGTGATGCATGCACACCGGGGATACTGATCAGCATGAATCCATCCATCACACCCTGTAGAGTCCATAGCAACCACCTTAGCAACAATGCACAGGAGCACTCCCTGCCTGATTGCTCATGTAATAGACATTTATAGGATAATGCATGAAAAACTGTGTAAAAATCCCAAAATACAGGAAGAGAAAAGAAAAAGTTTGATTTCTAGAACTAGCTACTATACATATTAAAATGTGATTTGCTTGTTGTGTTTTGACATTGACAGCGCCGACTGAAGCTCTGAACACAGGGGCATTACATTTATTTGATTTTGTCTTTCTTCACAGAGCCACTACTGATTACATAAATGAAGCAGCTTTAGGCATTAGCTTGCATTACTGTGCATATACTGGCTGATACATTGTAGTCACATTGCACGTTTCAGATTCATAAAGGCTGGCTGCAGCGTAATATTCTGCCGGAGTCTTTGATTTTCTACTTTGTTGTGCCGTTTGTACTGAGCTGAAGTCTAACGCCTGCTGCATCTTACCCTTCTTTACATAAACCACACCATATATGGAAATTAGCTAAGAAGATATTGGTATTTCATCAAGCTTTGTCACCCTTCCCCCACTCCAGCTCTATCCCCCCATAGCTTTTCTAACTCCACTGCATTTGCTTTGGGTTTGCTAAGTCTGGCTACTAGAATTATCTCTTTATATTTATTTGTATTTCTCTCTTCTGTGGTAATACAGCACCAGCGGACACTACAGAAACCTTTCTTTACTTTAACGCATAGTAAAGACACACAATGGCTTCGATACCAGTGTGCATTTGGTGGCTCGATGTGCCTCTCCAGTTTTCATTTATAGACCTATTGACCAATTGTTGCTGGAGTCAGAAAATACACTGTCAAGGCCAGAAAGCTTTTAAACTTAGAGTTACAGGATAAAAATGTATCCTCCAAATCAGTTGCAGTTATAGTCTCCATTAGAAAATTCAAAGGACAAAATATCTCCTCTCACCATCTATGCCCACATGCACTATTGAGATGATATTGGATAAGAGTTTTTTTGGTGTGGTGTAGGCTCTATGTAACTGAAGTCTATACCAGTGCTTCACTCCAGAACGTTGCACTTCTGTTCTAATCCACAGAACGCGATTTGAGTTTGGAGGAATTGTTAACTGACATAAACCGTTTCCTTCATTTCAAAGGGTTTCTAAAGGCTGCAAAAGCCCCCAGATCCTCAAATGACCTACATGTGGGAATGAGGAGAAATGTCATAGCAGTTGTTTGAGCCATGACCATGGCTCGCACAGAAAAATGACATACTACAGATAAAATACATGTAAAGCTGATATTCAAACAGTCAGTAAACCCTGGTGTATTTTATACAATAGTCCGTGCCCCATGGGATGAAGAAATTGCTACATGTTTCCATTATCACAAAGTTGCATCATAATTGACAATTTAATTAAATTCTAATATTCAATGCAAAGACATTATCATGAAACCAGTAAACATGGCTTCCCAGAGCCTGAGGCGCAGCAAGAGAAATAGCAGCGCTGTTCGTTTTAATGATCTCATGCTGCAGTTAACTCATTACTCTTATTGTCTGCAGGCCGCTGTGTCTCCCAGGCCCATTGGACCTTTGCTTTAGGTCAGCGTGCGAAAAAACACACTAGTTGAGATATACAGTAGTAGAATCAGGCGTGGAGGGGAATTTGTCACATAATGTGAAGTATATATTTTTCAGTTGGCCTTTGCTGGTCAGGGCAGATATTATCACAGACATTACGACGGCAAGTTGTGAGTCACCAAAGAGTTGCAAGGTCTCTACATAAATCAGTGCGGCCACAGTATAAATTAATTTGAACGTTTCTTTTTTTTTTTTTAGACACTGACTTGTGGGTCAGTTATGTAGTCAAACAACAAGCGGATAATTAGTTTTGACTCCACAGCAGAGCATGCTCTTTTCACTCGCGATTATGCGAGGGGAGGTGTGTGTGTGTTTGTGTGCGTGTGTGTGTGTATCACTAAAACCGTCAGCCATGTCTGACAGCTTTTGCAATGACCTTTAAGAGAGAATTCACGTCTTGGCCAGATTATTCTCAGAAGTATATTTTTAGTCTAGTTCATTAGCACTGAGCCTGTCAAACACTTCCCTCCTGCAAGTCACACACAATATGCCAGGACGTCACCTCAAGGCTGAGTATGTGAAAACAGTGTATGACTGTGTCCGTAAGCACGTGTATGCAGGACATAACCTATGGATGGATGACAAAGTCAACTGACTAGATGAGTGGAAGAACGTAAGGCGCTTCCAAAGGGTCAAGGAACGATTAGGTGAGGTATAAAAATGACATAGATACACCAAGTCCAGAATTACAAGATTAAATATGTTGCTCCTGAGAAACATATACGCATTTTCTTATCTGATGCTCCTGTTACCAGTTATGTGTCTTTTTTAAAATAGATACAAGTCCATGTGCAACTATAAATATGTAATTAGGTTCAGCTACAGAAATTACATAGATATATAAAACAAATATTTAAATAAAATGTAAAGTAGGGCATTTTAACTTGGGTCTCTATGGGTGCTGTCTCCCTTTTGGAGCCAGTTTAAAATGTCTAGTCACGGAATTGCATTTTTTGGCACTTCCGCATCGGCTGAATCTTTTAGCCCTGGAAGTTGCACTTCCTCCTCCATCCTGTTGGGGTTTAGGTGTTTTTTGATATTACCAGAAATGTGTTCACAGACAGTTTCAGAGCAAAACCTCACAGCTTTTTCAGTTTTAGTTCATGGGGCTGAGATGAAGATAGTGAGACGGGAAAAAAAAAGATGCTTAAAAGACGCAAAGGCACTAAAACGGGTGGTGGTGCTGCTTTTATGAGTCAGGCTGTCGTGTCAGACAGTAACTGATGCCAGTCAAAGGATGTTTTTGGGAGAGATGATTATGATGATTGGGTCTTTTTTCTAACTAACTACTGTCCCCAGGAAGGTTATGCTTGAATGTCAGGTTGATTCCAGTTATTATTCTGAATCCCTAATGTATAATTGGGCCTGTTACACTTCCAGAGAGGTCAACACTACGTACATTGGCCCCAACACACACCAATTCCCTCACCAGCTCCAGACTCACAGATCAATATTAACCTGGACTCACAGTCATATGGATCATTTATTGCATACAGTCTGTATTTTTATTTAATAAATTGCAGCATAAGACAATTTAGGGAACTGATTCCGCTGCCCTCAAACGATGCAGTGACCTTTTATTTTTTAATCTACTACTATGTGTCCGCCTGTGAACTGTATTTGTTCATAGAGTCTGCTGGAACTGATTCAGTCTCCAGTGGACCAGAGGATCTGGACTAGCCTGACTGCATCTGACTCATGGAGAGAGAGGCAGAAAGAATGGAGAATATGACCTGGAGTGTCCCCTCCATCCATCCCTCACCATTCATCCATCCATTCCTAATGGGATACTCTAACCTGGCTGTTTAACACACATTAACATCAGAGCTCCCCTCAGCTGGAAGTCTGGCTTCGGAAGCTTTTTGGCTGTAATGGCTTGACCAGAGGGCATCATCCTATACATTTGTACATGATACAACATCGGATAGATGCTACATCCGTTGATTTCTAAAGGATGTAAAATGTCTGGGCATATATGAACTGCTTGGATATGTATTTGGTAATATTTGCAGAAATGCACACCTTATGAACAAAATAAATGCACAATATGTCATTCTCTTCCTCTTGGGGTCTCTCAATGATGTGGATCGTTGTCTTTATTGCTGCACAATCAGATTCTTCCAGGATTCCATCAGTGTTTGTTAAACACAGTGGTAATTATGACCCAGTTGCCGCAATGAGGAAAATTTACCAACTTTAACTTACATCATGTTTCATGTGAATATTTGAACCCAAACTACGAGGTTTCCCTAAACCCAATCACACCTTGACCTCATTATTTTTATCACACCATAAAACATGTCTACCTTTAACGGTGAGTTTCAACAGCTTGGTAAATCACTGATAGAGGCGTGTTAGAAAACGCTGCAACGGTTTGTTACGACGTGCATGGTGCAATTGACTTCTGTGGTCATGTGCTGCATGAAGAACTATAAAACATTAGAAGCTAGTGCAAACAGTGGAGTAGGAAGTTCCCATGTTTGTTTATCTATTAATGATGAATATCTATTTACCGAGGGCTAATGGAATGAAATGCTGTTTGACATTGAGTTCATTAATCTGTAACAAGAAACAGTGGGAGATTGGTTATGGAGAACACGGCTCCCTGTTGTTAAGCGGTTCTGGTTGGGAGGCGTAATGATGTTAGTTTTACATTAACTTGATAATATTGTCTCCTAGAGGCAAAGCCAAATGTGCTTCCATCAGGGAAATACGTGATGAAAAAATTATTTTTAACGATGTTGACAGTGTGCCTCTTTATTGTAGATTTTTCTTCTCTAAAATTTGCTTATTTGAGATATGGTCTGCCCTGAACCACCGAACAAGCAAACCTGTGTTGTTGTCCCAATATTCACCTCTACTGCAAGCTGGCGTACAGTAGAGGTGAATATAGGCTATTATTAAATAACAGCCACAATTCAAAAATACACTGTGATCATTCCTTTATACCATTATCCAAAATGCATTTTGTTTTTATATATACATAGCAAGAATAGTGAATTAACTTCTTATTGCAGCTGTAACTACAGGGGTTGATATTAGGAAAAGAACTATAGGTTACTTTTTGTATATTTCTGTTTTCTGCTGTCATTATGTAGAATTTCTATGATGAAACATAGTCAAATTTCTAAAACTTGTGGCCCTTAAGTTGTTTCTTACGTTTCTTAGAGTTTTCATAAAATATGCACTTGCATATTTAAGACTCAGACCTAAATATGTATGGATGCATTTGTGACATTAATAATAATAATCCTATTCTTAATATTGTTCACACAGTGGCTTGTGTACGCTGCACATACTATATGGTTACAATAAAAAGGAGTGAGGTTAAATGGGCCAAACCAAGCCTGAGCTACAGAAAAAAACAGTTTGCCCGAGCCCTGAACCAACTCAGCGTTTTCGGGTCCTGATGAGTCCCAGTGGGCCTCATGGACAGAGGCTGAATTTCGAGGCTGCTTAAAGGGTCAGTGCTGCATTTCCCAGGTCACCAACTAGTGACTTATCCATACAGCAGGGGTGTCCACTCCTGGTCCTGCAGGGCTGGTGTGGGTGCAGGTTTTTGTTCCAACTAAGCAGCAACACACCTGATTCTATTACTACTTGGTTGGAACAAAAACCTTCACCCAGCCTTCCAGGACCTCATAGGATCAACATTATGATACGACTTCAACTGCTCAACATTTTTTATTTTCTACAAACAATTACACTCCTCTTACAGGCACCAGGCTGCACCAGTACTAAGGTTGCCTTGATTTCAGTCTCTATAAGTGCATGGCACGCTATATTACAGACGGGACTCGTAAATAGATTAGCAGATGATAATTAATAGGCGTGGCTTCATCTGCTGCAACATTGAGATTGATATGAAAAGACTTGCGATATTAAAACAAAATTCACCTGCCATCGCCTGATATATTGTCAGCTCCACCTTACAACACAGTGTCTGTGAAACACTCGCAGCTGCCGAGTTCTCCTCAGTTAATTATCCTTTAGAAATCTTAGCGAAGAAGAAGCGTTGAGGCTCCTCGTTGCCCAGTAAAAGATAAATAATTTCAATAAAATTAATAAACAACTCATGCAAAGATTCCAGTGAGCTTCATTGATTTTTTGTTTTGTTTTTTGTTTAATGAGCTGATTTTGACACACTCTCTCTTTTCTTGATAGTCAATTGTTAATATCCAAACATATTTTTTCTACGAGTTTGTAAGATGATCCGTCATAAACACTACCTAACAAAAAAAAGGAGGAATTACAGTATTATTTAGATGGAGCACAAAAGAGATTTTTAGCAGCTCTTGTGCACATTTTCCCCAATAAAACACAGCATTTAGATCTTGAGATTGTTGTTGTTCCTGTCAGCACTACCTTTCTCTGCTCATGTTTGATTAATTTGATACTGTGACCTCTACCGTGCCCCCCCGGGGGTAAAGATACCCCCGGTGTATTGAGGGGTTGAGAAGAAACCAGCAATTAATCTGTCACTTTCAAAACAAGTCCTTTGTGTATGAGAGAGGCCAGCGGGCTACCGCGGCACCGCCACAATGCACACCTTCTACTGGCCCGGCGTTTAGTGCTGTGTGTTTTTGTTCCGGGGGGAGACAGAGGCTCCCTGGTACAGCGGCTGAATGGCCTCCTTTGGTTTACAGCAGGTTGCCGCTCCCCCTCTCAGGTCGTATGATTAATGGTTCGCCACCACCAATGTGGGTCAGCAATGACAGCGTTATTATAAAGTTATGTGAATAGACCGCCATTATTTACTTCAGGAAAATGAGACGTCCGTGTGGGAAATATCGAGCAGGCGGGCAGCAGAGCGATGGCGACGGTGTCAGATTGTCACAGTAGGCCTATAAGCAATGCTAAATGATGCCATATTTTATCAGGAGATAACAATCTGAAGGGAGCGGTGTATTTGTCTGCAGGGCATTCATCTCAGTCCTCTGGTGCACATCTGGATAAACCTTGTCTCAGCGTTGCCAGGGCAGTGGCTGACATCCTGAGCTACTGATATCTGTGTTAAGATGACACGCTAACATGCTACATATCACATTAATGTCTCTTTAATCTCAGCATCACACAACACTGGACGTTATTGTAAGTATAGATTTTTTTTCCTAAATTAATTTCTTGCTCCTATAATGGGTATCGTAGGCATAGGCAAAAAGTAATTCAGTTGTTTTTTTTAAAGGCATAGTGTGGCAAAAACCAGCTACAAAAATAAAATGTAATATTTATAATCATGGTTTAATTATTGTATCATTTAATCAGGATAGAAATTGTTGTGTTTTTAATACGTTGGATTGAACCTTTCTTATTTATATAGTTGGAATCTGCATCCTTGCTACTGGCTGCAAGCACAAACTATACAGTGCACTGCACCTTTAGTGTTTTATCGCTTTAGGCTACAAAAACAGCAACTGTCATGTTACGTTGTGAATATAAATCGCATATGACTGTACTGTATTTTACATTTTTCTGAACATCACAGGTAAAATGAATAACAATCGCTCCTGCTGGCAGCGTGGCCTCGCTTGACCTGCTTCAACAGGCCGCGTACGCGCTGTATTCTGTAAGCGCCGCAGCAGCCGGAGCCGGTCAAAGCTGCTCCAGTCAACGCCGGTGTTTCCACCCCATTCGCCGTGGCGTGTTTTCAGCAGCGACCCGCTCTGCTGAAGGTACAGTCCCAGTCTGTTGCTGAATGCGCGACAAACCGCACACAGCAAAAAGCCGACTGTGTTGCTGCTACTGCTCTAACTCGTGTTCTCAGACAATAAGATTTGTTTATTAAAAAAAAATAAGTCCATGCTAAATCAAATACTAAACTGGGGAAATGTCAAAATAAGGCCCGTTTAACATGATCTCTCTTTTTTCCAGTCTGACGGTGCAAGTCTTTAATGTTAAGAATGAGGTGGTGTCACATCAGACTTAAACATTTTTGCCTGCAGATGCACACCAGCCCCAAAATGAAGACGTATCCCCGTCACGTGTCGGTCTAGCTGACCGATGTGCCGCTTTTTCACAAATGTCAGCCTAGTCATGGAGGTGAAAAAGAAGCCAGCACACTGTACGCTGCCAATGGTTTTCAATCATGAGCCATTGAGGCTCAAGGGCCTGCTAGTTTCCGTTCCAGCCAACTCTATAGCAGCTGATTTCACTGATTGCTGGTTCCAGCGTGACGGAGCAGGAGGACACATTCAGTATGCACATTTTTAAAAATTGAGATGACGATCGAGATGAAGCTTTTACTACCAGTTATAGTATACAAATATTATAACATTACATTTGCAATGAATAGAAATGAAATAACCCTTTGTATTTGCATGTTATCGATCTCTAAATATGCTGATAAGATTTAAGAGGCTCTTTAGTCTTCTTACATTGACTTACTAACATCGTTCAGCTGTGCATCTGAACAGAAATGTGAGGTTTGACCTTCATCGAAGTTCTTCATGATTTTCAGTTTACACTCATAACAATAATGAAATTTATCAATTTAGGATGTTATCCTATTAATATAGTTGTCGTAGCTTTGGTTAGGATTTGAAGGGCGGTCGTCGCTGTTAAAGGAATAAAGAAAAGCAAACACTGGTCTCACACACTTCATCCATCGCAACCATCATCACCCTGTATCCCCGACCTTCACACCCTCACATCGCCGTGCGCTTTGAGCATTTCACACCACATCTTAATTCATTTCCAACGTAAAAATAGCCGCCGCCACCCTGCAGTGGGAGCTTATTTAGTCCCGGACCTCAGACCAGGCTGACCGACAAATTATCTTGAAATTAAAAAGGTCTGGATGCATCCTGCTGCTCCCTGACTTGTAGGACAGCTGTGACTCCTGGTGATGTTTATTTCAGCGGAAGTTTCAAAGACTGCCCGCAGAAACCATATCTCAACGTCCTGTCTTTATAAAAAAAAACGGCACAATCTCAACGCTGTCCTGGTCCACTACATCATCATGGTATGAATGTCAGGGAAAAACTCATCACCTGGATATTAAAACCATCCTAAAGGAAAAGCAGCATTATATATATTTATATTTATATATTGCATTGATATAAAATGCAATATAAATGTTACTATTTTGACTTTGTTGTTTTTCAGTCACATGGTGACTGGTGATTTATTCCTCAGCATGAATAATTAGTGGCTCTTTGTTCCCAGTCATTTCTCATGTTAAACCCATGCTGTTCAATTCCATGGCAAAGTAGGTCATGGGTCTCTTTTTTTTTTTCTTTAAGTGGCCAACTAGCCTGCGATCTCTGCTCATAACGATCACTGGTTGACTTGTGTTGTACAGTAGCTGTGCGTTTCATTCTCCTGAGACAAAGGGTCAAAATAATACGGTTCTGCCTTGCAAACCATGTTGATATATTCGTTAACTTGTCAGCCCAAGGTCAAAAATCATATTCGGATCATCTCAAATCCATCATCCTCCCCAACCAATGTAAAATATGCTGAGCGCTGTACTGAACCAGCAGGGGGGGGGGGGTTTGCCACTTCAGAATGACAGTGCCATTGTTGAGGCGGAATAAAGCCACAAAAGGTAATAATTGAGTGTTTCCATCTTTCTTTCCCAGCGCCAAGATCTGCCCGCGCAATAAAAACATTATAAATCAAACTGTCAATCTGCAGCACCAAGATCAATTTGATTGCACGGTAAGGATCGCTGAGGGCGCGACGGGAAACAAAGGTGTGCGCTTGTGTGGGCAGGAGCGGGAGAAAGATGGATAATGTCTATACTTGTGTGAAAATGGATGGAGGTCAGGTGATATGCGCGGGCCGGTGAATGAGCGATGAGTGCGCTGGGAAGGTGGGCTGTTTCTGGATGTGTGGATGCAGGGGTTCAGACAGATACATCTGTAGATTTGTGCAGTACATGGATAAAAACATACAGGAAAACTGTGTAGGATTGTTGGTCAATACATTAGTATTATTATGTGCATTAAAATGCTGCTAGTCACAGCTTTTCTGGTAAGGTTTCCACTTGGTTTTTGGAATCTGACTCACAGTCGTCTTCCGATTCATTCTTCCTCATCCAAAGAATATTCAAATAAAACAAAAGAAAGCAACTTTCAGCAGAAACCTTTAGTAAATTTAAATACTCTAGCTTAAGGACTTCCCATGAATTGAATCTTAAAGATCAAAATCTTGAAATACATTTTTTGGCACTTATAGAGGTGATCGTTCCCTCAATTAATTGATTCATTTTTTTTCCAGCCAAAAGATCAATACCAACAGATATTTATGTTACAAAACCCTCCCTAAGGAGCTGGAACCAGCATATGTATTGGACAATAACATTTTAATAATTTCATCTCTAGTGGACGGAGGCTTTTAAATACCTTATAATGCAAAACGTCTACATCCCCATTGCTGCTACTCACATATTCACCAAGAAAATAACTTTCTATGTCACTTATTAGGAAGACAACAGGGTGATTCATTTACCTTGTGAAAATGATATCTTACTATTCCTGTTCTGGTAACCAGTCTGTATTAGTCTTTCCTGTTGACATAAACCTGTTTGTCTTGTGGATTTTTCAGTTCAGGACTTGGATGCGTTTTTTAATTAACGGTAATTCAAATTATATGTAAATTATAGTCCCCCTTTAACAGGGTGACAGAAATAAAGAACTAAACACAAGAAAGCAAGAGAATGACGGAGGAAAGTGGAGCAGAGAGAAACAACAAATTCACCAGCGTTAATCACCTCACATACACAACAAAAGTCCACCACTCTTTGGAAAAATTAGTTATGATTATCTGTCATTTGACAACATTTGTCACGGCGCTCTGCCAAAACACAGACACAGCAAATGTGTTTACCTTCTCCTTTTCCTTTTTCAAACAGTACTGTACTGAATGGGCATGAATGACAGGAGACTGCGAAACCTGCTTTGTCCAGGCAACATAAGGTCTAACCCAGAGCAGGAATGACTGGTTTTACTCAGCTAAACCTGATGGATGAACACAAAAACTGCATGTAAATCAAGAGCGAAATCGTCATATACTCTGTCATTGTGCTACAAATGGATGTAAGTAAAGTGAAAATAATGAATATTTTCATTTCTGCTGGGGACCTCTTGCAACCCTCTCCTTTTGGTTATGTTTATATACAATTAGTTCTGCGTTGGGTGAAATGTTCTCACAGATTGCCTCGACTGTTTCCTTGTCTCCATTAGCAGGTCTTGTGTTTCCAGAGAGGCATCAAAGAGAGAGGAGCAGGAGAACGCAGCTGGGGGCGGGGGGAGGCAGGCTGTAAGCTTCAAGCTGCACATAGAGATAAAGACCAGACATATCTTTGCGTGTGTGTGTGTGTGTGTGTGTGTGCGCGTGCGTGCGTGTGTGTGAGGGATTAGGCCGACTTTGACTGGCTCTCCTCCAGTGTGACAGCAGCTCCTAAGAAGCTGCACACTGCCACATGACGGACAGGCCTTGGAATTGCACAGATAATGTCTGCCTCCCCCTCCTTCCCCTCCCTCTCTCTCTCTCTCTCTCTCTCGTTCACTCAGTAGTGTTTGTGTGATAATGTCTCCTAGCCCTGGGATGCTTGAGCTTTACAAATTTGTGTGACAAACATGCGCTGAAGGTCATCGGTTTGAAACTGTGCGATTATAAACCGTACATTCGCTTTTATTGTGCGTGTTGGTCTGCGTGCGCCTGGGCGTGAGTATATGCACGATGTGGAGCATAGTCAGAACCAATAAGGGAAACTAAATGCTAAATTATTCTTTGCTCCTGGCAAGCTTCACTGCATACCCTAATAATATTGAATTATACACCTATTATTGTGTGTTTTTTTATTTTATTTTTAGATAGAAACTAAATGTACCTTGAAGATCACGTTGAATGGTTTTCTTTATCTAGTATAAACTCATTAAATCCAATTTCTGCCTTTCTTATTTGATTTAAAAGTAACTTGATCATCTCTCCAAATTAAATATGACATAGTTTGCCGTTTGATATGCATAATTTTTGAAAATCTCCTAAAATCCTCCAGAGTGAACGTGTTTCATGCCGTGGCCAACAGGATGCTGGTGGAAACAGCCGTGTCTCGCAGCGGGTTTTACTGTATCACTGTGTCATCATCCAGAGGCTCATCATATATGACTTTATCAGCGGTGTGTGACAGAAACATGGGATCCTCGCTCGAAAACACATTTCAACCTGCCAGCAATCGTGTGACAGCAAGAACGAGCGAACGCCGTCAGCGCCGCCAAATCAAGAAATCCTTCTGCTCTGGTGTTGACATAAAATAAAACACGATAAAGTAAAAAAGACTGGAATATGAGATAATGGTGCTGAGTTGTACTTTCAGCAAGTGTGCTCTGTGGCTATAGGCTGGTTAACAACAGGCCTCATATCAGTGTAGATTGACATTCAGTCTGGAAGCCATCCATTCATTCGTTCATAGAGGAGGCGTGACTTATGGAAGCTCAGGGCTGCCTATTGGGCGTTACAAATGTCTATCAGATGCCTCTGTACGTAGGTTACGATGACGTACCTGATACCCATTGATGAGGAAATAGTTTAGCGCTAAATGTCAATTTTTCCTAAATTACATTCTACCACCAGACTATTGGATCCACAGTTATCAATAGCTGGTTTGTGTTTCGTCATTGTCTTGCTGCTCTGTGATTGGCTCCCTAGATGAGGGGGAATTAGGTCTTTGGTGCCCAGACTAAATTCCACAGTGAAGTGAATTTGCGTGCAATGAAGGATGGGTATACCCAGGCTACTGTTGCTATCAGACAGCTAATAAAATCTCTTATATGCTGGCCTGTGAACGTGGTCTGTAGTTGTTTTCTGCACCATACCACCACCAAGTGTATAAAATTTAACCAAAGCATTTGTGCAAAGCAGACTAAACTTGAAAGAACGTTCATTTAAAAGAATGAACATATGGTATTCTCTTATTTCTTAGGTTAAAAAATCAGCTGACGTTCTTCTAATAAAGGCTTCGCCAACAGTACAATCACAACAATTCTAAGTGAGTTTGTCTTTTTTGTGCATGTCAAGATGGTGTTAGAATGCAAAACCGTGTGGCTACTCTTTCTATAGATGTGTTTGTGCATATGCTTTAAGCTTCATTCTTTGTACGTGTGTGAATCTGGGAGGCTGTTTGTGAGCTATTAAAGAACAGAAACTTATGGGGCCTGCAGGGTCCAACCATGTGTGTCTGTGTGTGTGCGACATATGCATACGTGCATAGCTGTGTGCACGGCCATATATGCATATGTGTGTGTGTGTCTGTGTGTGTGTGTGTGTTTGTGAGAAAGAGAGAGAGAGAGAGAGAGAGAGAGAGAGAGAGAGAGAGAGGGTAGGGCTTTTGTCTGTGTCCAGTGCAGTGCATTATTCTTCATTAGAGACAGATGAGTGACTCTGTCTATTCCAAGCCTGCCCCTGGGTTCAAGTCAATCCACCACCCAGGCACACACACACACACACACACACACACACAACCACAAACACACACACAACCACAAACACACACACGCGCGCTCACATGCACGGAGGCACGCACACACATGCACGTTTGCATTTACGCATTGTCTGTCTTAGACAACAAGAACTAAGTGAGTCAGACATTCAGTAGAAATTAGCATTTTGAAATCGTATCTCGGCCAGCATCACACATTCTTCTCTGTTTATGAATAGCGACAGAATTAAATAACACGCAAGATGTTTCGGTGAAAGCCCTTTTCATCAACTTTCTTCTTATGAATAAAATAAGGAATTGGAAACATCCTATTTATCTGTATATTAATTTATACATGTTATTTCGTACAAGGATTCCTGTTGGATTCTAAACCTTATATTTGTTTTTGAACATATTTACGACACACAGCTAAAAACACAATCCCCAACTTGCTATGCCTTTCAATTCAAACATATCACATTGCAGTAACAAAAATATAACTCCTTATTTGAGGAGCATGTGCTTAAATTCTTGTAGTCACCAGTCATTCAGACCAGGTTTTCTGAGGTAAAACTGCAAGAATATAAATGGAATTTGAGGCTGGATGGACTTGCATGACGTGCCTCTCCGCGCTCTCTCTGATGGATTTGACTGAATATTGCCAACTTTAAATACCTATTGCCAGCTATTTGGTGGAATTGAATTACTTAAATATGCTAACGCCTCACTATTTTTGGCTTACTCAGGAAAGGATCACGGTTTTTGGTCCACTTGGTTTGTTTTTAATAGTTTCAATTGAATATCTCTATACCAGGATACAGAATAATATATTTGTTAATGTACTGACATGTACATATGATTGATTCATTGATTCATTCATGTATGACGGGGTAATAAGGGAAAACACCAGCCCTAGTTTGCAGTACATCAGCTGTGTGTGTAAAAGGCTGCACATGCAATGACAATAGGATTCCTCCATATAGGAGTTGAATTTGACTATTGTAGCTTCCATTGTCAAATTAGCACCAGTGTAAAGAGATGGACAGACACAGAGAGGGAGACATGATACTACAGAGCAGATTACATAAGTCCTTCACTTCACATGCCTGACTATGTGACTGCAAAATGCCCAAGAGACAGCGGGATGGAGAAAGGCAGCGAGGGGAGAGGCGGTGTGTGTGTGTGTGTGTGTGTGTGTGTGTGTGTGTGTGTGTGTGAGGGGGGGGAGCGGAGTAAATTGGAGAAAATTAAGTGGAAGAGGGGAGAGAAGAAGGATTGGAAAGAGATGGGGGGAGAGCAAGAGAGAGAGAGAGAGAAGGGGGGCGATGAGAGGTTTATAGAAAAAGGAAAGTGAAGATGATGTAGAGTGTGTATGAAGAGGGCCTCTGTCATTCTAGTTAATGCTGGTCGCCTCGCCTCAACAGCGGCAAAAAAGTAAAAAAAAAAAAAAGGATTGCCGCTGAAGAGGGCTCCGATATGCATCTCGACAAAAGCACTTATCAGATGCAGCGCATCTCGAGAAAACGCTGATGTGCTGAAAAAGCTGTGGAAAACGAGTCAAGCGCAACGCGGATTGATGACCTCATTCAAATCGTCTTGGCTTGACGCGAGGTGTCAAAGGAGGTGTTTTGCAATCATTTTTCACCCATTTCACAAAATTGTCCCTTTTCCTCCTGCTCATGTTAATTTAAAAAAAAAAAAAACGATATAGTTTCTGCAAATAAAAAAGCTGCTCTGCTGCTGTTACACATCCAAATGACTAGAGCTGGTTTGGATTAAAATTGAAATAGTTTTTTCTGTTTTTGTTTAATTATCTTACTACTGACTATCCCTGCTGTGTCAATAGTATTACATCTTATATCTTTCCTATACATTTAATAGCGATGGAGGTTCAGAAAAGAAAGAATGTTCCTCGTGAGCCAATGACAGTGTGGGACAGGTAGGAGGAGCAGCTGCAGTAGTAAGAAGGAGGGAAAATTGGCAAGAGAACAGAGAGGAGGAAGAGAGCTGGAGGGAAAGAACACGAGAGGAGGAGTGAAGGATGAGAAAAGGAGGCGGTGGAAAAAAAAAAAAGAGGTGGCAGAAATGAAGGGCAACAGCACTTCCTGCGATAGGATTAGGGGGAACGTGGAGGACATCGCAGTCAGAATGAAAGCCTGGCAGCAGGGAGTCTCCCTCACTATTGTTTCCCGCTTTTTACCTTTCTCTTAATAAACCGGTGACATTGATGTGTTTACAGAAGCTGATGTAACGGTTATAAAGCCAAGTTCCAGTGCTAACAGGGCAGTAAATCCTGCATGCGAAGGGAGATTAGCTGCAGATTTTCCCCTCTTATTATTTGCAGGGACACTGATCTACTGCGCGCGTGATTGATGGTGGAGATTATAAGACCTGGCTGGAGTTTACAAAGGATTTACTGAAGGCTATGTTGATTTAATGTACTAAAAGGAGCCTGCATTTCTTGTGATCTCGCAAAGCCCCCACATTGACTGCCAGTCTTCTTTTCTGAGAAACTCCAGTAGGTATGAACCTGACCAGCAGATGTCAGTGTTGGCCTGCAAAACACATGGTTGCAAGATTTGGTTTCTATGGCAAGTGATCATGAAAGAGAAATGGAGAAGAATATCCAAACTTAAAACATGGTGATATTCATAATGAATTTTAAGGTCACAATTCATAGATGTGGCTTACAGAGGATGTGTATATGCAGTTTAGAATAACACTTCATAGAAGTCAGTAGCCCAAATAGGAAAAGTGAAATCTATGACAAAATGTATGTGGCTTAATCTAATTTACAGTGCATTCAGAAAGATCTTTTTAATTCCTTTTCCTTCAATCTACTCTCTATTTGCAAATGTATTATAAAAGAACATTTCTATAACACACTGATATGTAAGTATTCAGATCCTTTACTTATCTGAAGCACCTTTGGCAGTGATCACAGATTTGAATCTTCTAGGGACAAGACAAGCTCTGCACAACTGGATTTGGGGACGTTTTGCCGTTCTTCTCTGAGGGACGGGCAGTGATAAAAAAGCGTAATCCATGCCAGGATTGCCAACCCCTGGTCTACACGGTATAAACCGCCAACACTAACAATGCAGCATAACTGGTCTGTTTCTTTTTCTACAATCTGTAATTATGGGCTTTTATTGGCTCCCATAGTGTACAGACTGACCTGAATGCAATTAGGTTGACCTGTGACGCACTCACACACACTCACACACTCACACATACACACACACGCACAAGAAAACACACACACACAATTCCACATCCACCGTGTCGCTTCAAATCTTATTACTCACACAGCAGTGGAGGAGAAGGAGAGAACCTTGTCATTACTGCACATTCAGTTTTTCACTTCAAATATTCATTCATGTCGACTACAGCTTGTATCACCATGACTACATTTAACAATGACTTCCTATGGAGGAGACATAATTCTTGTTCCTTTTCTTATATTTAAAAAAAGAGCTTTTAGAGTTTGTAAATAATGGCTGGTTTCCTGTTTTCATGAATAAATCAGGCATTTTTGGGCCACAGGGCTACGCGGTTATCTCGATAGCATTTGTTGACAGTGGGGATTTTCCCTAAAGGGGTTAAGGGCTGATCAATATCTGGAAATGATGCTGTCAAAATGTTTCAGCTGGCTTTCTTCAGACCTTCCTTCCACTACTCATTTCATCCTTCTTTTCTGCCTCTCACTGCTAACCCCTTGCCTCCCACCCTTTCCTTCCTTCCTTCCTTCCTTCCTTTCTTTTCATCACCTCCTTACCCTCTTCCTGTAGAAGAGGGCAGAAGGGACAGGAATACTTTAACAGTGTTCACAGTGTATGAATAAATGAATGTATGCATGAAACGTATCAATTGAAGCGAAGGTCGGCCACAGCCTCGGAAGTGTTTGCAGTTACACGCCGCCTTCACCGTGCCACTTTTCAACCGTGTACACCAAACAGGGAGCCAAAGCTGTCTGAAGCCACATGTGTCATACTCACAGTTGTGTTACATGATAAGCGCCAAGGTTGGGTAAATCAATATAAAGACGTGCAGAGCTTTGAGGCTGACCCCAAACAAGCTTATTACATGCACAGGTTCACTTTCAGTTTTCAAGAAAGACACAGTGTCGAGCCCGAGTTCGATGCAATCTGAGGATTTAATTAAAACCAGCGTTTTCAAGGCTGGTCCAAGGAGAAGAATGAAGAAACGTATGCGTATAGCTGCAACACTTGTACATTTAATTAGTTATCTCATCCTCATTATAATGAATATTTCCTTGGCTTTGTTTTTTTGCTTATACTAAAAAGCACTGTGTGTTTGGTTGATCACGTCTCTGTCATTATTATCATAATTGAGTCATATATCACTGGAAGGCGTGTGCATTTTCTCTTCAGAATGACGCCCCTGATGCCCCAACGGATGCGTATAAGGGTGCGTCCAGAGTCAATCTCTGAGAAAACAATTTAAAAAAGCAGGTGGTGATCCAATATCTCTGCAACTGGGGACCTAAATCCATGAAACCAAAAAAAAAAAAAAAAATAGAGAAAAACAACAGCAGGAGAATAAACTCCTTAACATTATTTGTCACATTTTCACTAAGATTCCAGCCATTTTTCTGCAATGCTGCTCATCCAGAAAAAGCATAACCCTCGCAAATGGGACATTACTGTAAAGGTACATCAACAGGCTCAGTATTTTTTTGGCAACATTTGCTTTATTACAGATGGACGTTTTAAGTACAGGAGAGGAGAACAACACAAAGGAAGATACCGGCACAAACCTAACAATGCCGTGACAACAGAGATGCTATGACTGAGTACTAATTTCCAAAGCTTTTTTTTTTTTTGCTGAGCCTTATTTCCGACGTCAGGAGCGCGCCTGCTGCTCCCATGGGCGAGCGGAGAGACAGCTCCCACCTGTTACTTCTGCTGATCGTCACCCGTATCAGACAGCCATTAATCATACGTACTCGTTACCTCTGCTGCTCATACGTGTCAAGGAAATAATGAGCATGAACAGCAATTGGCACCAACTGTCTTTGTGTTCTTTTAATTACTCTCTTCTCTTTTTTTTCATGGGGTCATTATCCACGATATTGTGTTTTTTCAGCTTTCATGTTATTTTCTAATTGCTCTGTGGTTGCTCATCTTTCGCTACCTCAATAACATCCTCATATGTGAAAATACTTTTAACTTTATTTGTAACCCTGATACTATTTTGTTCAAATGCTACTATTACATTAGAG
Organism: Eupleurogrammus muticus; assembly: GCA_036785175.1. Taxonomy (NCBI): domain Eukaryota; kingdom Metazoa; phylum Chordata; class Actinopteri; order Scombriformes; family Trichiuridae; genus Eupleurogrammus; species Eupleurogrammus muticus. The sequence continues at coordinate 802,745 of JAYKQN010000021.1, forward strand.
GTACAAACTGTTGATATTGACGAAAATAATTTGTGATTTCGTTGTGAAGTAGAGCCCCTGCATGATACACATGTAACACCTGATTACAAGGTCCAATCAGAAATAAATGATGTGGATTTACAGCATTATCAATATTACAACAAACATGCTTGACTTCTTTAACCCCTCTCTCAAACTACCTGTCTTCCCTGTCCCTGTCTTCTGTGTTCTGAGGTCTGAGCAAGATTTGGAAACAAAAGTCCACTACGTGTAACCACAGGGTCGCTCACGGTCCTGATGGGTGCTGTACCCACTTCTTGGGTTTGGATGTTAACCCTCAGGTTGTCCACATCTCTAAACCAGAGGCTGGGTGCTGTTTCTTCTGAAGGACACTGGGGAACCCACAGTGCAGCCATGTTTCTGTCTCTAGAAGACATCATTATATTTGACGTAGGTTGTGGAAAGGCAGAGCTCGGTTCCGCTGTGTCCTCTTTTGTAGCCGTTTTCCCGACTTGTCTCCAACGCCTCGATGGTGGGAACGCAGGTGAATAAAGAAGTGGCATCAAATGAGACCATTGTTCCACCTAGTGCCAAAATGAGGTCCTGGATTTTGTGAAGTCTGTGGAATTATGTATGTGGTATGTCCCCCACTAGTTGACAGGATGCCAGGAAGCTGCTTGGAGATGTCACATGTCACCGATACAGTTAGTCTTATAAGGGGTTAGTTCGTTTTGCTGTGTCCAGCATATTTGAAAAAACATTTGTCAATATTAGCATGAAATTCAGTGCACACAGTAATAGTCCACAGGGGGCTGTATTGACTTATATTGCAGCAGCACCATCAGGCCAAACTTTCTATTTAATGGTGTGTATTTCCTGAGCTTACTCACACACACACACACACACACGGACCAAACGCTTGTAACATTCACCCAGCAGGAAGAAACCTGATTTTGAGAAACTAATAAACATTTATTAGAATGCTTCCTGCCTGCGTGAGGCTACCGACAATAATGATCTTCCTGAGTTTTATGATCCCGTGAACTTTCCCCGTTCAGGCCACACACACACACACACACATCGGACTTCCCTTTAGCCAAGTAACGATTACACAATGGCTTTTGTCCCAACAGGAGCCGCGGGTGAATCTCGGACAGCAGCAGGCTCACAGCCTCGTACTGAAAGCAATCACAAAGCAGCTATGCTTTGGGCCTTGTTTATTATTGTGCTTTTTCTTATTATTTCTTATTTCTAACGTTTCAGATTAGGGAAGATTGCATTTGTGTGAGGTTTCTTTTGGGGGGGTGGACACCACAACCAGTTCACAAGTCTCTTATCCTTTTTTCAGCTTGTGTGATGTTATTGTACACATTAAAGGACTTTTCAGTATTTATCAAGTCTAAATCATTTTTAGGTACCCAAATAAGCCGTGAAATGTTGTTGTTTTCCTGTGATCATTCCTCATAAAGATCCCTTTATAATCTCCCTATACTGTGCATAATGGGAGATTTTCCTCTAAAAAGACTCCAACTAATTAACTAACTAACTTAGACTGCTGCAGCCTGTATAAGTCATAGATAAACTTATTTGCAGGAAACAACTGTGCGTACACACACCCCATCACCAACATTCAGAACCATTTTTATTGGTGAGTGTGAACAGGAGGAGTAATTACAGCCAGCAAAACCTCTTTCAGTGTTAATATGTGCACGTGACTGTCGTTTTAACACTTGAAAAATGTGAACCTGTCCTCCAAATGCGCACTTTTTATTCGCCTAAGCACTATATTGCGCAATAACCTATTGTAGCCTTATTATATGTCTATGTCTTCCTTCATGAATGTCCACATCTCTTGGTTGAGGAGGAAGTGCAGCCCCCCCCCCCCCCCCCCGCGCACCCATGCGCGCTGAATCACGCGCTGAATCAGAAAGCAGCAGCGCGTCAGGTGGAAGCCCGTCGCCGCACCGACGCGTGTGTTCCACGCACGTCCCGCACTTGCTGCTGGGTGTCATGTGAAGCCTGGAGCGTCCTGAGAGGCTGAGAGAGACGCAGAGTGTGAGGGGAGGGAGGGAGGGAGGCAGGCACACTTCTTTTTTTTTCCCCCTTTTTGCAAATCAGACCTCTAGCCTCCACTCGTGTTCTCGTTTCTCCTCCAGGAACACAGGCTGGAATAAAAACACGTACATATCCACCAGTGGTAAGTTCCCAACTTTAACCGTTTGTTAAGTTTTTGAATGGGAAATTGAGAAATGCAATTTCTATTTTTTTTTTATTTATCTGGTAGAATCTGCATGGTGTTTATCCATCGCGTCCGTAAAAAGTTTTTGTGCGTAATCCTGCGGAGGTTCAACAGGTGCTTCTCTGGCACCGGCTTCGTTTGGTGAATAGACTATGTGTTCCCTCTCTTTTGTAATGAAATCAGAGAGGGAATTGACTCATTAGTCTTCATTGTAGCCTACTGATAATCCCATTCAACAATTAGTATTGAATAAATATCCGGTGCTTCTCTCGCTGGAGCGATAGTGTGCGTAAAAAAAAAGAAGAGAGGGCTGTTTCCATCCCTATTCACCCCTCATTGTCTCTGTTATTCTTTGTAATTTAGGGGGATAATACTGTTCCTAAATATTAGTGTTGGAGGCAGCTATCACAGAGGTTCCAAACACAGTGGAGAAATATTTACTGTTTCTCATGTCGGAGGCTGAAACACAACGAGATGATCTGATGAATGAATCGGATCTAAATCAACATTCAGGAGATTCGGGGGTAAAAGGACATGTATGTGGTATTAAAGTTGATCAAAAAGGAAAATTGTAGTTAAATGTAAAATAGAAAAAAAAAATACACTGTTAAATGGGAAACACACAGTTGCAATAATTGACTGTATTTGTGCTGTGATGCATCATCTGTTTCCTAAATGTCACATAAAACAAGGAGATCAGCTCATTTTTTACATTTAAAACCTTTAATGTGCAGCCCAAAAGAGGACGAGGTGACTGTTTTAGTGAACTGAACAGCCATTCACAGGTGTTCCAATACGCCATGAAGCATTAGTATGCAATGCAAGTATGTGTTAAACAATATTTCTGCAGGTTCTTGACCTTTCACTGGGGGTCAGTGTAAATCTGTTAATTAGAATATCGTGAGCTGCCAGCAAAACTTCCTATTAACAGCATCTGCTCTGCAATCACTATCAATCAATCAAGAGAACATCATTACATGCAATTTGAGCATTTATTTTCCAATATTTCCTCAAATAGATGGAGAGATAGTACAATAAGGCAAACCCTTTGGGATGCGGAAATCATTTAAGATGATGTTAATAAAACTTATATTGTAACAGGGTTAAATTTACACATTACTTGTAATTGTAGATTATTACATACATGTGACAAATAAATACTCAACACCACATGAATGTTGTTTTCTTAGCCACAGGAACAGTATGTGATAAATAACATCATAGTAAAACCAACAAACAGAAAAAGAAAGTGATAAAGTAAAAACTGGCGACCATGTCTATGAGAGACACGGCAGAGACACATTCTGCAGAGTGGTGGGGAGGAATGAAGAGGTGTGGCTGTTTGTATCTGTGCTTCAGGACCACTGTTGCAGAATTAAATAAAAAAAATATATATCAAAACCTTACAAAAAACGGGGACACTGCATAATAAGGGACCAGTGAGTGTCACTTTCACTCTCCTCTCCCTGTTATAGAGCTTGGTAGGCAGTGAATACTTTAAATGCTGTGTTTGCAAAAAAAAAAAAAATCCTGTAACTCGACCTTTATTGTGCTTAGGCTGCCTGGTAATGCATTTAAAATATAGATTACGCTAAATTCTGAATACACATTTGTTTTTGCTATAGAAAACAATCATAAACTGTATTGCGCACAGGGTTACAAATCAATGCTCTTGCCAATGCTATACCTATTTATATAAAGAATTTGTCTTATATGACTAACAGGGTCTCGTTGGTTAGATTTTTACACTCAATCAAGTGTGAACAGACTGGAAAAATATAATTGTGGACCTGTGGAGTAGCCATTAAGAAACAGCTTGAGGATGTCGTTTCCTCTCATGTGTTTCTTCATCTTCATCTGTGCCATGCTAAATAGGACACGGTAACACGGTTGTGTGCATGTTGCAGGACACAACTTAAGTGCATATGATAATTAAATAATTTCTTTTAGGAATTAGTATAGAGATATATCAAACAAATATCAAAAAAGGTAAATTTAACACGTATTTAAGTCATTGAGAAGGTGGGATAAGAGAAAATCCATTTTAAGGGGTGCTTGAGAGCTTTTTGTAGTTTATACAATATTTGGGAGCCTTGATTACATTTGATCTTAGTATAAGTATAATTTAGGCAACAAGTGCAGTTTTATTATTTTTGCATGGATCATTGGACAATTCATGGGTGGGACAGGAAATATCTTTCAATTGTGGAATGTCCCACATGCAAACAGATCATAGAATAACTTGTAAGGCCTTCACATGTCGCCTATTAATACCCACAGAAGTTTGGCTTCCGGGCTCACGCCTCAATGAGAAAAGGAACGAGTATAAAAAAGCGATCACAGAGTCAAAGTAAAATAATTGCAAGGCACAGAAATATTTTGGAATGCTTACCTTTACAAAGCGTCATTCAGAAGAGCGAGGTCGAAGGGGTTTTCTTTTCTATCGTCCGCATTTCTTTTCACCAGCTGGCGTGTGTTCCGCTCTCAGGATTAATCACAACAAAGTATCTGAAAACAACATGCAGGATAACACTTGTATGAGTCAACAATGCTGCCTGGAAATCATCTGGCAACAAATATCTTTGCAGAAACCCAAAGCTACAGCTTAGAAACACACTTGGGTTGAGCTGAATAGACCAACTTCAAATAGTTTTTGCATGCCAATGATTTTACATTGGCATGCTGTTAATGTGCATTTTGGCCTTGGCTCCAAAAAGCATTCAAATTACAGTATGTTTGAGGAATTTGGTTGCATTTCTATAGTAATTCATTGCAGTGTAAGTGTGTTCCTTCAGGGCAAAACATGCAGGTGTGTTTTGCACACACCTACATGTGGGTGCCCCTCCCCCACCCTGCATGTGCCTGGCTTGCTTTGCTCTGTTCACTTAAACTGGTTTAAAAGATGGCGTCAAATGCCCCCGCGAATTTAAAGATCCTCGCGCTGATTAAATGAGGCAAAGGAAAGATTTAGATTCTTTTGCAACCCTCTCTATGTTATGGAGAAGTTTCATTTCTCAGTGTTTTTAGTCCGAGTCAAATGCTGTCTTTAATTCACAGATTAATCACAGTAAGTCTGCCCTATGTACAGAAGCACCCACCTGCCTCCATGGCAACAGGTTTATTTCCGTCGAGTCAGAGATTAAAATCAATACCCCAGAAGTATAGTTTTGTGCATTTCCATCAGGATATCCGTGTGTTTTGGCTGTAGTTTACAGTTCAAAAGCATGTTGTCAATCCTGGTACAGTCACATATATATTTTTTTTATAAATCTATAGAAATAGGTTCAGGCATTCAAGCACCAAGTGCCTTGTGCTTCCTATCCTCAAATCTGTCATTCAGTCTGTCCACTGCTGTGCTGGTGATGGGATTTGACACCCTCCTGCCAGCTGGACAGCGAAAGATAAAGAGCAAGAGGAATTTTTATTTTATTTATCGTTACTGTATATCCAAACAAAATAAGTAAAAAGAAAAGATGAGAGGAAAAGTTCTTTACACTTGAATCTAACTGCTCAATTGCCTTGTTAAAATTACATTCATATCCACTGTTTAGACCTTACTGAGTATGAAATATGCAGAGGAATATGCAAATATAATTTAATAATATGAAAATATAATTTCCACCCATTCTCACTGGAGGCTTAAAGTTATGCATCGTACTTGTATGAATTGCATACTGGACAATGATTGGCTTCTCAAACAAGATGTGATTTCATAAATCATGCTTATACATGCATGTCTTAAAAAAGTAGGTAATGTATAATGATTTGCCCCTGCACCACACACACACACACACACACACACACACACACACACACACACACGTTCTAAAGAACATTGTTGCAGGATGACTTAACTGACATTTCTAATTACTACATCCCCATTATATCCACATATCTGCCCTCTTTCCCTTCAATTATTGCTTTTTATGGCTGTGTCTCAAAGCAATAAGTAAGTATATAGTTTATGCAGGCAGTGTTTCCTCACTTTTCTCACACATCAATGCAGTCATTCCTATTTAAAGTTGCATGAACCACACATTCTTTTAGAATCTTTTACCATTTAGATTCCTTCATTGTGCACAATAGAAAAGAGAAGATTTTAGCCTAATATGGACAGTCATAGTTAGGTAATGGCAGAAACAACTTGGACATTACTGAAAACAGAACAATTATATGCTGTCCTGAAATAACCAGCAAAAGGATTGGAGTCTATGAATAAAGAATAAGTTTGTTTTTCCTGCAAAAATAATTATATGAGCACAGTACACGATTCAGACTCTTAACTGATCATTTAGCAGCTTGTTACAGACTCAATATTGGCTCATAGTCGCGCTTTTGCTGTTTCTGCTCATTAGCTCTTGCCTGGAGGTTGAGGACATGTTTTGTCTTAGGTCAGACGTCACATCATGTCTCAGGTGAAGAAAAAAACATTTCACATTTAGAAGAGAGCCAAAACATTTAATGAGAATCAAAGCTACAGTAATAAAATTCCTGAGGTGGCCCTCATTCCTCTGATAATATGCCTTTACCTGAACGCACATTTGCCTTCTACACTGTAGGCAGCACTGAGTCGCTATGATTCTCTCACTCTTCAGACACCTACTCATTTTCACATTGATAATAAAAGGTGATACTACAGTGCAGAGCACTACTCTATAGAGTATATAGGCTGCAATATTAATACTCAATATAATGATCACTCAGCCAATGACATTTTACTGCGATCACCTCCATCAGATGTATGATGACCATTCAAAACCATAAAATCGAACGCAGATTATGTGTCTAAGTAGAGGGGAGGTAAAAAACAGAACAATATTGAACGATAATCCTGTGTGATCAACTGCTGTCTAACCTGTAATCTCTTTTTATGCTTTCTAGATGTTTGGATTCATACAACCAATGGACTACACATCGAGCCAACATTGATTGACAGGATCATCTGTTCCTGTCGCTGTGTAAACTGCTGCTCAATACCTGCATCGGCTCATAGCTGAAGACATCGGTCTAGTAAAGTTTTTCCACAATGTGACCAATTTCCCATCTCGCCTACTATGATGGAGACTGGGCTGTCCCTCTCCACAGACCCTCTACAGCTCAACGCCAGCAGCTACGCCAACGCCAGCAACACGAGCTGGGCTGACCCCCTGGACCACGACTCGCCGAGGGGCAATCACACACTGTCCGTGCACGGGAGCTTCCACAACGCCCTGCTCGGAGTATTTCTGGGGTTCCTTTCTCTCCTCACCATCATGATGAACCTGCTCGTCCTGTACGCCGTGAAGAGGGAGAAGAGCCTCCACACCGTGGGGAACCTCTACATCGTCAGCCTGTCTGCGGCGGACCTGATCGTAGGAACCACGGTGATGCCCCTGAACCTGGTGTATTTGTTGGAGGACGAATGGAAGCTGGGTCGGGCCGTCTGCCAATTTTGGCTTATTATGGACTACGTGGCGAGCACGGCCTCCATTTTCAGCCTGTTTATCCTGTGCTTGGATCGGTACCGCTCGGTCAGACAGCCGCTGAAGTACCTGAAACATCGGACTCGGGGAAAAGCCAGCGTTATGATCTCCGGAGCCTGGCTGCTGTCGATGATGTGGATTATCCCCATTCTAGGATGGAGGTCTTTCACTCATGTGGACCTCAAACCCGAGGAGGAGAGCAAGTGTGACACCGATTTCCGCTTTGTAACATGGTTTAAGGTTGTTACTGCCGTCTTCAATTTCTATGTGCCCTCAATTTTGATGCTGTGTTTTTACACGCACATCTACCTGGCAGTGAGGCACCATCTGAGGCACAGGGAGCGAATCATTAATCCGACAGATTCATTCTGGGAGAATGAGAAAAGTGACTGCAAATCGCTCAAGGAGTGCGAGCTTCCAGTGAGACTGTCGAAACAACAGCGGCTGCTGTACCAGAACACCCCAGATCAGACCTACTCCCATGAGGACGCTGATAAAAGCAAAACTGCCCGTTCCAGGTCTCACAGAAAAATCGGCGCAAATTGCCAGCAGACGTCATTGCTCGCCATGACAACGAAAAGACTCAGAATGGCTCAGAAGGCCAAGAAGTGTTCCTTGCCTCCCGCGGAGAAGAAGCTGCACGCTAAGGTTTCCCTGAGTCGACCCTTGGTGCCACAGGACGTGATTTGCTCAGAGGGGAATAATAAGAACAAACTTCAAGCGTCTTTAAATGAATGTCACATCACAGTACCGAACTCGGTTAGCGGCGTCTGTGACGTCGGTCAGGTGTCCGACGTGCAGCGATACACCTCCGTGCTCTACGACAACTATGACCCCTCTCAGTGTCTGCCCTGGACCAAGGAGGAGGTGGAGGACGCCAGTTTAGACCCGGCTAAAGCCGTGACGCTGAAACACACGTGGCAGAGGTTCGTGGACCAGTCGCGCCAGCGCATACAGAGCCTGAGGATCCACAAGGAGCACAAGGCGGCCAAGCAGTTGGGCTTCATCATCGCCGCGTTCATGCTGTGCTGGATACCGTACTTCATAGCCTTCATGGTCATGGCGTTCTGCAGAGAGTGCGTGCACCACAACCTCCACATGTTCACCATATGGCTGGGCTACATCAACTCCACGCTCAACCCTTTCATATACCCGCTCTGCAATGGCAAGTTCAAGCGAGTTTTCAAAAAAATCCTGCACATCCATTTGTGACAGAGCGAGCAGATTAAATGGTGTCGCGTCACTTATCTGTGGCAATTTCCAACGTGTGGATTGAACTGTACATGTGTTTTGAGTGTTATGTCTGTTTGAGATTTTATTTTTGTAAGTTATTTCATTTTGATTCAGTCGTAGCATCAGTTGGGAATAATGTCTGAATTCACTTTTATTTATTTCGTCTGTTACGCTGTTATGGTAATAAATAGAGGTGTCCATGTCCAGAGGCCTTTAAACTTAAAGGAATGTGATCTCTCACCCTCAGGAGCATCAATTCAGTGTCTTTGCAATTGTTGCGTTTCATTACAGGAAAGGAAACCTTTGTCGACTACATTTTGTTAATTTATTTTTTTGCAAAGCCTAGAGATACCAGAGACTCAGTGTAATGTAAAATGACACAAAATATTTATAGTTTTACAAGCCATTTGTGAGCAAACAAGTTTAGTGAAGTGTTTTTTTGTCATTTGCCACATTGTTTTCTCATAATTAAATGGGAAGCACACTTTGGATGTCAGGCCAAGAAAAAAAATGTCATTGTGCTGATACGTCTGGTGAGCTGTTATCCACCCATATGTCAGCTAAGCTAAGCTCAACCTAATGGTTTCATTGTGTTTGACACATTAAAGTCACCATCTTTAACAATAATTATCTATAGAGATCTCCCGCTTGTGTTTGAACTCTTTGTGCTGTGGTATGTCATTCCTGTGACAAAAGTAGATTAGGCATATGCATTAAAAAAAATAGTAATTTAATAAGTATAAATAAATTATTTAATCCCGTTTTTTCACACAACAAAAAAAAAGGTTGAGTGTCTGCACGGCAGCCTAACGTGTGCTATACAAATAAAGTCCATTATTATATTTTCCTGGCAACCACTTAACAAACCCCTGTTACAAGCTTGTGTCATTCTTCTGACCTAAATTACCTTTTAAGCTTTTTAGACTCGTCTTTTTTACGACGTGGTGCAGCAACTGGCGTAGCCAGAGAGCGCCAGTTATGTTGGTCGAATATTTAGTGCGTGCATACACACACACACATATACAAAGTGCATCCATCAGGTCCAGAGACAAAGCAGCATAATCATGGCTCCCATTAGAAAAAGCCTGTAACCCTGGTGTGAAAAACATTGTGAAATGTTTTTTTAAAATAAACCTTTGAAACACTTTCAGCACTATGTATTTAAAATCCTATTGTGTGCATTATAATGCCTGGAATATTGTTGTGACTGTTTTCTGACACGGTTACTTCCATCAAGATCTAAAATAAGAAACACATGACTTTTGCTGTGTACAGTGAACACAGACTACTTAGCCAAATCAAACAAATCAGACGGGGGCGGGGGCGGGGGGTCTGAGCGCGGGGGAGAGACGTGAACAGAAGAAGCATGTCTGTGTTTGCACATTGTATGTCAACAACACGCAGCCAGTGCCAGGCTGGTATTGAGGAGAAGCACACTGATATTTCCTTTTTTATGCCCTTTTTCGCCTTCTGGAAATTATGACGCGACATCTGTAACTCAGATGGCAAAAGTGTTTCTAATCCTTTCAATATGAAATGCATTATTATACATTAATAATAAATGACTTAAAGACACAAATATTGTGTTTTAAAATATTTTATGATGCACACTAAGTGTATGCATGCTACAAATATCTTTTATAATAGTTAAATGTATATTTTAAGTGAGCTGCATCAATAAGTTTTATTGTGTAGCAGGAAAAAAACTCCACATTAAATATTGAGGAGGTGATTGAAACTAAAGGATCTGTGCGTCATCACAAGATGATTAATTATTAATCTATTGTGTTTAACATAAATAATAAATAACTAAATAAATAAAAAGCACTACCACAAACACTTTTGCAAATGGTGCAAAATATTTAAGCTATTTTCAATGATTTCCTTGAGTTGCAACTACCAATTGTCATATCAATCAATCTAATAAGAGACATTGACTCAGAAACAAAAATGTTGATCTTGTGTGCTAGAGTCAGAGGTTGGGGCGGACTATGGTCATCAGTGTTTGTCATTTGGGATCCATCCCATCTGGACGCAAATGTGAAAACCATGACCCGCTGGTGTGAACGGAGAAGTCAAGGGACGGACATATTCATTTTCTGGGTCACTTTGATATTAGTACCAAATGTCACAGCAATCCATCTTAATAGTTGTTAAAATATTTTTACTAAATTACAAAAATGTCAAACTGCTGCTAACCCGGAGAAAAAGTCAGAGGGTCGACAAAGTCAGGACAAATTCTCCGGGGACGATCGCTGTCTGGGAAACTGCAGAAAGTGATGGAGCGACTGTCCAGTACTCAGCCTCGAGCCCTGCCACTAAGGGAAATCGAAGTCTGTGGTAAGTGGGAAGCATAAAATCACTATATGAAAAGAATTACAGTCTATCACCAGGAAAATTAACTTTGAACTGAAGAATATTGGTTTTAGGAATTCACATAAAAAGTTAGTAGCTGTGGGCTCATTTTTACATTAAATGTTTGAACTGCTAAATCTTTGAGGGTTCCCTGCACAATTTACAAATGTTGCACTGAGATTAGAGCAGTTGTGGTTAGGTAAAACTGATCATTTACCCGATAAGCAAAAGCTCAGTGTGAGCAGACAACATGTCCTCAAAATAACTTTCCTATCTTTATCCGGCGTGCGTGCACACACACACACACACACACACAAACTGCCCCCTTATTTGTTTGGTTCAAATGGCCAATTCTTACATATTGTACCCAGTCCAGTATCAATAATGATGTGCACATAAAGTGCAGAACAAACACACAGGTTGGCCCAGCAGCCTCCTGTGTGCGCCTGCATGCAGCTCACTGTCCACTTTGTTGCCTTGTTTCACTCAACCGTGAATTCAGCTCAGAGAAAGTCACTGAACTCACACAAACCAGCTGGAGTTCAACATGTAATAATCACCTGCTATTTGTAGGCAATACAAAGTATTATTTGCAAATAGCAGCCTTGTAATATTTTTCTCATTTATTATAGTTCAAGGAGTTGTAACCAAAAGCCAAAAGACTATTAATAGCAGTTACATCAGGCTATCATAGGATTTCATACTTTAAATATCTAAAAATCATTACGATCAATCATGGCCTTGTTATTTATAGATTGTATTTGACAGTGCTGCAGCTACCAGTGAGTCCTCAGTTTTTATTATATTTGTCCTGGGAATTTTTATTATTAGTTATATACATACAGTGTGCATCAGGAATAGAATAACTAGACTGATTCCAAATAAACATTTAAACCACCTCTATAAGATGCATTAGGACTAACATAACCTTTTACTTTATTTTCCTACATGCTTGGTTTACTGTTCCCTCCCATCTTAAACTTGTTTTTCTTGAACAATTAACATATTTAAATACAGATTGTTATTTTGTATTTTTAATACACATATTCATGAATTCATGTCTGAACCAGCATCACATTTAGAGAAATACAGGAACACGCATATTTTAAATAACACAAAGAGATTATAGGAACTTTAAAATTCATGACTTGGCTTTGGCCCTGGAGTGTTGTCTCTTGAAGTTTATTTTGGTGGCCTATAACTTGTGTTCCTAATCACAAATTATTCCAAATTAGGACTCATTTGTTTTGAGAATCCAACTCCAACAAAAGACGATCCCTTAATCACTTCCGGACGCTTTTCTCTTCTTTTTCCCAGATGTTTTCACTTTCGCGACGGTCCCTGACCGCCTGTCGCACAGCGCTGTCCCGAAGCAACTTCTGATATTTCCGCTCATCATTCTGGTCTGTTTAGCTTCGTTTCCGGGATTATGAGACTTTGACCCGTTTCTGAACTATTACATTTAGCCTGTGATTTAAGCGTTAGTGATAATAAAACTATTAAAGTAGCAGATGTGAAGTTTCTTCTCCGGAAGAGGCTCGCTGCGTCCTGTCAACGCGTTTCCCTCCTTTTTTTCCTTTTCTTCTCAGAAATGAAAAGGAACGGCGCGTACAGGTTTTTGTCGGTATTCTCCTGCTTTGTCGTTTGCTTGTTCCTGTTCCTGTTCTGGTTCTTCATATTCTCCTCAATGATGCTGGCGCCGTAAAGCGGTTGTGCGGCTCGCAGCCCGAGCAGCGGCTAAGCTAAAACACAGCGCGCCGAGCCCGACTACTACTTACCCACGATGCACCGCTGTATTGACAAACCCCGCTCGTCACATGACCACCAGGAAGTGAGGGTCTCTGGTAAGTGTGAAGCTTGCGGCTTGGTACGATTTTTTTTTAGAGAAAACGTTCGTCCGTCGCTGCTTAACGTGGCCGTGGCATATTTGGTGTTGGAATACGTGGTCGTACCGGTGTTTTTTCGGGTTTCGAACATAAAGCTGCTGCTGTTACTGTCTGATCACCTCAGCCAGGCTTCATGAAACGTTAAAGCCACAAAGTCGCTGAATGCTTAGGATCTTTAAACTGTGATTTTTTTTTCTGTCTGTAAGAAATCATCCAAATAACACACGACTGGTAAGTCCTCGTCAGGACTCCCTCAAATGTTAATTGATCATTAAGTCTTAGCTGTTATAAAAAGGGCATAGCCATTCAGAACAGCAGCAAATTGATGGTTATTTTCAGAAATAATCTGCAGATTATTTTCTTGATTGACATCCCAGTTGTAACCCGCCCATGCCCCCTTGTCAGCTTCTGTAGTTTACACTGATGTCTTCTTTTTGTCTGAAAAGTCAAAAGACCACAAAGATATTCAGATTACTAGAATGTTAGGACTCAAGTAAGTACAAGCAGCAATTACCATCACATTTGAGTTGCTTTCAATGTCACATGTTTGACATACATGACAAACATGGCAACGATTCTATTATCAAATAGTGGCAGATTAATTTTCTGTTGATCAACTAATCAGCGAGATTAATCTCATTGTTAAACGATCAATCCCGCTTGTGATTCATGAGTGAGAAATGTCACAAAATCCAATTTATTCACTTATGATGTTTCCCTAATAAGCATCAACATGTCTCCCTTTTCTTATCTTTTATTGGGGATGTTAAACAGAATTGCAAGAAACTGTGTTATGTAATACATGAGTCAAACGTTAATTTAACTTTTTCAGTGTTTCTGCCATACCATTCACTACCATTCAGCTGGTGTCACAGTAGAGGCTTATACCATGAATATCCACACCGTTCTCTCACACTGGTTGCCTTTTTCATTATTGTCATGTTGTACTGATGGACTGATCTGAGTACTGCCTGACTAAAATGGTTTATTCGAACAGAAGTTTCCTTTCACTATAAACTTCATTGAGTTGTCATCACTGTCATTGTGGAGTTAGTATATTATTTCTATTGTATGCTCATCATGACTTTATGTTGCTTATAGCACAGTGTGTATTATATTTGTCTTGCATGCACATCTAAATTATTAAGTCAGCAAAGCTTTTTGGGACCTGAACCTGTTTTTTTATTTTTAATTTTACAGCGTGTCCTACTTGTTAGTGAACCTGTGATGGCGTCTGACACCGGTGAAGCCGGATCCTCGGCTGCAGACCTCAAGTTGCAGTTCGCTCCCTTCAGCAGTGCTCTGGAGGCAGGTTTCTGGCATCAGCTCACCCAGAAGAAACTCAATGACTACAGGCTGGATGAGAGTCCCAAATGTATCAAAGGATACTACTACAACGGTCAGTAGCGGCATCAGCTGGTATGATAAATACTAAATTGGTGTCGTGAAGACATTTTTGTGTTTTTCTAGTACCAACCAGTAACATGTAAAAGTAGCTGTATTTTTTACATTTATTTTTAAACAATGATGGATTCTTTACAAGGAATGTTTATAATGAGACATTTGTCTAACCATCTGACCTATTTCTCCCCTGTAGGCGATCCAGTTGGTTTGCCTACTCGGCTGACTTTGGAGTTCAGTGCATTTGACGTGTAAGTTTAACTTTTCTCTTGCCTTAAGTCACTTTCATTAAGTCTGTAGACAAAGAAGAATATATAATCCCTGTTAAAACAGGGTGAAATCAGCAAAACAAAAGATAAGCACCTTCACTATCAAATTGTTAACAACTTTTTGAATACAGGCACCAAGAGTAGACAACAACATCTACTTTCTGAATAAATACTGTTAAAAACGATTAATCGTTTACATAACTAATCCTGTCAGCATTGGTGCATGAAATCTTATATTTTAGATAAGTCTGTTCCAGAATAATGATTTTTCAGCATGGGTTCCATAATCGTTATGATCAAATTCATGTTAGGTTAAGCATTTGAAATGAGCTCATTGTCAGGTTGTCAAAAAATGGCAGCCTGAATGTTTAATGGATCTATAAAGTGCAGATTTTTCTTTTTTACACGTATGAAGTCATATAAGTGGAGCAGCATTCACAGCTGTCTAAAGAACAGAAGCCATTTAGAGAGATCAGGCGTGATTATTCCGGTGGTTTCCTGTGTAAGCTTATGAACAGCGCACATAAAAGATCAGTCTTCTCATTTTTTAAAAGGAAATAATGAATCAACTTCCACCAACACATCAAGTCATTTGGAGACGTGCAAAGAAAAAAGCAGCAGTCTTCAAAAAAAGGCCTTCGTTTATATTGTTGCCTTTTTTCCACTCGGCTTTCTCTCCACATCTTATGGCCGTCATCAACAGATGGAGTTGCTCTGTTGTCATGGAGATGGCTCAGTTCTGATATAAGTATAGAATGTCAGTCAAATCAAAGAAGTAAATGGACTGGATCTTTTTGTGTGACTGCTATTTCCAAGGTCAAGAATGAGCCTTCAAGCTCAACTGCATTCGCCATCAGAAAGCCTAAAGCATGCTATCAAAACACGTTTTTGTGATCGCTGTCTTTACCCGACACAGTTCAGTGCAAACAAAAAAACCTGTGCTTTTGTTGTTTAGAGATGGTCCGACTCCGGTCCGCTGCTGTCCGGCTGTTGGGACGCTGTATAACACCAACACACTGGATGCATTTAAGACCATCGATAAAAAGGCTCTGCTGGAGAAAGAGGCAAAGGAGGTAAAAGAAACATGTGCATGCACATGTGAATTCACAGACACCTGAATACCTCTCTTAGTTATATGAGCACTGAGTATACATTTTTATCTCCACTTGTCTTGTAGATGTGGGATGCCATACAGTCTGGGGCGGCGTTGAAGGACCAATCCATCCTGTGCAGATTCATATTGCTGACGTTTGCTGTGCGTCAAAAGCAGTAACTGAACTTGCAATGAAATATTTATTCATATGTCTTTATGAGACTCACTGGCCTGTTTTGTTTTGTTTCCTTTTGCTATTTCCTCAGGATTTAAAGAAGTACCATTTCTACTACTGGTTTTGCTTCCCTGCGCTCTGCTTCGCAGAGGGAATAAAAGTTGTCCAACAGCCTTCTGTCCTAGAACAAGTTTTCTCAGCAAAACAGGTTGGCATACGGCACTGGAATTGTATTCTGGACTTTATCCTACCCAAACACGCAGAATTCCTCAAGTAAATCCTGTCAGCTGTCATCCCTATGTTGTCTTAGATTTATTTTGGCCTGAAAAAAAGAAAAAGATTGTCCTAACTTTCGTGAGATACTGAGCTTGTTGTAGATGTCGGTGCAGTATCATTTAAATCTGCTTGGTCCGATTAGCCTGTTTATTACTATAATAAGGTGATTTGTTCCAGTTTTGTGGATCCAATGCGTGAAACAGCTTCACTGAAAACAGAAGAGCTAGAATGACTCATAAGAAGCGTGACGCCAACTGTAGTCTGCCGGGGTGATTGTTTCTTCCGCTTCCTCCTCTATTGTCTCTCTCTCATGGCATAAATTATCGGTGTTGCTCAACACCTTGACATTTTATAATTGCCTCAAGCAGTTTCATGAACTTATCTTCAAAATAATGGCGCTGTTTCTGTACAATGTGGACCACATTTCTTTGTTTCCGACTAGCATGGCCATTTTTCACTTGTATAGATTTCATGCTGAATCTATATTCACTCATATTGGTAGGGGTACCTAGATGAAGCAAATCACTGTTTATTGCAGGTTCACTGTGTACTGAGGAGTGAACGTACATCTCTATTACATGGTTGACGGTCCATGCAGATTAAAAATATTGGACTGGTTTGAGAAATGCACAAACTCAAAGTGAACACCATGAAATGCATTTCTTCATGTTAATGTCAATGACTAGTTATCGATCAGAGGTGCTGAGACCGTAATATTAGGACTGCCTCTGTGTTTCTGCTGATTAAAGTGTTCTTCACTGCAAGAGTTCTCCTTAGTGACCCAATGTCCTATCACTGACATTTCTTTAGGCTTTCAGTGAATCGCAGGTGTCCTCAGAAGTACCACGTCTTTATATACGGTGGACCGTGTTAATTGGTGCTATCTACCATACACGCTGAACCCATATAAAGTGCTGCTCATTTATTAATGATTTTCTGACTTCTAATGATTTCGCTCTCAGATCGGGGCCTTGCAGGAGGTCTATGATGGTCTGTGTATCAAAAGAGGGACCACTGCAGTTCCTTACTTCCTGGTGAAGTACACAAATGACTCTGTCCAGATGGCCCCGTTAGAAGACTGGGATACATTCTTCACTGATATTACAAAGAAGGTACTACTCGTGTGTGTGTGTGTGTGTGTGTGTGTGTGTGTGTGTGTGTGTGTGTGTGTGTGTGTGTGTGTGTGTGTGTGTGTGTGTGTGTGTGTGTGTGTGTGTGTGTGTGTGTGTGTGTGTGTGTGTGTGTGTGTGTGTGTGTGTGTGTGTGTGTGTGTGTGTGTGTGTGTGATCTTTCAAATGAAATATTATAACTAAACTTAATAAAAGCTGTGTACGTTTAAATGAATCTTAAATGCTGGAAAATAATGAGTTACACCTATTTCAGTTATTTATGTGCGGAGGATTTCAGCTCAGCAAATAGGATTCTGATGTATTACACACACACACACACACACACACGCACGCAAGCACGCTTTGGCTTCAAACACACCTTTGTTTTGGTTCTCCTAGGTAACTGTGGGCGTCTATGATCCGTGCACTCTGTCTCAACATCCGGGCTGGCCTCTGAGAAACCTACTGGTCCTCTTAGCTTACCGATGGTGAGCTCTTCGTGTGTGTGTGTGTGTGTGTGTGTGTGTGTGTGTGTGTGTGTGTGTGTGTGTGTGTGTGTGTGTGTGTGTGTGTGTGTGTGTGTGTGTGTGTGTGTGTGTGTGTGTGTGTGTGTGTGTGTGTGTGTGTGTGTGTGTGTGTGTGTGTGTGTGTGTGTGTGTGTGTGTGTGTGTGTGTGTGTGTGTGTGTGTGTGTGTGTGTGTGTGTGTGTGTGTGTGTGTGTGTGTGTGTGTGTGTGTGTGTGTGTGTGTGCTGGAAAAAAGATGAGGTTCTTGTAAGGACATGTTGTCTGTTTACATGTTGCCGTGCATTTCAAAAACATGTTTTTGTGAGCATGTTTTTTGACTCATGTTTTTTTTTTCTTGATACCCAAAGCCAAACTGTGAAAGACAGGAAATATCTGCTGAACTAATCTCCTGCCTCTCAAGTGTCAGGCGCACGTCGCAGACATCGGTGATGTAATGGATACTGACATCAATCCCAAAGTTGAAAAAAACAAAGCATTTACATACAATATATTGTTTCCTGTCACATTCCGACCTCTGTTGGGCTTCCACTGGGTTATACAGGTGTCGTGAGAGTTTGGCAAAGAAAAGCTAAACTTGATTGATTCCACTTCTTTCTCGATGGCAGGCATGGGACAACTGGTCTGAAAAAGTTGTAAATCTTTTTAATAAAACCTCCTGGTTTATCCATTACTGTGAATAGAATTTTTCACATTTTAATTAGTTTTCTGTGTTTTACATTTACATTTAATTCATTTTATATGTATATAGCAAAGTCAAAGTCAAATATATACATATATATCTTAAAAAGGGAGGTTTTCTCAAAGCATTACAGTGCATTTTTTAACACTTGCGTGCATGTATGACATACGTCAGCTGTGATTGTTGCACCACTTCCCAATGGGCATGTGTTAGTTTTGGTGAAACAGACCTCGCAGTTGCTCAATCCCGCTGAATCACAATCGTGAGACGGCAGCTGCGGCCTGTGGACAAAGTGACAGTGGACAACAGACGCTTTCATACGGGCACAATGGCCTACGGATTATGGAGAAATATTTGCCTTTCCAGATTATTGCCCCTATTCGGTTTTCTAAATGATGAAATTCAGAATTTAAAGGACAAGAAGGAAACTTTTTATTTTTTTTATTTTTTTATTCTCATGTTGTTGAAGCCGTCGGCCGTGCTGATGTCACACCGCTACACAGAGCTGCCTCTATGTGCATGTCACAGCGCTGCCCCGAGTCCCCCATAACTCGACTGAGTCCGGACATCACTGTCTTTAATCGCACGTTCACACGTCGCCACGAGTAACTAAATATTAGGATAAATCTGAACTTGTAGGAGTTTTGCAGTGATACAGTTATCAAAGAAGTAAACAGACTATCCTCATGCCTGCCCTCATTGTCGTTTCCATGGAGACTGAGTAAACAAAGAGGGCCATATTTACAAAAGAGACTAAACAATAATGTAATCTTATTTATTCAGTACGTTAAGGAAAGGAAATTAATCAGAATCTAACCCATTTTGTCTGATAAAAGCTGGACAGCGGAAAAGAGCTCTACCCTTAAATGATTTAATCCACATTAAAATTAGCAGAGGGCTAACAGGAAGTAGCCATGGCAGTGGACTAGTGTACATTCTTCCAGGCAGCAGGGAAAACACTAGATTAAAAAACCTCACAGGGATTTAACCGGTGATGATCTGCTTCATCAGCATCAGGTGAACATTCCATGAAAACCTGCATATCCACTTACAATATCTGATAGATTGCACATTTCCAAACACTTATGCTATGGATGGAATATGAGGTGTGCATATATATGTATTGAGTATCAATGGACTAATGCATTTATACATAGTCATAGGTGATATAGTTGCTATCGACAATCCCTACAGTAGTTTTGTTTCTAAAATAAAATGCAATGCTTTTTATTCATTGCCTTTTGCATAGCATATTGTTATTTTACCTAGTTTCTTGCTGCAAGGCAGATTAGTGGCATTTTCCCTGGATTTGACAAAAACCGTCTATATTCAGAGGACCTCGTCCATGTTTTTGCACTTTTTTTTTAATGCGAATCACCTGCACCCGATATTCATTCTGACAATTTAATTCAATAATAAACATTTAGTCTGTAAGTAGACTCCTGCTGGACTAAACTCAGCAGTTCTTTTTTAGTCAGTTGTGGTTTATCAGCAGGAAATACTCTTAGATATTTTGTTATCCAATACAAACCTCATCAATCTTGTGCGTGACTCCACTGTCTGTCAGGGTTGAACATAAACTGTTGATACTGGCTTGGATGAGTGAAGATAGAAATACAACGTAGCTGCAATGTGTCACTTGTTTTACTGGGGTTTGATTGTGTAATCTGAAGGTGGTCGTTCAGCACCATATTAGGGGAAATGTTTTGAATCTGCTAATCATGTTTTAGTGAGTCATCTGTGTGTAGTTTAGCCTCATTTTGAAGCGAGAGAGTGCACATTACATGTTAATAAATATAAAAACACAACATAACTCTTGTATTTCCTTTGTGCACGCATGCATGTTTCCTTCTTTGTGTGTTTCAGGGGCGCCAAGATGGACACGGTGGAGGTGCTGTGTTTCAGGGACAGAACTCTGCAGGGAAGCCGCTCCATTCAGCACAGCGTCGTCCTCCAGATCAAACTGCCCCAACTTCCCCTCAACTCAGGTAATCGCCAGTCCTTCAATCATATATTATGTCAATAAGTCGCATTTATAGAGCTTTTTAAGACCCATGTTAGAAAAGGGCTTCACAAGAGAATATGGAATGAAATTTAAAAAAAAATACCGATTCTGTGTGAGATTAAAAAAGGAACGTCAAAAAAGATTGCAAAGAAATGCAGATTTAAGACATTTAACTAGTTAAATCATAAGTGTGTGTTCACATATGGTTGTCTGTGCATGTGGCAATATGTAAGATACATGCATGAATTCAATGATTCAAATGTTTCCACTGTGATCAGTCTTAAGGACCCACAGGTGGTCTTTTGAATCATTCTGAACAAAAATAAAATGTCCTGACTTAAACCAACTCTCATCATTTAAAAAAATTGTTCTATTAGTAATGGATGAGTCTAAAACTAATACAACAAGTGTTGTTCTTTTTCCCCCATAAGAGTGGGTTACATAATAATGTTAATTATGATATGTTTTATTTCAGGACAGTGAAGGTACAGGAAAAATTACAATTTAAAAGTACATGAGACACATCAACACTATAACGGT
This sequence comes from Eupleurogrammus muticus, assembly GCA_036785175.1. Classification (NCBI taxonomy): domain Eukaryota; kingdom Metazoa; phylum Chordata; class Actinopteri; order Scombriformes; family Trichiuridae; genus Eupleurogrammus; species Eupleurogrammus muticus. Next base: position 823,972 of record JAYKQN010000021.1, read on the forward strand.
TAAAATCTGCAGCAGGACAGCAACAAACAAAGAAAAAGAAAGAATAGAACATACAATAAAATCATCTTTATGTGTTGTTTTTATGTCCTGTAGTTGTTTCTGGTGAGTCTAAGGAAGTATTTCTGTATTATTTAGAGTAGTAATGACATTTAAAACGCCTCAAATAGAAGATATATGTAGAATAGAATTTAATATGTGAGGACTTATGAAGAATTCAGCTTCCAAACAGCCTCTCGGTAGGCCATATGACTGATGGATGTTCTGGTGATGATATGGACAACATCATTTAAACCACCGCTCAAAGCTTATGTATAAATGGCAGCATAAGCAACAACACAACATGATAATTCACACTGAGGCTTAAAAACACCCTGCAGCACTGTGAATGGAATAAAGTGAGACTTCATAATGAGCAAAAAGAGATAAACAAAACAAAAATACTTTACTTCTCTTGCGCTGAATGCGCTTTAACTGGCATAATAATCTGTGTGTAGGAAAATATTTGCTCATCTTATTATAATAGGAAGCAAATAAAAAGCCTTTATAATAAATACTTAATGAAAAAGAAACACAGTGAATCCTCCAGGGCTGAGCGTGACGTACAAATAAATCTCTGCTCTCGCTTTATTAAAGATCCAAAGCACATGGTAAGAATACTGCTCTCACTGTCAGACCTCCGAGTCAAACAAACAGGTCAGGCATCATTTCAGTCCTCAGCAGAGTGGGCAGCTTGTCCGCTGGTTTTATCAGAAACAGCAACGTGCTGCGGGGCGCCGTGCGGCCCTGCTGAACCAGCCCTCAGACCAGCCCTGGACAGTCCCCGCTCATTTGGTACAGGGGAGGTCCCAGAAGGCCTGGGATTTGATGATCCGTAATGTTTGCAACACTTTCCGCTTCTTTTTAAGCTTTAATAAAATGTGAATGTTTAAGTTATACGAAAAAAAAAATCCACCCCCTATAGCCACATTTCCACTGCAGGAGTTTTCGGTCCTCTTAGTGCCTGAGTCTCCACTGCAGTTTCCATTGCTACGTATAATCATGAGCGACAGTTTTGATCGGGCAGGTCTGATGAATCATAATAAGAGTATTTATATATTTTTCGGTTGTAGACCACTACCTTTGTGGTGTTTTCACTCTCTTACGCACAGAGACAGGTTGGCCCTGTAAAAGTTCCTGTAAGTATCCCCTGTGGGGAAGGTTCCTGCAGTGGAAATGGGGCCGGCTCCATAAAACTACCTTGAAGTTCCTGCAGTGGAAATTCGCCTGTTGGGTTTCATTTTTCAGCCTTAAGTTCACTCCAGGAAGTCGCCATGCTGTCTATAACAACACACTGTTTTGTTCAGTAAAAAGGCAAAGCAGGTATAAAGAGGGATTGTCTTTTTGGCGATATCGCAGACAATAGCTCTGCGAGGGCGGGGTCGCCGGGGTCGCCAGCCCGTCGTCTCCCTGCTCCAGCTGAAGTACTCAGGCTGATGAGAGGCTGAGTGGTCCCTGATCATGGATTTATACAGAATATCATCCAATTCTGATACTGGTCTACTGGACGATCCACTGGAGCATCCATATCGCAATGTAACTGATCTCTGACCCCTGAGCTGCGGTTTACCTTCCACTTGATATCATACTGCTCCTGCATTATTCCTCCATCAGTTAAGGATTGAATACAGGATGGGAGTCATTTAAATGGTAATACCGTAGCAGGATGGGAAATGGGAAGCTCTTTGATCTGTGAAGGTTTTATTTGAGTTCAGATAAGGTGGTCTTTGTTTGACTCGGTCTATTATATCGTACCTCTCACGCAACCAACATTGACTCAGTGGCTCTATTTGGTTTTCTATGCACAAAATGTGTATTTTTGCTTAACCTGCCTCGGCCCAACTTTTCAGATACATCACATGCCTGACAAATGGAGCAAGTGGGGCGAATGCATCCCTGTTAAATTTACTCTTATTTTTAAAATATTTATTCATAAGTCCATTGTGTATCTTTTCAGGGTTACACCACAGGACAGTTTTGGCATTGTCCCATATATACTATCAACGATCGAACAACGTGTTGTGGGTAACACGCTGCAGCCGCGAGATATTCACACCATCAGAGGGCAAATGAGAAATATATACACATCCATTAGACTGTAATTTTTTTCTCATGCAGGCTGATCAGAGTAATCACTTGGCACAAGGGGAGCGGGAGTCGTGTTATGTCGTGTCCCCCCACCTGCGTTTCCCTTGTTTGTCATCCGTGGATAGCAAATTAACTTGAATGCAGAAGCTCTGTCTACAGTAGCTCTGTAATATCTGTGATTCTGGCCACAATCATCAAATAACTGATAGTCTATTGGAATCCTCCTTTTGACTTATTTTTAGAATACATCTAAAAATATTCATGACTGCTTCACCCCTTCACCTAAACCTGATTTTGGAAAATGCAAATGTAAAAAAAAAAAACAGTCTCTAGGGTAATCTAACAACCGGTGTAACTCCTGTCCCTTATTTTACCTAATCCATTCATACCCACCCAACAGGCATGGGAGGCCCAACTTGGTGTATGACTCACACCCAAGAACAATGGAGCAACATTTGGAGGACGGGTATCCCCTCGTCCAGGTGCGTCCCAGACAGGATTGTATAAAACAGCGTGAGCCTGCAACCCCCCCCCCCCCTCCTCCTGTTTCCAAAATGAATAGAGAGCTGTCAGGTCAATGTTGGCACAACTGTGGAGGTCAGGGCCCCTGGTTCCACCTTCTGAGGGACTGCCAGAATTAGAGGATGCAAAAGGTTCACTCTGAGTGTTTGGCTTGAAGACTATTTGCACTTAATATGTATGGGCAACTTCATTTAAGGACACCTAGAATATTGTGAATTTATTGACTCCAACATGAGTGGATCATGTGGTAGGTGACCGTAAACGTGTAGCTGTGTGTTTGCAGCCGGTGCAACGTGTGTAGGCGTCGGGATTAGACGTTGCACACACCCCTTCCTCCCCCTTTTAAAAAATGTTCATTTTTTAAATTTTGCTTATTTTAATAGCTTCTAGTGTGTGTGTGTGTGTCTACATGTTGTTGCGTGTGTGGAAATAGCCACGTACATGGTGTTTGTATACATGTATTTGCAGGGTTGTACCAATGTATGTGTAAGTATCCATCTGAGGTGCCAACCTTAATTTTCATTTATTTTTATGTGAATAAATACAATAAACTTTCATTTAAGAACAAAAAAAAACAATTCCATTTATACACCATGGATAGGTGTCACCTCATTGCTATGCATCATTGTTCACAACATGGCAATCGCCTCATAGCCACTCAAGCTACTGTTGGAGGACAGAAATGATTCTGAATGTACATTAAAGGGTGGTTTTAACCAAATAAAGAACACAAAGCACTGGAAAGAAATAGGAAACTGTCATATAACCACCACGCTTTGAAGAAGTGAAAAGAAGATGACTAAGAGCTTTAAAAATAAGAATCATATTTCATTTTGTGAAGAAGTTGAATATTCTGAATGTCATTTGGGCAGAGGCAAAATACTCAGATTTCTCAATACCCCAAAAAATAATGATTGTTAAAATAAATACTTTTAGCAGTAAATGAGGCATTCGTCGATCAACAAAAATGACCGATGTGACAGTGTGAGACTCACCCTGTCTATGTGCTTTTATTCACAGGTTGTCCTAAGAGCGTCGGCTGGGAGAAGAATCCTAAGGGGGCCATGGGACCCAGGATGGTCAACCTCAGCGAATGCATGGACCCCAAAAGGTTTTCTCTTTCTGTCAATAAAGATCAACCCGTTGCTCCCCTTTAGGAGTTAATTTCCCTTACAATTAAGGTCAATTGTATAACTGTGTGATTCCAGGCTTGCGGAGTCGTCGGTGGACCTGAACCTGAAGCTCATGCGGTGGAGGCTGGTTCCTTCCCTGGACCTGGACAAGGTGGTCAACACAAAGTGTCTTCTGCTGGGAGCCGGGACTCTGGGCTGCAATGTAGCCAGGACACTTATGGTAAGAGCAGGACGAGTTATTTATATATTTTGAATACCTTCACTCTCCATAAAACTCGTCCACTCGCCTCTGCTGGTGAGCAAACAGACCGTGACAATTCAATTCTCCAGCTACACTCTGTAGAAACAGAACCGCAAATAAGATCGAAACTGTATTTTCCATTAGTCGAAATGTGCAGATCCAGTTTCACCAACTTACATACACATGGACAGAGCCCGAAAGGCAGCAATAAAAAAACAAATCGCTATCATCTTAGTAAATGAATAAATCATATTTTTGGATCCTTACTATAAAAAAAGGACAGGACACTGTACATCAAACATGCAGAACTTCCAGTGGAATGTCATGTTTCACACAAACCAGAAGCCTCATCTCATCTTAATATCAAACTCTCCTGTGGCCGTCATGAGAAACCTGATGCGATTCGGATCGCTTTCTTTCTGATTTGGTTTTACATTTTGAGAAATTACCGCCGTGCCTTGTTGCTGAATCAATTACAGAACGCTGCCATATTGCGGTTTGCAATTATGAAGCAATCGTTTATGCCGGTCCGCACTTTATGCTTCTTTTATTTGACGCTTTGTTTTCTGAGAGCACTTCCTCAGACAGGTTCAATGGAAAAAAACAGTTTGAATAACTTGATTTGGTTTCTCCTTCGATTTCCAGGGATGGGGAGTGAGACACATCACGTTTGTGGACAACGCCAAGATCTCGTACTCCAACCCGGTTCGGCAGCCTCTCTACGAGTTCGAAGACTGTCTCGGAGGAGGGAAATCCAAAGCCATGGCCGCTGTCGACCGACTCATCAAAATCTTTCCTGGTGTGGTGAGTACTGGGGGTACTTCTTGAAACAAGGCTGAGATCCGTTTATCTGATGGACTTGGTGGTTTTATAGCGGAGGATTCAAGTAAACCCTTTGTTGAATCTGGGCCAACTCTGACATGCCACATGTGTACTATTAATATACTTTGAAACGAGCATTCCCCTTTTTTACCCTCTGGCCTTCGAGGAAGCTTCAGGGAAACTCTTGACTGAGCTGACTAGGAGGAGGCAAGCTTCCTGCCCCCAGCCTTCTTGTCCTCTCATCAGTAAAATGTCAGCCTGACTCACGCACCGCCTCACTGGAAAGATCAAGTTATTGGCCTATAAATCTTGCAAATAAACCCCGCGAGGAGCTGTTCCTCATGTGAGATAATTTGCCAGAATCAGGACTCGAGCTTGACCCCTCCTCGCTGAAAAGTGGATGAGGGAGTTGGAGGGAATCGTCACGACTCTCTCTCATCACTTGGTGATTATCTGTGCGGCGAGCGGCTACATTGAAAGGGAATCTGTACCAGTACGGACCTGTCTGTACCAAAAGTAATAGTCAGGTCAATTATTTGATAGCAGACTCTCTCTCTCTCTTTGCCTCCTCTCACTTTTTCATCTCTCTTTATGCCACTGGGAATAAGATAGAAAGTAAAGAACAAAAATCTATTGCTGTCATGACACGTGGCATCCAGACATCGTTGTTTGTCTGACCCCATTCAGCTGCACTCCGCCGGCCCTCCTATATTTTTTTTTTCTTTTTTAGTCAGCCTGAGCGTGCGCCTGCTTTTTTAGCCCTTTCCCTGCTTGTTTTCTTTACAAACACGCGGGCATCAGGTGTCAGGCCTGAAAGAGGCACCGAAACGTAAACCAGGCGAGCGGCAATTCTGGGAATGTGTTAAGAGCACCGGGGTCAACACAAGGTCGCCACGTCAGAAATGTCAGAAACGGGTTTCATATTTAGTTTTTGTCTGTGGACAAATATCATCGACTGACATTTCCCAGTTTGTGGTGTTGTCGGTGACTCCGTTTTTTCTTTTTCTTTCTAAATTGGCCAGATTTTGTCAATAGTCAGGTCAGAGCCGGCTGAAGGTATCAACAAACGATGAAGTAAGTCAGACTGTCATAACAGGGCGTTGACCTTACCTCCGTCTGGCCTTTGTCTGTCTCTGTCTGGTAGCAAAATAGCTCCAAAAGAAAAAGTTTGTTGAAGAATGGCATCATGAACAGATAACTGGATGGCTTTAAATTTAGTGTTGTGGGGTAACAATGAAGCGATAAATAACCCTCTAGGGAGGAGCCACCTGCTGGTGAGACGCCACAGACGCTAATAGAGGATTTGACTGTGTGTGTGTGCGTGTGCGTGCGTGTGTTCAATAAGAATAGGACAATGATGGGTGGAAGTCCCACTATCCCTGAGGTCAGAGTGCTTATCTACTTAAGTATGATTCAGAACGATGCTGTTGTGCCCTCTCGGCTGCAGAATGAGGCTGTTTACTGTGGAGCGTGGAACATGAGAGCGATCTCTGCAGCTTAAAAAAACGCTTACGTCAACGCGAAATGTAAATTCAAGACCCAGTTGACAGCTCCCACACCTAAAATGTGCAGAGCGAGGACCTGCTGATTAGTAAAAGTGCCGTTGCTAAAATCTCACACTTCATCGCTGCCCTTTTCTCTCCTCCTCTTGACTCTGAATTTGCTCCTCCTTGCACGTCCATCTGTCGCACTCTGGAGGCTGCAAAAAAACGGGGAAATAAGTTGTTTCTCTGGGAATAGAATCGAGCCGTTAATTTCTCGAGCAACTGAACCTTCTTTGTTTGGAAAATACTGTCTTATCAGCAAATTGACATATAAACAGTATGTTACATATAAACATCCAAAAGTAACAGATTATATTCTCATATGTTATGATTTCAGAGTTTCAGTTACCTATTTTCTTTTTCATCATATTTTTTGTATAACTGGACATTTTTTTTACTCATGCATAAGAGACATTTCCACAGTTAGTACAGTCTAGACCGTTAGATAATCAGCAGTAAACAGACAGACACTTGGCTTGAATGTCAAATCTCCAGCATCTCACTGTTAAGAATTCACATACGGCAGCATGTAAAGTTGTGATGAAAGAGATTTATTGGGTTCTGGTTCACCAGCAGCCTGGAGCTGTTCCTGTAAACAGGGATTTTGGACATTAAATCAATAAAGTATATGAAGATGAATTATTGTATTTACTGTTGTTGGTGAAAACCAGGGTCAAGTTTATTTGTATATAAAATATATTACTTCACCTCCAAAGTTTTGATTTAGAGTCAAAGCACATCTGCAAGAAATGTAAGAAGAGCAGCAGTTTAGATGTGTTGATGGAGAAAAACAACTTTGCATTTGGGTTTTTAATTAGGGAGGATTACCCAGAAGAATCAGACATAAACAGTATTCATTTAAATCGTAAAAATCAATTTGAAAATGACTTTCCACACGTGGGCACACATGCCGATGCTTGCCAAATGCACATTACATTACAAAAAGATGAACTCTCTGTGTTTCTCCCTCCCCCCTCCTTTCCCCGTCGCCTGGCAGAACGCAGAGGGCTACAACATGAGCATCCCCATGCCCGGCCACCCGGTCAACTTCTCAGCGGCCACCCTGTCCCAGGCCCAGAGGGACATCGAGCAGCTGGAGAAGCTCATCTCGGAGCACGACGTGGTCTTCCTGCTCATGGACACCAGGGAGAGCCGCTGGCTGCCCACGGTGATCGCCGCCAGGAAGAGGAAGGTACGAGGGAGCGGCGTGTGACGTAAAGCACCAAAGAGTATTCATGCAGTATATACATGCTGGATGTCATTTCACCACCACAGTGGATTTAGAAATTGAATCAAAAAGATGTGCCTCAATTGTAGAATTCCATCTTTAATTATATTATAATATTATGAGCGATGTATGGGGCTAAAACTGTTTTTAAAATGTGTCCTCCTGCTTTCCAGTAGTTAGAAAACTCATAAATCAAACTGTCATTTCTTGTATTAACTGGTTGCTTTGCAGTCGGTGACGCGTTAGACGTCGCCGGGCGCTGGGTTTGGTCCCCGGTGGTTCCCCGCCAGGCGTCCGCCGCAGATGTCTGCAGATCCTGCTTGTTCTCTGGGGCATTTTCCCCTTTCGTTTTCTCCTCAGCAAGTGGAATGCATGCTCAATGAGATTTAGGTCAGGTGATTGACTTGGCTGTTGCATAACATTCCTCTTCTTTTTTTCGGCTGCTTTAGCTGCATGCTCCAGGTCATCGTCCATCTGCAGCGTGAGAAGCCCCTTTCTGATGAGTTCTGAATATGAGCAGCTGAAATTGCCCAAAACACACAGAAATCACCCTGTTGTTTTTGTCAGAAGCCACATCATTAATAAAGTTCATTGGCGGCTATACATACCCAAACTATAACACTAGCTCCACCTTCGTCCTCTTCTCTTCCATCATTCTGGTTGATTGATGACACTTGTCGAGCCAAAGGATTCTGTCCCAGAACTGTAGAGGCTTTCTAGATGTTTTTTCCACAATCTCTAATCTGGATTTCCTGTTTTTGAGGTGCACCTGTATTTACTCTGGGGGGGAAGTCTTCTCTCAATTGTTGACTTTGACACACACAGTTTTGTTTTTCCTCACCAGGAAAAACAACTATTCAGGCATCCACAAAAGTTGCTTTCTGTGGTCTACTGGGTCATGTTTGTTTCATTTCAAATCCATTGTGGTCATGCACAGAGCCAAAAAGATAAAAACTGTGTCGATGTCCAGATCGCCATGGACCTGACTGTATATGCATAAGATCCCATTATAACATGAATTGGATTACATGCTATACAATAGAAGTGGGTGAACAGCACCTGTTGCATATCAGGATAAATGACCCAAATCAGCGGTGACAGGGGATCGCTGTGATCCACTTGTGTCATGCTGCCCCCTTGTGGGCGATTTCTGGAAATGGGTTAAGTGGGCAGAAATCTAATTTGCCCGTCATTTACATAAACAAGACACCCATCAAAACTCGCTCATATCGGCTAATTGTTTCCCTCGCGGTGGCAGCACAGTCGCGTCTAGGGTTGGCCGCTAACGGCTGCTCCTGGTGCGAAGCTTGCACCCTGCAGAAATGTGAAACACGCTCGCTCAGTCGTGTAAAATACACAATGGAATTGTGTTGCAAACCCCCTCCTTACCTGCCAGCCCGTTCCCTGCTCCCAGTGATTTCTTCCTTCGTGTTTTCCCCTGCTCTTGATTTTAAAAATGTAGTTTCTGCCAGCATCTGGTGAGATGAGTGGCGTAAGCCCGTAGGAGGACCAGCCTGTGGCGGCCATGAGAGGGGTCAAAAGGTCGTCTCTAGAGCTGTTGCTTGGTTTCGCCCTTCCGGCCTACTGTAGAAAGAAGAGCACAGCAAATTCTACTAATTAAATCCACACTGGACCTTTCAGGTCTGAACAGACATGGTTTCTCTCCTGTTGCTGTTAATGCTCCTTCACCTTTTTGATATTGTTTTGTTAAAATTCAATTTCTAATCCAACAACTGGGACTGAATCTATTCATATCTGGATGAAGTGTTTCTTTTCTCGTCTGCTGATCAGGTTTTTTCCTCATGACACTGCTGAGTGCTTATTTGTCCATTGTTTTCTGTGCGGCTGTTTCAGATGCTCTGTAATTTTACCAAAATGAAAACACTTTATTTCCATTACTCCGCTGAATGTCTAGACGCGTTCAACATGTTAAAGAGCCTTTTAATGTTTTCACCTACTGTTTTTTTTTTCTTAAAGTGATTCCACACATTATATCTTTTATTGTTTGTAGCAGAGGAGACATTTAGTTAATTTGATTTGGCGCTGTGCACTTTCAGAAGAAATTGGAAAAACATTTCCGCCGCCGCACTGCAAGAACCTTCCATTACTGTCATTAAGGGGAGTAGACTTTTCTTTAACACGGAGGCTGGTCCCTCATTAACCGCCGCCTCCCGCTCCGCAGCTGGTGGTGAACGCCGCTCTGGGCTTCGACACGTTCGTGGTGATGCGCCACGGCCTGAAGAAGGCCCCCGCCGGTCAGGACGCGTCGGCGGGAGCGGACTCCTCCCCTTCCTGCTCCTCGGCCTCCTCCTTGTCGTCCACGCCTCCCGCCGGCGCCGGGCCCGCCGTCCCAGGGTCCTCGCTGTTCTCCAACATCCCGGGACACAAGCTGGGCTGCTACTTCTGCAATGACGTGGTGGCGCCGGGAGATGTAAGGAAAACGCACGGATAACACACACACACACACACACACACACACACACACAATCCCTTCTAAAGCTGCAACATATACCTGTGTGGTGTGAAAGGCATTGCTTGGAGTCCATGAGGAACCACTGGAGAACCTCTTTTTTTATTGTCTGGCAGACAAAACTCTGCTTTCATTAACCTTTTGTTTTGCAGTTGCAGCAAGTGTTTGTTTTAAGCACCAAAAGCAGCCTGATAATTATAGTGGCTGGTGAACAAAGGTTGTATGATAATATGTCAATATTGTGCATGAAGCTTGCTCCACGGTGCAAGACGTCGAAATATCTACGTTAGGAGCATTGTGATATGCTACAAAAATAAAAAAAAGGGGGAAATGTCAAAATCTTTCCACTAGCAAGAAACATAATTTACTCACCACCCACATGCCTGCCTGTGTTCATTTTTTTTTTGTTCCATTGAGTGCCTTTTTTTAAGCTCTTTTGTCCCTCATGACCTTTTTAAATGAATAATTTATGAAAGCCGTTCATGAGCTATTGAATTGAAAAAGACAATTGTTGGAAACTGTTCCATTCAGCCACGGCTCCGCCTACAGATTCCGTACGGCTGCGGCCTGCTGTCACATTACAGTATTAACATGTAAATTAGGGACACATGGGAATTTGAATTAGAGAGTTGTAAGCAACACAATCATATGTCTCCATTAGAACCAAAAAGGGCATAAAACACATTTTAAATGTGAAGGAAAAGTGTGCTACAAATCACATGTGGTATTATCACTGTTATTATTAATTGGATCTTATTTCCTTATTGCGTTGTGTGTTCAATGAAGAGTTAAAGTGTCACTCATCAGCTGTTAAAATGCTGGGAGTAAAATGACTGCAGTAAAAACACATCCTGATGATTAGAAATGAACCATTTCCAACGTTTAACCTGCTGTTATTACTGAGAGTCTAGCCCAATTCAAAGCTGTCCAGTCTTTTTTTATATATTTATATATATTTGAATATTAAGGTCCCCATTCTACATTAACCTGTCATATCTGGTGGTAGCGGGTGAGGTCGGTGCTGTAGAAATACTGATGAGTATTTTGGCCACTGCTCTGCTGTACTGATGGATGCTGATTTTTCTGCTTAGAGCTCAAGGGCGAAAATATTCAAAATTATGCAAATTCACCCGTCACAATCAACCCAACTCAAAATCCCAGTCCCACACCGGATCCTTCCCAGGGCATTCCCCCCCTTTAATAGGCTAGTGCAAACAATATAAAGCAAGAACGTCATATCCATATAAGCAATAGCAATCAATCAAAGTCATTTTCTAAGCATAAAGGTTTGGTTAGAGATGTGACGAGTTGCATGTTTAAGAGTGTGTGTTCAGTTTCTTTCTTTCTTTCATTGGAAGGATGAAGGGAGCAGATGTAGGGATAGAATGGTGAGGGGAGAGAGTCAGGAGCCTGGAGAGTTTCAGGCAGCAGGAATCAGCACTTAGCTTCTCCTCTTTCATGTAATCCACCCCAGGCGAGCAGCGGCTTCTAAGCACATCGTAGGGAGGACGGGCAAACTGCCCTAACACGCTGCCTCGGCTCAGGCTCATTCAGGAAAATTCAATTTTTTTTTTATTAATATTATTATATTTTTTTGGGCTACAACCACTTTTTAATTTCTTTTATTCACCATTTTCTAGATAGGAGTGTGGTTAGGTTTTCCTGAAACTGGGGCAAGCGGTTTTAATCATTCGTCGCTATTTTCAATTAGCAGACAATTAATCAAAATGGATTCAACGTTAAAAATAAAATAAACTAAAACCAGCTGGAGGGCTTCTGTGGCAGGAAAGGGAAGTGGTTTGTGGCTTGATACATCTGAGACATAAAGCAGATTGTCAGTGTTTGCTGTGATGTGTCTGGCTGGTTACGGTCAGACTCTGACTTGTCCGCTGGACACCTGAGTGACGATCTCTGATCAGTGAATTTGCTTCACGCCGTTTTTGTGTGTGTCGCATCCAGTCAACCAGGGACCGGACGTTGGATCAGCAGTGCACCGTCAGCAGGCCGGGTTTGGCCATGATCGCCGGAGCCCTGGCCGTTGAGATGATGGTGTCCATTCTGCAGCACAGTGAAGGGTAAGCACCGAGTAAAGGTCAAATACAGAATAAGAGCCGGGTTTCCAATAACTGCTGGATCCCCTTCAAACGCCGGGTGCAGGTGTATAGTTTGATAAATAACTGGCAGTGTAATTTATTTAAAAAAAAATCAATGAAGAAGATGTGACCACTGCTGCAAACCTGGTGATTCTTATTTGATTCTCCATCATTTCCTCATTTTGTCTCTCAATTTCATGAATCCATTTTTTCATTGTTCAATGGTTATTTTTTACTCTCCTGATGTTGTGGTGTTGCATCATTATATTGTTGTGTGTTTCTTGTGTAGGTAATATTCTCCTCAACTATCCATCCATCCATTGTCTATCCCGCTTATTCCCTTTCGGGGTCGCAGGGGTCTGCTGGAGCCTATCCCAGCGCGTTAAGGCGAGAGGCAGGGATACACCCCAGATGGTCGCCAGCCAATCGTGGGGCACACACACCATTCACACACCATTCACTCTCACACTCACACCTATGGGCAATTTAGAGTTTACCAATTAACCTGAGCATGTTTTTTGTATTGTGGGAGGAAACCGGAGTACCCGGTGAAAACCCACGCAGACACGGGGAGAACATGCAAACTCCACACAGAAAGGCCCCAGACCCAGGCCCGGTCTTGAACCTGCGACCTTCTTGCTGTGAGGCAACAGTGCTACCCACCGCACCACCGTGTCGCCCCTCTCCTCAACTAAATAAATGCAATCAATAAAAGAAAGAGACTTATTGCAACCGCCTTTAGTATTTTCAGGCCCACAGATTTGACCACTCGTGGGTCACTGAGGTGCTCTCATCAGGGATTATTTTTTGTTTTTGCACTTAAAAATGAAGGAGGTTGGCCTTCCTAAGCATTCATGGCTTTACTTGCTTTACTTTTACTTTCTGGTGAAGTAGCAGTTGAATTCTTACTGAGCTGCAGATCGCATATATTTCTTTACTTCAATGCTCCTTGCTGGAAAAAAGACTATTTGCTGTAAAAGCTTTGCAGTTCTACAGTGAATTCTTTTTTGCTACGAGGGCTCTGACAGGGATTCAGCCAGTTGTCTAACCTGGACTTGCTCTATAGTTTGACGCTTATAAAAATCACAGATAGGGGTGCTTTCATGCTTTTTATGTGTGCAGTCAAGTGCAAGGGTGAGCATACATGTGTCTGCTTGCCATTGTAATTTTATTTGCTCCTTCTCAGCGAAAGTCACAGTTAAGTGGCTGCTTGCCGGGCCTGATAAATCAGCCATTTTCTCGGGGAGTGTTTTGAGATATTATAAGCCATCACGGAGCTGCTCTGCCTACCCCGGATAAAAAGCTTAGAGAGCGCAGAAGTGTGCAGCTCTGTAGTCGCGCAGCTACTCCTGTTACAATGAGAGCTCCTGCTCTTACAGGACCTGCCCTCTCTGAGTCTTTGTTTGTCACTCTATAGGTGTGTTTATTCCTCTGCACACCACATTTCCATCCCCTTGTAAAAGCTCTTACTCCACTTGCACATATGATATTGCACCTTGGAACAGGCCTGGGTGTTAGAAAATCGAAACGCACGGATTACTGCTGCAGCAGTGTGACGGGCTTTGCTTAATCACACATACAACACACTTTATCTATCTGTGAAGCAAGCAGCGTCTGTACCTCACATGTCTCCGTGTGACATAATATATTTTACAGAAACCCATACATCAAGGTGTCGTACCACTCTCCTGCAGCAGGGCTTTTGTTACAGTGTTACAGAGGAAAACCACTCCCTACCTGCAGCATCTTTAATATGAACTACAGTACAAACTTTGAATCCACTATTTTTCTAGAATGTATATAAGTCCATGGCTGTCATCTAAGGCGTGTGAGTACTATTGTGCAGCTTCAGGGAAATTTATTTGAATGGCAGAACAAATTATATATATATCATATGTGTATGTATATATCATGTTTATATATGGTCACATTCACAAACAAAGGGAGAATAAATAAGGTGATTAAAGCATGATTGTTTAAATAAAGTGAAACAAATGACACAGAAAAACAAAGATCTGTTCTCTAACCCCGTGTCTCCTCTTCCAGAGGCTATGCGGTGGCCAGCAGCAGTGACGACAGGATGAATGAGCCTCCCACCTCCCTGGGTCTAGTGCCACATCAGGTCAGACATTATGTATGCACATGTTTGCCTGCACATGTTACATACTGAGGACATTTTTTTTTCCGTCCGTTTACCTCCATATGCTTCTCCAATCCAATAAACCTAAAACGTCCCCGTGATGGCCGTGACCCCGTTTCTTTGCGTGATCACAAGCCTCGTATTCTGAAATGTCCTTTTTTTCCTTTGTTCTTATGCAATTAGTGGACCAATTCAGCCTGTGAGTGGTTGTTTTAGGACAGAACGCTCTGTTCTCTGATATGTGTGCGTGTGTATCGTTTAAAAGCAGGAATTTGGAACAAATATGTGAATGCATGCAATTTTGAGACAAAATTGACCAATTTGAGCATCCCTACTTAAGTGTAATTCAGCATCCGGCAGAATCAAAATGGATCATTTTTAAATGAGGAAGTTCATAGAGAAGGCTGATGGTCAGAAACGTTAAAAGCATGCATAACTACATAATCAAGATAATATGATTCCCTTTTAAGGCCTTTACAAACCACAGCCATTGTCATTCTGTCATTTTGTGAACTAATTAACTAATTAACCCGTATTTTCACGACCATAAGGCGCATATAAATGTCTTAGATTTTTTTCAAAATGTGCAGCGCGCCCTATCGTCCAGAGCGCCCTATCTGTGTGCGGACGTAGGTGAGAACCATAATGCTGCGGACGTGATAGAGAACATGGTGCGTTAGAAGGGGGGCTTGTGGGCGTGGATCGGGCGTGATTTGTGTATAAAAGAACAGGTATGTGCTTTATGCAGAACATTGCTGTCTTAACAACCCTGAAAATGGCAAAGAGACACGCTTACGAAGCTCAGTTTAAGCTGAAGGCTATCAGCTACGCCGAGGAACACGGGAATCGAGCCGCCGCCAGAGAATTTAAAATTAACGAATCGATGGTTCGCAAGTGGAGGAAGCTGGAGAACGAGCTGCGACAGGTGAAAAAAACGCAGCTGAGTTTCCGCGGACACAAGCCAAGGTGGCCAGAGCTGGAGGAAAGACTGGAGCAGTGGATCGTCGAGCAACGAGCGGGTGGAAGGAGCGTTTCAACGGTCACCATTCGGCTTAGAGCAGTCAAGTTAGCGGAGGAAATGAAAATTCAACAGTTCCACGGAGGTCCGTCTTGGTGCTTCCGGTTCATGAAGCGGTGCCATTTCTCCATCCGGTGCAGGACGACGGTAGCGCAGCAGCGTCCAGCGGATTATTGTGAAAAGCTGGCGAACTTCCGCTCTTTCTGCAGCAGACACATCGCCAGCAAAAACATCCAGCCGAGCCACATCACCAACATGGACGAGGTGCCGCTGACGTTCGACATCCCGGTGAGCCACACGGTGGAAAAGAAGGGAACCAGCACGGTAGCGATACGCACAACGGGGTACGAAAAGGCTTCGTTTACCGTTGTGCTCGGCTGCCATGCTAACGGACAGAAACTGCCGCCGATGGTGATTTTTAAGAGGAAGACTTTGCCTAAAGAGACGTTTCCAGCAGGCGTCATTATTAAGGCAAACGAAAAGGGCTGGATGGACGAGGGAATGATGAAGGATTGGCTGAGGCAGGTGTATGTACGGAGACCGGGTGGTTTTTTCCACACATCACAATCGCTGCTGGTTTGTGATTCCATGCGTGCCCATCTCACCGCCGACAACAATCCGCAAGAAGCAAGTGAAGCAGATGAACGCTACGCTTGCTGTGATTCCGGGAGGTCTGACTAAGGAACTCCAACCGCTGGACGTCGGCGTGAACCGGCCGTTCAAAGTGAGGCTGCGAGCGGCGTGGGAGCGGTGGATGACCGAAGGAGACCACAGTTTCACAAAGACTGGAAGGCAGCGCCGGGCGAGTTACGCCACAGTGTGTGACTGGATTGTAGCTGCTTGGGCTAACGTGTCTGCTGGCACTGTCGTCCGAGCTTTTGCTAAAGCCGGCATCATTTCTAGGGAGTCGCACGGCACGGACTCTGACTCTGACAGTGAGGAACGTGAACCTGCCATGTGTGATTTAGCGCAGCTGTTCAATTCCGACACGGAGGATGAAGACTTTGATGGGTTTGAGTGACTGTTACGGTAATGTGCTTGTTTTAGTGTTGTTGTAATTAATAGTGTTGTTGTAATTATTGGTATTTTAATATATTAATAAAAAGCACAGCTAAACTCAGTTTTGCTCCCGATCTATTTTTTTTTAACATGCACGTGTGTGTGTGTGTTGTCAGGCGGGCCGTACGTAGTATATGAATACACACAGGGGCGGACGTATATAAAACGTGTATAGCGGACGTGTATATAAAACGTGTATAGCGGACGTAATTAATAGTGTTGTTGTAATTAATAGTATTTTAATATATTAATAAAAAGCACAGCTTAACTCAGTTTTGCTCCCGATCTATTTTTTTTTAATATGCGCGTGTGTGTTGTCAGGCGGGCCGTGTATATAAAACGTGTATAGCGGACGTGTATATAAAACCTGCGCCCTATCTTCAGGTGCGCCGTATCTGTGTGTTAAATACAATAATTGCACACATAACTGAGACTGCGCCTTTTCGTACGGTGCGCCTTTTGGTCGTGAAAATACTGTAGTTAATACAGGTTTGACTGATGTTCAAACAAAGTGTCAAAAATGTGCTTTAAAATATATTGAGGTTTGTTTCCATTGAGGTTAATTTATTAATAATATTGCTTCTGATTCAGATTGAACTCAATTTTTCATCTGGTACATTATGGTGTTTTTTTCCTATTAGATTTTAAGAATAATTAAAACCCACAGTTTTTGTTTTTTTTGTAAATGGCTGCATGTCTGGTTTTATAGATCCTACCACAGAAACCAAACGAGGATGAAATGGATTCAAATACACTACATTACATACTACTACATTTAATGATCTTATTAATTAATTTTGCACACACCTCTGTCAAGGTGATCTATGTAAAAATCTGTCACAACATATGTGTGAATATAAGTGCTTGTATTTTCCAGTTGGTGCTAATATGTAAAGAGGACGTATGATGCTTTTTGTTAATTTTTTTTTTTTTTAATCACAAAAAGCATGATGCTGTAAGTTGACCATGATCAAAAGTCCAAGGCCTGAGATGATGGTGAAGAGTCCAGGCTTTGAAATGTTACTTCTCCTTCCTCATCTTGACGTCTTCTTGACGGCCTCCGCTTCTGTAGTCGTCTTTGTTGCTGAGGTTTTGTTACTAATGTTTGTTCCATGGGTCATTTTGCATCAGACTCAGGCTCTGTTTACGTGCAGATGTATCTGAGAAGGTTTCCATTTCAAGTAAAAGCAGGTGTGAAATCCTGCTCGAAGTGCTTGTTTTCATCTCCGCTGGAACAGAGCGGGCTCATTGGGAGGGACGTTCCAGACAGAAGCTAATGTGTTTATAACAAAAAAAAAAAAAAAAAAAGCATTGAAAATGTTCTAGTGGAGCTGAAGGACAGCCCTACTGAAAATGCACTTGTAATGCATTTGTAAATGTTGCAGCCTAATGCAAACCCATATTTAAATAACTATTGAAAGCTTTGCTGAGGACAGAATCTTTCATAAGACATAATGAGATTAGTTGAAACAATTATAAATAGTTTTCAGTCATCTAAACTGTGACCTTTTGCTTAATAACTGTTGCATATACAGCGTCTCCATTTTTGCTTAAGCCATCACGCTGGGAATCAAATTTTGTGTCATTTGCTCGACACTAATGCTGTTCATGGTGTTTCAACTGATTAAATTATGATAGCAAAAGGATGAGGATAATGCTGATCAGAGGGAATAACTCAGGGTTAGTAATATGCGTGTTTGTTTGAATTTTGTGTGTGTGTCGTGTCTGAAATGCACGTCCCTCCATTAAACTTCCTGCTAATCCTGCATCCTGCAGTCGGGCAGTTTCGAGGCTGGTTTGTTCTGTGATGGCAGAGTGACGGCTTGTGGTGATGCACAGAAACTACACAGTGTGCTTACGCTTTATTTAGAAGTGATTCTAGTAAGTGCAAATGCATTGTGGGACATTCTCCAACAATGTGTATTTCTCTCATAAATGCTTCATTTTCACCAACCTCCATTTTTGCCTCTGGAATTGGTTGTAATTCGTCTTGAGGACAAAGCTTAGGTTCTGTCCAAAAATTCTATACCAAATAGTGATTTTCTCTGAAGGGAGTGTGTCCATCTATCAGTCTGTTCACTGTAATGTGTGTGTGTGCGCGAGTGTGTGTGTGCTCAATATGAAATGCAGACAATAAATATAATAGCTCTTCGATGCAGTAAATGGGTCAAATCATGGTTTGCAAGATAAGAAAGTCAAAAACTTTTTAAAATACACTTATAAAGAGCATCGATCAGGATTTTAAGGTTCGTTTGTATCTTTTTTTTTTTTTTTTTTTTTTTACAAAAGTCATGATTTAGTGTAAAATAGTTTATAAAACAGAATTAATATTGAAATAAACAGCAAAATGAATTGTACATAGTGCGTTTAGAGAGGATAAGTAGTCGACAAGAATGACAAATAAGTCATAAAAACATGTTACAGAAACTGTTTTCATATAATATAAATGTGAAGTCCATGACTTTAGTTTATCATATTACAGTAGACAGGTAAGCAAGTAAAGTACAGGTGCTTTCATTTACCTAGATACATAGACGTATGCATGACCAGCTATGTAGTTTTATATCTAATGATAATAAAAACTAAATTAAGTCAAACAGCTTACTCTTTGGTCTGGTTCACTCAGCCACCCACACTTTTTAATTTGTTAAATTGTCCACTGGATGTTCCACTAGTCTTCACATTCATTTCATCCTGTCACTGCAGCTCATATTTCTACACATCTCACATATAGTCACTTGTCCCTTTTCAATTTCTCTCTTTGCCTTTTCTCTAGGATGCCATTTTTATTGAAGTAATCCACACACAGATGTTATTGAGATGCTCCACAAGATGAGCATGTGCTGTTATATCAGTGGTGTATGCTGGGATCTGACAGCCTCGGGTCAATAAACAGCCAGGGGTAGTGCACATCGAACAAGAACTGAAACAGGGTGTTCAAAAAGCCCAGCCGAGGAATAAAAGCTCTTAACATCTCTGTTCACTGGCCCCAGCAGTGCACAGTAATTGGTCACAAATGTTCGGTAGATACTGTAGTTAGAGTCTGAAAGTGCTTTTCACACTCCGGTCTGACTGCGTCGCCGGAAAACATGAGGAGTGGAGAAAAAAAAATAATAATGGGGTGGTGGGTATTAGAGGAGGTTTGGAATTAGGTTTGCTGGGGGTCATTCCCAGCACGCTACAGGTCACCTGCCATTGTGGGACGCACACACACCGTTCACTCATTCCTACGGGGGCAGTTCAGAAACTCCAATTAACCTAAGCGTGTTTTTGGGAGACATGACATGAGCATGTGAACTCCACACGGAAAGGTCCCAGCCCAAGGACACACACACACACACACACACATTGTGTATGTGTGTGTGTGTGTGTGTGTGTTTTTCCTTTTTGAAGCTCTCACCAGACACTAGATGGAGCTCTTAGCATTTTTTTTAACATGGAAAACACAGGAAGTCAAACTTGCTTCCAAACTGTACAACTGGCAGATTTAATGTTTACTACGGTTACAATTAGTTTTCCCTATAAGGAGTACAAGTAATAATTTGCTTTTTTTGTCTATCACACAATAAAAGAAGCAACTTATTTTGTATTCTGTATATCCCTGTGATTTTGTGCCTCTAACATTAATGAACAATATAAATGTGTTTTTGTACAGGAGTGTAAAAGCTTTATTCTGTTCCCCTGTTTCATGCCAGCCACAGCTTTTTTTTTTTTTTGACGTGTTGTCTTCTCCTCCACAGATCCGCGGCTTCCTCTCCAGGTTCGACAACGTCCTGCCCGCCAGCCTGGCCTTCGACAAATGCACTGCCTGCTCGCCCATCGTAAGTGGCACTAACGATATCGCAAGCGGCGCGTCGTTCAAGTCCGTTACCGCCGTAAACTCACAATGTAGGTGAAATATAGGGGCGGAAGAGGCAGGCGAGCGGGATGGGATTTACTTTATCAGCTCGGGATCAGTTACCATGTAACGCAGTTTGTTTTGAAACACAAAATGCAGCCTTAGCAAGAAGAAGGGGGGATTCCCATCTCCTCCTTTTCCACATTGTTAAGTCAGTAGAGCTGTGTTGAAATGCAGCTCCTTGAGGAATACTGAAGACACACACACACACACACACACACACACACATACACACACACACACACACAGCCACAGAAAAGCTGATAAAACCATATGGTAGCAATCAGGCAGCAGTTGCTTATTGATGTCAGTGACTGTCGTATGAGTAGAATTAGCTCCCACCACTGCTCTCTGTCTTTCTGTGTGTGTGTGTGTGTGTGTGTAAAGATGGGCTGTTGAAGGGTCCACATCTCTTTAAATCAGCCCAGTGAGGTGGGAAAAATTGCCTTTGTGCTTTTTTTTTTTTTTTTTTTTTTACCGCGTTTTCATTGGTCTGCGGCCAACTAGCCAATGAGCGGCCCAAGTGGCCTTTGCGGTTAGCAGCACGCAGCGACGTGATTGGTTCCCCCGTATGTTAGTGTAAGACTGGAGGGAAGAAGAGGAAAAACATAACTTAAAGAGTGAGAAAGTTTAATAAAAAAAAAAAAAAAGAGGCGGGGGGAGAAGGAGAAAGGGGAGGGAACAGAGGAAGTGCAAGAAAGGCTGTTGTGATGAGCGGAGGGCCAGTTCTCTCTCTCTCTCTCTCTCTCTCTCTCTCTTTCTCTCCCAATCTCAATGCAGTCTTTGTGTCTATAAAGAGGTCATAAAGCCCCAGATCTATCACTTTCATGTGAAGACAGACAGACAGAGAGAGGGAGAAACCAACAGATGGGGGGGGGGGGGGGGCTGGCCTTGTAAGCTAAAAGTTTAAAAGTTTTCTCCTCCTACGCTACTTCAGAAAGTGAAGAGAGGGGGAAAAAAAAAGTATCCTCCCCATCCTAAGGTGTCATGTTTCTGCCTGTGTGACTGATGGGATTATTCGCTCCTCACAGAGGGTTCATACGGTGTGATAGGGATTGGGTGAAGCCCGTGTAGTCAGGAACAATGAACAACATGAGTTGGGAAAGATGATCCCTTTGCTGCGGCGGGGGATAAAGGTTATGTAGTGAAAATGTTTTTATTCAGTTAATCCCACCCACACATTTCCACCCCCCCCCCCGTTTTGCATCAGATTGTCTGCCTTCTCTATTTTTTCCCCAGTCTTCACCTCCGTCTCTTCCCTTTTTTTTTCCCCTCTCCCCCGTCTTACCTTTTCTCTCTTTTCCTGCTCTCCCTCCCCCATATCTCCCCTCCCTCCTTCTGTGTCCCTGTGTCCATCTATCAGCCCGTTCACTGTAATGTGTGTGTGTGTGTGTGTGTGTGTGTGTGTGCATGTCTGTCTGTGTGCCGCAGTCAGCTGTGTGCTGCCAGGTCACTATGGCAACAAAACAATTCAGCCCCTGTCTGGGCTGGAGCAGTTCCTGTAGAGTTGGGGCTTTTTTCTGTGTGTGTGTGTGTGTGTGTGTCTGTGTGTGTGTGTGTGTGTGTGCATGTGTGTGTGTGTGTGTGTGTGTGTGTGTGTTTCCTAACTCTTTCTGGGGCTGTGAGCCAATAAAACTCCACGCCAGAGAGTAAATCACAGCTGACGTGGCTTCGTCTAAAACAGTGCCAGACATTTCTTACTACAACTACTTGTACGAACACTACCAAATATGCTACCACTAACTAAACGTTTAAAGGAGACATAACGTGCGTTGTGTGATTTTTTTTCTTTTTCTTCTTTTGGTCATGTAAAGGGTGTTATAATGTCGACTGTCCAAAAAAAGAGGTAGAAACGCAGCCTTTAAGTTGTCAGTCAAACTCTGTTTCCCATTGAAAAGCCCACAAACGTCCGTCCTACAGTCGTTGTCAGTGGTTTTTTTGTTCATATATGTTTTTGGTCAGGATGTGTTTCAGAAAGTTTTGAGTTGAGTTCTAATCTGGGACCTCTGGGTAGATAGTAGCCTGGGCTGAGTTTTTTTTTTTTTTTTTTCTAATTTTACTTATTTATTTGTTTATCTGTAAATCATGCAAATATAGTCCACAAGAGTCTCAGAATAAAAACCAGGGTTCCTATGGTCATGAAAAATCTGGGGGGAAAAAAAAATCTTGAATTCGAAAAATAGCCAAATGTCCAAGCCAGGAGAAGTTTAAATAAACACTGGAGTTTGGGGAAAGTCGTGGAAATTCACGTTTTAATGGAGTATATAGTTTGTGGTTGACAGACTGAGAAAAGTCTGTATTGGTTAAACAATACTCAGTAACGTGCAGGCGGAGCCGTCATGTTCTTTGTGATACCTTCGTACAATGCCAGGAAATTGACGATTTCGATAATGTCTGGCTTCACTTGAGTAACGTGTGAGCGATGGCTTGAGAAAGGCCGGCGGTTATATTGGAGTATTTCCTGGTTTCTTTAGTTTTTTAGTCAGAATACCTTCTGCCTGCGGATGGTTGGTCGGAAAAGAAATAAATCATTCGATGATGTCACTTAGGGAAACAAGCGATGCACGTTCTCAGTCATTTTTCTGCATGTCAAATCTTCATGTATCCTCAGTCTTTGCAGAGAACGTACGGTCATGACAATTTGCCTTAAAAGCGTGGAAAAAAAGGTATGAACCTTAAAAAAAAAAAAACAGAGAGACATGGAAATCTGCATGACCTGTCCTCTATAATAACTGTTATACTTAAATAGATGTCACAGATTGTTAAAGTTTAGAATCGGATTCACGCTGATCTTAGTGGTCCCACTGTGGGTGTGTGGATGGATCCCTCGCCAGACGCTGAAAAGAAGCTAAACTACACACTTGAATTGATTTGTGGTCGTGTTACAAGATGCGTAATGTTACACCCGATGCTGAGAGTCAGTATTATGTCTGTTTTTGACTGTGCAGGTAAACTCAACATGAAATTCCCCTAATAGTGAAGCATGCATCTTAGAGCTGAGTCAATTTGGTCGATTGTCCGAAAATGTCCTCTAGAGAGAGTTCTGTTCACCCACAGATTATCCTGCCCTGTAACATGAGTGACATTATACTGCATTCCCGTAAAAATTTACTGCAAAATGTCAGATGTTATTTTAGAACGGGAGTTTTATAACTTCCACGCCGTTGCTTTTTACTTATAGCGTAGACACATATACAACAACCACAGGTTGACTACGCGGGCTTTACGAGGTCTGCTTCCTGCGTAACGTGCCGTTCCTCTGGAATACCAGAAGGCCAGTGTGGTTCTTTCATGAGTCAGTATGGAGTTTGTGTGTGTGTGTGTGTGTGTGTGTGTGTGTGTGTGTTTTAAGTGTGCTGTCTATCCAGGCGTTGCGACCATATATCCTAACAGGGGGGAGTCAAAGCCACTGAGTCACCAGGAAGTGTTTACTCACACCACTCTATGTACATTAGGTGTCACATCAAGGCCAAACCAGCAGACTAGAACCTCCTCAGCACGTCAGACATTAGTCAGCCGTCAGTCAAAAATTAAACTTGTGTTAATGATTACCCCTTATACTGCTAATACTACTACAAACAATACGACTTCAGCGCATACTCAAACACAGCTACCAGATGATGCTGGTTCTTTACAGTTTGATTCATGTGACTTCCAGTTCAAAGCATCTATGTAGAACTTTGTAGAAACCAGTCCATCTCTCTGAGCCATCAGGACCACCCAGAGATTATTTGATATGTGTAAGGATGCAATACACACACACACACACACACACACACACACACACACAGGCACATGCACTGCTAATACTACTGGGATACTTTCAGCTCCACAACTTCAAAAAGACAACATTACAACTGCTAAATAAAGCTGTAGGGTACAACTTCATGTGTGTCTACAAGGACAAGTGTGTATATACACATGTGGATCCTGTGTGTGTGTGTGTGTGTGTGTGTGCCATCTGACCTAGATGTCGATGAGTTTAGTCTCTCCTGAGTCCACGCGTAGGAAGCTAAACACAAAATCTCTGTCTTCTACTGGTCAGATTATTTAAAGCCTTGATGGCAGATGGAACAAAACGTAGAATATATCCAATATATGGAAACGTTTTTTAATTAAAAAAATATATCTAAACTCATACAGTCATGAGTTTTTTTTGTTTTGTCATTTTTGCCTTGAGACACGCATCCCGAGTCCACAGTCCGACCTGGGATGTCGCAGTTACGGGGCGTCGTGTGCTGTAGCCGTTCGCCTAACGCGGCGTCCGATAACAAAGCGAGATTTAGCCGCGGGCGTCTCGTGTAACCGATCCCGTGATGGAAGTAGAGAATCAAAAGAAATAAAAGAGAAGGAAGCGAAGAAAAGAGAAGTTGAAAAGATGAATGAGAGACACGTCAGTGTGTATTGTGTGTGTGGCACGTCTGGCTCCCAGACTAGACGCCAGGTCAGTCTGCGAGCACGCACACACACACACACACACACACACACACACACACGCACACACGCAGTAACGGACACAGTGTGTTAATGGCTGAGGCAGAGGTAACCCTACACCTGCAGAGGAGGGTCTGTGGGCATCCATGAAAGGTTCAGCCAAGCTTAGGAAGGTGTGTGTGTGTGTGTGTGTGTGTGTGTGTGTGTGTGTGTGTGTGTGTGTGTGTGTGTGTGTGTGTGTGTGTTTTGTGGATTGAAGGTGTGGGGTATTTGAAGTGGGAGATGAAGGAGAACATCTCAGTGATCGCAGACTTACTGAATTGTTGCAGATTTTGTGCCCAAGAGCCATAGCAGGAAAAAAGGTGCATATTTTATTTAATCTTTCGTTTGAATAAAACACTTTCAAAAACATCTCGGGTAGATTTTAAATCGCGTTAGGGAACATTTTTCACCCGTGTGACCTGAGCACATGGACTTAAGGAGAATTTGTCAGGAAAATGAAAAAGAAATAATAATGTTCACCCTTAATAATGCACCCTTCAAGCATCCCCATGGAACCTTGTTTTTCCCCATCGCTCCAAATCATGAGAAATAAGATGCTGTGATTTTGGAGCTGTAATAAACATGATCCTCAACAGGCGAGTCAGGAAAACAATGTCCTATAGTGTCCATGTTTCACTCATACTGAGCATTTTCTGTCAAATCATCTGGAATTGTTTTCTTGTTCTTCTAGTGGGTTTTTTTTGTTTTTCTGTCCAGGTCCTGGACAGCTACGAGAGGGACGGTTTCCACTTCCTGTCCAAGGTTTTTAATTCTTCCCACTCGTTCCTGGAAGACCTGACGGGCCTGACGTTGTTGCACCAGGAGACCCAGGCTGCGGAGGTAAAACACACACACACACACACACACACACACACACACACACACACACACACACACACACACACATAACCTGCAACAGGAGACCCAGGCCGCACTGTCAACACAATGTCACACTCCGCGCGCACACATAACCGCATTATTTACAGTTTGAGTGTTCGATAGTGTGTTTATTTTTCCTCCCGAGCCGAGTTTGTTGAGAGATTTCCTCCGGCCGAGGCCGATCGAAGCGTCGCCTTGTCAGAAGAGAGAACAACGTTATTTATCGGGAGCGTAACACTGTGCAGAGCCTCGCTCCTTTTTTAGGTGAGATATATATATATATATATATATATATATATATATATATATATATATATATATATATATATATATATATATATATATATATATATATGGGTGGTTTTCCTCAAGACTCCCCTCTGACATGAGACAGAGGGAGAGGCAGAAAACGTGGGGGTGGGGAGGGGGGCTGCAGAGTTGTGGGAAAATCCCACGTACTTTCTCCCCGACTCCCACTCATAACACACATGGATGGAGGAGGGGAGGAAGAGAAAAAGGCACGGAAGTGAGGGGAGAGAGAACAGAAGAAAGTGTTGGGGGGGGTAAGGGGAGATAAGAGAGATGCAGTGGAAGGAGAAGGAAGACAAAAAGAGAGAAAATGTCGCAAAGGAGGAAGAGAAATAGACGATAATGTGGTCTTTTTTTCCTTTTTTTTTCCTCCCTCTCCTCCAACATCCGGCCGCTCGCTCCCTCCCTCTCTCGGGCCTCAGCTCCTCTGCTCGTCTCTCATCCCCCTCTGCTGCTATCAATCTTTACCTCAGTCCCCCTCCTCCCCCCCCTCGCCCCCCTCCCTCCCTCACGGAGCGCGTTGAACAGTCTGGCGTAGGACCCCTCGTCTTCAATCAGAAGATGGAGAGATTTGTTTTGATTGCTCAGCCCACCAGCGCCAGAAGTCTTCGCGCCTGTTTCCTGTACACAGATTAGCTTTTCTAAAAGCGACTGCACCGACTGAGGATGTCCCTTTTGAGCTTTTTTTTTTTTTTTTTAATTTCCTTCCAATTCCAGGAATGGACAGAAATTCCTCCCTCGCTCATGAAAGCATATCATTACTTATTTCATGCGGCAGCCACTAGCAAAAGGCCTGTGGCTGCTGCAGGGTCCACGGTTGGAGCTGTGCTGGCCTGAAATAATGGTCATTTCCTAATGTAAAAAAAAAGGGTTTAAAGGGTTCCGTTGGAGCCATCTTTTATGATTCATCGTTGGATGATTGTTACTTCCAGTGGCTGATTTGGTTACTTGGTGCTTTGACATGGTTTGGGATTACCTAACTCATGCTAGTTTTCTTACTTACAATATTTGTCTTCTTCTAAATGTTCGATTTTTTTTTTTTAAAGCTTTATTTCAGCCAAGTCACTGTAGTGACAATGGTCTTGTTCATATATTAGACAATGTTTGGGAAGGAATTACAGTGGGATTAATTGACTAATACTTTTCTACAAAGTTTTCTTCTTGCCCTAAAGCAGAGTACTGAATTCATGACAGGCCGTGTGTATCTGTGTGTATCTGTGTGTATCTGTGTGTATCTGTGTGTAAGTGACTTCTAAACTGTAATCTGCGTCACCAGATAGGAGTAATATGTACTTATGGCCTATTTTGGGCGAGTTTGTAACCTGAGAAGTACTTTTTATGCGGTCACCACAGGGTTTTGGGGGAGTTCAAGTTTGGATACAGTTTAGACTGACTGAAACTTCTCTGTGTGTGTCCTCGTTTGTGTGTGTGTGTGTGTGTGCGCATGTGTGAATGTGAGTGTGCACAAATCAGCGTGAATGGCTCCTTTGTGAGACCAGCCCTCTTGAGATTATAGTAGGAGCGTAGCAGGGTGGAAAATGTACTATGACTCTGGCATCTGGCAAATTAGTTACATGTATTTCAAAACATGTCGAACATTTTCTTTGTGTGTGTGTGTGTGTGTGTGTGTGTGTGTGTGTGTGTGTGTGTGTGTGTGTGTGTGTGTGTGTGTGTGTGTGTGTGTGTGTGTGTGTGTGTGTGTGTGTGTGTGTGTGTGTGTGTGTGTGAGTGTGTGTGAGTGTGTGTGAGCATGCAGCTTGTTGAACCCTTCCCCTCATGAGACCATTCAGGTTTGCGGGTAAAACAAAAAAGGGAAAAAAAAGAAAACATGACAAAACATTTCCATGTATTTCTGATCTGCTGAGGACTTTTTTCTTTTCCATTTTACTCTTTTTTTTTTTTTTTTTTCCCTCCTCCTCCAGTTCAGATTGGCCAGTTTCTCTCTATCCAGCAGTTCCTACACTGTTGGACTGAAGACAAATGTAAGGCCTCAGCAAACAAGGTTCTTGTCAGATCATCCAACTATTCTGTTTTGCAAGTGAGCTTCTTCTCTTCTCCTCTGTCACTTTCTCTCTTGCATAGCTTCTGTATGTATGAGTGTGATAAATCATTTGAGGCCACCACACTATGAATCCAATCAGTTTGGGGAGCTTACGTGATGTGATTGTTCTCAATAGATGGTGTCAGTGACTAATGTTTGGCAATATGAGCAAGTCAAAAACTTTTTAAATCACAGTTTAAGACGCTTTCACGAGATCCCTCAAAAATTACAAATTTACATTTACATCACGTTGGTTTCTTGTCATTTAAAAAGTCCATTTGTATCTTTTTTCTTTTTCTTTTACAAGAATCTTGCTTTTGTGCGATACTTAATCCACCTGGAATATAAAATGAATTCAATTTCAATTCAATTTATTTTCAATTTATTTGTATAGCCCAGAATCACAAATCAGATTTGCCCCAAAGGGCTTTACATTGTGTACAAAAGCAACACAACATCCCCTGTCCTTACACCCTCACATCGTACAAGGTAAAACTCCCTAAAAAAAAAACTTTAACAGGGAAAAAAAACGGAAGAACCCTCAGGAAGAGAAACAGAGGAGGGATCCCTCTTCCAGGACAGACAGGTTGCAGTAGATGATGTGTGCAGGTGGAAACATTACAGGGAAAACAAACAGAAAAACAGAACTGTAATGAACTTTAGTGGAGGATGAGGAGCAGGATCCATCACAGCTTCCAGGTGAACCAGGACAGCATCAGACCCTCCAACATCCGTAGATCCCTCAGTGGCTGCACTGCAGCATGCTCTGTGAAAGAGAAAACACAGGGCAGGACTCCAGGAACACAGCAGATTTAAAAGTACAGTAGTGTCAGGCCTCAATAAGAGGACTCAAAAAGGACTCAAATACAAAGAAAATATCTATGGCTATAAATCACTATATAATAAAGGGACTAGACTATGACTATGACTAGGGGGAAACTAAACTATCTCCGAAAAGGCTGGAGGAAAAAAACTCAATAACCATGAAACAAAATCTCTCCTAAAAACTGGAGGAACTATACTCAATGACTATAAAACAAAATATTTCCAAATAACTGAAAACAAGGGCTGAACTGAGAATCTACAATTAGCTATCTAGACTAAGGCTATGAAAAACTACAACAAAAAATCGCTCCGAAGAGGACAGCACGACAGGCAAGGCAAGGCAACAAGAACTGTGACCAGAGGACTTCAATGGCTTGGGTGAACGCACGGGACGAAACACTTCGGCACAAGACAAGGGGAGACACAGACAATATATACACAAGGTAATTGGAACCAGGTGGAAACAATCAGGGCGGGGCAGACAATCAGACCGGTGACACGAGGAAGGGCAAGTGACCTGAAACGAGAGGAGAGTTAGACTTTCAAAATAAAACAGGAAGTGACAAGACAAAAACCCCAAGACAGGACAAACTTCACCGCGGTGTGACAGTACCCCCCCCTCTAGGGCCGACTCCTGACGGCCCAGGCTGGTCAGGGTGGTCCCTGTGGAAGTCTGTGATGAGCGTAGGGTCTAGGATATAACGCGCCGGGACCCACTGCCTCTCCTCCGGCCCATATCCTACCCAGTCCACCAGATATTGTTTTCCTCGGCCCCGTTTGCGAACTGCCAGTAACCGCTTGACCTTGTAGACCGGACCGCCGTCTATCACTTCTGGGGGCGGTGGAGGGGCGGTGGTTGGGACCATCGGGCTCTCCCTGGCGCGAAGCGACACTCTCTGGCCTGGCCGGTAAGTTGGGGCGGGTCGCCTCTTGCGGTCTGCAGTTTTCTTGACCCGGTCCCCTTGGCGAATTAGAACCTCCCTGGCAGCTGCCCAGATGTGGTGGCAGCGGCGAACCATGGCATGGGCGGAGGGAACAGACGCCTCCTGCTCATTGTCTGGGAACAC
The DNA here is from genome assembly GCA_036785175.1 of Eupleurogrammus muticus. NCBI lineage: Eukaryota > Metazoa > Chordata > Actinopteri > Scombriformes > Trichiuridae > Eupleurogrammus > Eupleurogrammus muticus. Next base: position 853,861 of record JAYKQN010000021.1, read on the forward strand.
AGGAGGTTGGTAACCAAATACGCATTTAAACGGTGATGTACCTGTGGCTGAGGTGGGCAGTAGGTTGTGGGCATACTCGACCCAGACCAGGTGTTGGCTCCATGTCGAGGGATTCTGAGAGACCAGACACCGGAGGCCGGTTTCCAGTTGTTGGTTGAGGCGTTCGGTCTGGCCGTTGGCCTCCGGGTGATAACTTGAGGTCAGGCTGGTTTTCGCTCCGACGAGTCGGCAGAACTCCCTCCAGAACCTGGAGACGAACTGGGGGCCCCGGTCTTACACAATGTCCTTGGGAAATCCGTGAACCTTGAAAATATTGTTCATCATGATCTCCTCCGTTTCTTTGGCGGAGGGCAGTTTAGGCAAAGCAATGAATCTAGCCATCTTGGAGAATCTATCCACCACGGTGAGGACCGTGGTGCTACCTTGGGAGACCGGAAGCCCCGTGACGAAGTCCACCGAGATGTCGGACCATGGTCTGGAGGGAATGGGGAGTGGCTGCAGCAGGCCCATGCGTGACCCGGAGGACGTCTTGTTCAGGGCGCAGACCGAACATGCCTCTACGTACTCCCGGACCTCCGGCTCCATGGAGGGCCACCAGAACCTCCGGGAGATAGCGAACATCGTCCTTTTAACTCCCGGCTGGCAGGAAAGCAGTGAGGTGTGGGCCCAATGGATCACCTGTGGGCGCATATAAGCCGGGACAAACAAACGGTTCTCTGGGCACCCACTAGGTGACGGAGCCTCACCATTAGCCTGCTTAACCTCATTTTCTATTTGCCAGGTCAGAGCTCCAACCACACATGTACGTGGGAGGATCGTTTCTGGATCCTTGGCAACAGGCTCAGGGTCATTGGGGTCTGTGACGGAGTTAGCAGAAATCTGTCTATTGCCTGTGACCTCTTTTCCTTGCCGTGGGAGTTTCATACAGACCCTCACACAGTCCGCTCCCCACCTCAGGATCTCCCCTGATCTCCAATCTATGTGGGGATTGTGGCGGTGTAACCATGGCTGTCCTAAAATGAGAGTCTGAGAGGGTGACTTGACTACATACAGACGAATGCTCTCCTGGTGGTTGTTGATGATCAATCTGAGAGGTGCTGTGATGTTTGTGACGGTGAAAAGGTCCTGTCCATTAAGAGCTTTAGTGCGGATGGGCTTAGCTAAAAGTTCTATTTCGAGGCCCAGTTGTTCCGCAAAGCGCCCGTCTATCAGGCTCTCGTCCGCCCCCGAGTCTATGAGTTCGTTAAGCTCAATGGTGGTGTGGTGTTTTACCTGGACGGTAGTGAGAGTACGTGGTGGGGTGCTTGCACCCTTGACGTTTCTCACCACCAGGTTCTTCTTGGCAGGGCAGGTGGCGACGAGATGGCCGGGTTCCCCGCAGTAGAAACAGCGACCCTCCTGTAGCCGTCTTCGTCGTTCCTTCGGCGATAGTCGGGCTCTCCCCAGCTGCATGGGTTCTCCGTCTTCTTCTGGATGATGACAGTGACGTGGCTCTGGTGATGATCGACGGGTTACCGGCCAACCTGGCGTTTGTGGGTGTATGGACCCTTCCATCGGCGGGGTTCTCGTAGTGCGTCGCTGCCTGAGCTGGCGGGCTCGGTTATCCGTCCGGATAGCGAGGGCGATGAGCGAGTCGAGGTCCGTGGGTAAATCCAGAGGAACCAGGAGGTCCTGGATCGGAGCTGCCAATCCCTTTAAAAAGACGTCATATAGGGCTGTCATATTCCAACCAATCCCCGCCGATAAGGTGCGAAACTGGATGGCATAGTCACAAACTGAGTTATTGCCCTGTTTCAGCCCGCTCAGTTCCTGAGCCTTCTCCCGGTTAGTCGTGACAGGGTCAAAAATCCTCTCTAGAGTCTGTTCAAATTCCAAAAAAGAACTGCAAACCGGGGAGTCTCGGGCCCACTCTGCCGAAGCCCAAGCCTTGGCTCTCCCGGCCAGGTGGGAAATCATAAAGGCAATCTTTGAACGGTCAGTGGGAAAAGCCTGGGGGTTTAGCTCATAATGTAATGAACAGTCAATGAGGAAGGTCTTGCATAAGCCCGGTTCGCCAGAGAATCGGGCTGGTGGAGCTAACTTACATGCTGCCCCCACTACAGTCATCGATGGAACGGGGTTCACTGGGTTGGTGGGCGCCACTACTGGAGGCTCAGGTGCAGCCTTCGTCTGCACTAGGTGATCGTGCAGATCCTGGAGTTGTGAAGATAGGAGCGCCATCTGGGAGGCCAGGGCGGTCTGGAATTCCTCCTGACGGGAGAGCCGGGCCTCCTGGGCTCGCAGGGCTGCCGTGAGCTGTTCTCTCTCCGCTGAGTCCATACTGGCCGAAGTGTACTGTCAGGCCTCAAAAAGAGGACTCAAAAAGAGGACTCAGATGCGGAGTGGAACAGCAGGTTTTATTAATAAATAGGCAACCTCTTCCACAGGGAGCAAAAAGAGGGCTATGACAAAATACAAAGAAAATATCTATGGCTATAAATCACTATACAATAAAGGGACTAGACTATGACTATGACTAGGGGGAAACTAAACTATCTCCGAAACTATACTCAATGACTATAAAACAAAATATTTCCAAATAACTGAAAACAAGGGCTGAACTGAGAATCTACAATTAGCTATCTAGACTAAGGCTATGAAAAACTACAACAAAAAATCGCTCCGAAGAGGACAGCACGACAGGCAAGGCAAGGCAACAAGAACTGTGACCAGAGGACTTCAATGGCTTGGGTGAACGCACGGGACGAAACACTTCGGCACAAGACAAGGGGAGACACAGACAATATATACACAAGGTAATTGGAACCAGGTGGAAACAATCAGGGCGGGGCAGACAATCAGACCGGTGACACGAGGAAGGGCAAGTGACCTGAAACGAGAGGAGAGTTAGACTTTCAAAATAAAACAGGAAGTGACAAGACAAAAACCCCAAGACAGGACAAACTTCACCGCGGTGTGACACAGTAGTGGTACAACAGTATCACAGATAGAAGAAGAAAAAGAAGCTCAGAGCATCTCATGAGGACCCGGCAGACTATCCTATCGAGCATAACTATAACTAGGCCAGCCAGGGCCGGCCCTAACTATATGCTTCATCGAACAGGAAAGTTTTTAACCTATTCTTAAATATAGGAAGGGTGTCTGCCCCCCGGACTGAGACTGGAAGACGGTTCCACAGGAGAGGAGCCTGGAAGTTGAAGGCACTGCCTCCTGTTTTAACTTTAGAAATTCTGGGAACCTCCAATAAGCCTGCATATTGGGAGCGTAATGTTCTTGATGGGCGATATGGGACTAAGAGATCCCTAAGGTAGGATGGCGCCTGATCGTTGAGTGCTTTATAGGTGAGGAGCAGGATTTGAATTCTATACGAGATTTTACAGGAAGCCAGTGTAGAGCGGCTAATACAGGTGAGATATGCTCACTTCTTCTAGTGCCGGTTAATAGACGAGCAGCTGCATTCTGGATCAGCTGGAGAGTCCTTAGAGACTTTTTGGTGCAACCCGACAGTAAAGAGTTGCTGTCGGGTTGCATGAGTTGATGGCATGTGTTTTTCATTGTTTAAAAGTGTGTGTTAAACTATCTAAACTATCAAGTTTTTAGGGTTACACCACATGACAGTTTTGGCATAGTCCCAGAAACAGCTTTGCATTGCATTGCATTTCAGCACTGATGAATGTTTGTAGATATTTTTCATCTGGATATTTTCTCTTTACTTCACGTGTCTTGTAGCTGATTAAAGTAAAAATAGACACACTTTCCTTCCCTAATAGAAAAATACCTTTACTCCACAGTGGAGACGTGTCCCACCTGAGTCCCATCAGCCCATGTTCAGAGAAGTTGATCAACCCTCAGCGTAGGTTCAACAGGGGTTGAGGTGTAATGCAATACAAGTTGCTGTTATTCTGAATGCAGGTACTATTTTTTAAAGTAGATTACTGATGGGGATTATTGTTTTTTTTAAATAAAAATATGTCATAAATATGTTATAAAGTCTACATGGAATGTCACTTTACTATACCAGTTGTGAAGTATTCATGACCACTGAGTTTAACACAGCAGGTAAACCAGCTCTGTTCTGCTGACCTGTGTTTGTGTAACCTGGAACGTTTGAACATCCCCGGTAGCAAAGAAATTAGAAATAATCTGCAAAGATTACATATAAAACAATTATATTTTCATGAAGCTAAATGTGTTTGGTGGAGCCTCCGTCTTTTTGAGGATTGTGGACAAAAACGGCCACGCTACTTTTGCACTTGTTGGACTTTTATTTTGAAAAGTTCTGCCTCCCATTATTTATGAATGGTTTGGTGTGAATGTCGAGTCATGCCTCGTGAAAACCGTCGTGAATGCCTCGCGTGCAGTTTATGACAGCAGACATGATCGTGAATGTCAACCCCCCCCGCGTCACGTAAAGTGTTACTGAGTACATTTTTAAAAGTCCTGACGCCGGGTCACACACACACACACACACACACACGTGCACGTCGGCGTTCCAACCAGCGCTCAAGGTAACCGTGTCAGACGTGGGCGTGTTGGGAGCAGGGTGTTGCGTGTTCCAGCTGATTGGCCTTCTTCCTGGCCGTAGCCCCCCCTCTCTCCTGGCTTGGTGTCGGACAAAATCAAACGGCCGCAAAACACGAGAGCCCGGCAGGAAACGAGCGTCTGAACAGGATGCCGTACGCTTCCTCTGACGTCCACCCGCAGCCTTTGGTGAGTCAGACGAAGTCGCATGAAGCGCCGCCTACATCCACCCACACAGGGACGTCAGTCTACTCCATGTTATGTAAAAGGGACAATGGAGATGGATCATTAGCACTACGTCATTCTGGTTAAGAAAATACCATAATCCTATAAAACACACACATAATGTCCTACTCCTGTCTAGTAAAGTAATGTTCTTCTGCTGTGACGAAAAACATGATTGAAACTTGCCCACCGGGGACTAAATCGCTTAAAACATCAGCTAAACGACAGTGGAAAATAGTGTGTGATAACGGCCACGTGATATGGAGGATCCGCTTTTGTCATTCTTTCTGTTATATACGTCTGCTGTCATTTTCAGTAAGCAGTTCTGCCTTTGTGTCTGTGTGTGTGTGTGTGTGTGTGTGTTCCCGCTCGCATGAATCTGTCCGCCCGCCCGTGAACGCGCCAAACAGAGGATGCGTGACCCCTCTGAGCACAAAGGGTCTTTCTGCAGAGTTGGCGTCCCACTCCCTTCCCACCTACTCCAGCGGGCAGTGCCAGTAAGTCACAAGACGGAGAGAGCGAGCGAGAGCGACGGGGACGACAGCCGCGCTGAACTTTGCAGAAGAATGTGTCACTTGTCACACTCGTCCTTGTTTTGGATCCATCTTGTGACATGAATTCTTTATAGTGTCATTTGAATACAGTGGCTCTCACAAAAACGATTGAAAATGGGTGTGAAACTCTTTTTTTTTTAAAGGCTATTCCGAAAAATCAACTAACAAGTCAGTTATGTAGGGGGGGGAAAAAAATGAATTTGTCAGAAAAATATTCAGTACTGAGCTGGAGAAAGTTGATAATTGATATTGTGGATCTAGTCCTGCTCCAGAGGGTGTAACCCGTGTTTGTATAAAAGAAAAAAAAAATGTCTTCTCACGCAAATGAAATCATTCTACAATGACCTCAGTGCTCCCAGGACGTGTTGAGGTCCGATTCTGTTTTTTTTTCGTGACGTAAATCATCAGCGTGGATCAGCGTTTACAGGCAGGATCATCTCTTTGCTAATTACCACTCTATTTGAAGATATTTTAACCTGCACCTTAATACAAAGTCTCATCACTTTCCTCTTTTGGCCTGATTCCAGCGCACACAGGCTCAGCAGGTTTACCTGAATAGTACATTTCAACAACAAGGTCATTCAGAGTGCTTTACGTTAAACATTAAAAGCATCAGGATACTTTAGGAAACAGTCGATTAAAAGGGGGAACTAGTCAGTGTTCATAAAGTCACACACACCTTGTGTCCCTCCGGGTGTGTGCGTGCATGCGTGTGTGTGTGTGTGTGTGCATGCTCCCACTAATCATCACCTTGACTCATGCAAATGCCTCGGAGGAGCAGAGGTTGCCCAACCACCGTGGGCTGTGCTTCTCTACGTAAAACAGTGTGCTGACGGTAAAGTTGATTTAGTTATGTTGGCCCATCACCTAGTGGCTTGGAAAACATACAAGTACGGGCATGCACACACACACACACACACACACACACACACGCACGCACTGTATCGCAAACTCTCTCCAGTCACATGCCCTTTTCTTCCTTTCTCTCTGTCTTTCTCTCCCCCACATAAGCGCGCACACACACACACACACACACACACACACACACAAACACACAGTGAGCGTCAGAGGGCCCCATGTATGTCAGAGTTTTATCCAAACACAGCTACGGTTGCTACATGCTACAATTATTACCAGATGGACTCAGGGAAAACATATTAGCTCTGCTTTTTCATTAGCACAGTGCACACCCTCCCATGAGAGGGGAAGCCAGGGAGGGAGGATGAGATTTAAAAAAAGGAAAGGGAAAAAAAAAAAGTTGACTTTAATTTCAAATTGAGCACAATTGAGTGTTTCTCCCTAAATGGCTTTTTATTTCCATTTCCATTTCCAATCTATATTAAGGTCCTCTGTAATGAAAAATGGTCTTTTGTGTTGCTACGTTGTCAAAACATGTGTGTGTTTATATCGGCGGCTCACCCTTTTCTCCCTCCCCATTTTAATTTTCCTTTTATAAATCCTACATTCGTAGCGGTATAAAGAAATTCTTGTTTGTTTTCATCTTAGGTCAACTACAACTAGCTGCAGTGATTTGGGTCAGAAGTAGTCGGAAAGGATGGCTTTATTACCCGTTTTAATGTTCAGCTTAATGTTGAGTGGCAGCTTTCATGCTGTCGTTTCTTGGAAATAACTGTGCGACTTGGAATTAATCGTAGGAAAAAAAAACACGAGACAACGTTCCGAGGTTGTTATTTTAGTTAGGATTCTGTTAGTTTTTGAAGCAGTCGTTAATTTTTAGTGGCAATTTCCTAAAAGAGGTGCTTCATGTGTTTAGCCGTTCCTTATTTATTTGCTGGAGACTTAATTCGTCGTTAATGTGAAAATGTAGAAAAATACGCTAGAAATTAAATTGTACCAGTACAATTGTATCTTCATTGTGGTAATTATTAGGAAAAAATTTGGACATTTGTTTTTTTTTTCCTGGATCACACTGGTGCGCACACACACACATGTATGACGGTGTCATCATGTATCACTAGCACTAAGCATGTGTATTTCTGCACCATACGTATGCCAGCTATGTTCACTTCTATTGCACTGCTAATTATAAGTGTGTGCTCTACTTTCAGGTATGCATGTCAGCTATGTACAGACACATCACACCTCCTATCCTTGCTTTATACATAAGGAGGATGCACACACACACACACACACACACACACACACACACACACACACACACACACACACAGTACTATACATAGTTATTCTACATGACCCTCGTTCCCTACGGGCTAAATACAGAAGCTTTGTGTCAGTCAGTGGTTTGACTTTTAACCTAGTTCGCTAACCTTTTTAACCCAGTTTTTAGTGTTTGAAGGTTATTGTCTCTTGCCGACGCGTGTTTATTTGTGACCGCGGGTTCCTAAGGAGGTGCGTTTGTGCATCTTTTCTATACTTGGCGGCCCATCCTGTTTCTGGGGGTCTCCCCGATTCTCTCATTGTGTCCCAGGAGGAAACACATTTTCTCAGCTCAGCAGTCATGTGTGTTCAGTGTTTCCTTTACAGAGGACATTACCTGCACATCTTCATGTCTATGTATTTTTTTTTTTTTTTATTATGGAGCTCTGCTGGGATATATTTGCATGATCTACAGTTTTAACTCACACTGACCCTTTCCGCAGCCCCTTGGTTGGTGTTTTTAAGGTGATAAGTCCACTCTGTTGTCATCGGGCATCAGAAGTTGAGACGTCCAGCGGCTTGGTTTGATTAGATTTGACAAATAAATTTGAAATACACGTACTACACAAAGTACATACGGGCATCTCAAGGCGAAGCACAATAAGACTTATTCCCATTATTGTCCTCATCCTCAATTGGCTATGTTTAAAAAAAAAAAAAAAAACATGCAACAAACTATAGTAGCAGAATTTCACTACTTTTACATATTGTGTCTATATGTAAAAAAGCACCAATAGATATGAGGGTGAAGTCATGGAGTTGATGCAAGAGAGACTAGATATCTAATTCCATATTTGCTTCAGAGTATGCTTTTGAATACACCTACTTCTTTTTTCCATTCTGTCACCACCCTTTTAAAATATCACTGAGTCTATATTGCTCCCAGACAACAGAAGGGGGGGGGGGTCTGTCAAATAGCAAACATTCTGTGTCAGGTGGGAACTATGTCGTCATCCCCCCCCCCAACACACACACACACACACACACACACACACCCCTTTCTGTTTCTGTCGCTGAGGTAACACGAGCCGCAGAGCTCACTCACTATTTTCTCCATCACACGGTGCTATATTCAGCAGAATACCGTTCAAATATAAATACTTGTACATACAGCACATATTAGAGTGTGTTTCAGTCCGTGCCCAGGCATGTGCTATGTCTCATTTAGTCCGCAGTACAATGCTTCTATTTCCAGGCGGTGGCTCGACATGCATGTAGCCATGTTAACTATGCTGCTACCTTATTTCAGTTTTTGTTTTTTTCTTTATATTTTTAGTCAGTTTTTTTTTTAATTCCCATATGGAGAATATAAAAGATGAAGGAGGTGCTGTGGAGAATAGCAGGTGATAAAGTCAGGTCCATTTTGGTGAGCGCTTTACGAGGACACCACTTTGGTGGCGGTACATCATTAAAACTTGTTTTTTATTTTACACAGGGGTGGTGCAGGTGGGGGGCAGAGGGGGCGCGTGGCACCCAGGACAGCTGTCCCACACCCTGAGCCCACAGGGGGCCCACCGGGCAAATAGCGAGTGTCCGAAATGATCAGGATTGCTTTGCGTGAATTGCTCGGCTTCACCGATTGTTATTTAGAGGTGACGCGCACAGATTAGAATCCTGAACGTTCGTTCCTGAATTTGTGTGGCGCGTGTGTTACGGTGTGCAGGTGGGAGGGGAGGAGCGGACAGGTGGGGGTCTGTACAGATGGAGCTGTTGGTGTTGCTATGCCGAGAATAGACGCATCACAACCAGCGTCCGCTCACTGGCACTTCAGTGATCTTCATCCACGATGCACAGAACTAATGATGCTTTAAATAAAGAAGAATAGATGTTTAAATGGGCATGCACATGTTACCAATAATGCATAAAGTCATGCATTCATTTTCAAAATTTTCTAAAGTCTGTATGTGTGTGTGTGTGTATATCTGTGTGTGTGTGTCATCCGTTCCTATACATGGCTTCTCCCTGGCGCCGGCCAGTCCAGAGTGAAACCTTCTTCTGTCCTGACAGCTGGCTGCATGCACAGACAGCCCGAGGCCTGGGCCGTGACAGGCTGAGCGGTAGCCCCCGTGCCTCCCGTTTAGCTCCCGCCGCTCTTCCTCCTCTATATCGTTTAACGACTCCTCCCGTATCTGTTTTCTGTCAACGTTGCACTTTTACGATTCATTTTCACTTCTCTGACCCCCCCTCTCCCCACTCAGTCACCTCAGACACTTAACTTTTGTCCGCTTCAGCACTGAATCTTTGGAGCTGTTGGTCTCTGGTCCTGGTCCTGGTCCTGGTCCTGGTCCTGGTCCAAGTACAAGTACAAGCAAGCAGCTTCATTGAGATGAAATGATTCAACATTGGAAAAGCTTGGAGGAATTCCAGGACTGTAGATCACTATCAGTGGTTAGAAAATGTGCTACAGATACAAATGTTGCTTTTGGAGAAAATATTGTTATGCAAATAATTAACTACAAAACCTGTTATTAATAAGAATAATGTGTTTAATTAAGTGTGTATGTGTATGCGTATATATTAGATATATATAAACGTGTGTGTGTGTCATCGTGACGTGTGCTCACGGTGCAGGACACGCTACAGTTGTTGTTCATCTTCAAGCCCTGTTTGGATCCACTGACTAAATAATGACCTTTGCAGGACGAGCGTGACGTACGCGCTGAACTTTGTCTGCCGTCACTCACCCACTCGGCCAGCTGTAAACAGCTGCAGCGCCGCCCGGCACAGGAAGCGGCCATAATTTACCGCCGTACGCCAGGTTCTGACCCCGGTCTTGTCTAAACACGACGATCTTGATACGGATCGGTTCATAATCAACGGTGACGTCAGGTTTTACCGGTCCCCGTATCTTATAAAGCGAGTCTTGAATTGTTTTCTGATTATGAATCGGGTCCAGCTTTAAACAGAGAAAGGCACGCAGCCATATGCAGGAACTGTGCCCTAAAAACAAGCTGCCTGTGAAGTTGTGATGTCACAGCTATACAGTTCAATCTGACCTCTGTTCACAGCCGTTCAAAACATCCAATCAGAGGGGAGGCTCATTAACATTAGTGAGGGACCTCACATCTACAGTTCATCAACAATGTGTATTGTAATAATCTTTATACTGCACTATCTGCAATGAGCTAATAATGGATCATTCTGGTTCATCTATTGGGCGGATTTTCAGCTCTAATTATGGCTTATAACCCTGAATATGGTTATTTATTTCTTCACAGTGTTTCAACATATTCATTATACAAGAGATAGCATTTTTCTTTTTTTCCTGTTTTTGGGATTTATAAAACACACATTGTGAGAGCTATAGCAGTTTGCAGATGCTGAATTTGATGCTGTTTATTGCAGAGGTCGAGGGAAGTGTCGGAAGCTTCTAAATCGTTTCATGGGAACCTCAGGAAACGAATACTACTGGTGTGTGAAGCACATATAGAAAGTGTTGTGTCAATGCTCTATTGTTTGAGCATGGAGCGTTCAACTAATGATTTCCCAGCATTCATCAGTCACAATGTGAAGTGTAATGAACAGAATAGTATCTCCCTCTTCACTGAGACAACACATCTAAAAGACAAATCTCTTTAGTGTGCATAGAGCACGCGTGTGTGTGTGTGTGTGTGTGTGTGTGTGTGTGTGTGTGTGTGTGTGTGTGTGTGTGTGTGTGTGTGTGTGTGTGTGTGTGTGTGTGTGTGTGTGTGTGTGTGTGTGTGTGTGTGTGTGTGTGTGTGTGTGTGTGCGCAGACGAGCTCAATTCGGAGTAGATGCAGTGTGAGCGTTGTCCTGGACGTGGTCATGTGATCCTGGTCCACAGAAACTTCTGGATTTTCATGAACCCTATCTGAGTGGTGCACTGTTTGTCTCCATGTTCCTGGCCTGGCCAGTCTTTGATACAGAAATACACTCCAGCTGCATCAAAGACACAGATAAGAGCTGGCCGTGTGTGTGTGTGTGTGTGTGTGTGTGTGTGGCTGTGTGTGTGGCTGTGTGTGTGTGCACATCCTGTTCAGCCTGATTCCGGCCTTCACGGCTGCTCACAGGTAATCTGCCCTGGGGCTGTGGCCTTAAAGAGAGCGCACACATACACACACACACACACACACACACACATAGACATACACACATCTGGCCTCAATGCCAGTTCTTATCTTTTTCCCCCGATGTCGTTTTGCCTAGCACATGGAGGGCAGTGATAACATCGAGCCTGGGGTTCAGATAATTACACACACACACACACACACATTTATGTGTGTGTATTTGTGTGTGTTTGTCTTTATACATTGTGTGTGTGTGTGTGTGTGTGTGTGTGTGTGTGTGTGGGCGCCTGTGGGTGTGCCCCTATTTCACTGACTATGGTGCGGGCGCGCACGCACACACACACACACGTATGTGACTGCCATCATTTTCTCTAACCTAATTTTCCTTTGAGAGCAAAAACACTTTAATGAAGTGCTTCGAATTTGTTAAAAGGGGAAAAGAAAATCAAAACCGGCAGGCCGTTCTTTACTGGATGACTGCATTAAAAACCAATATCATCCCCGACTGTGGAGCATCTATGCATAGACATTAGGTGCGTCCACTGTGAAAGAGTTTTCGTTTATTCAGTCAGCCGAGTATCAAGGATGGCTTTTCATGCAGTATGTCTAAATCCTGTAGAAGCAGACGTGGTCTTTGATTTGCAGAGCGAGCAGGTCTTCATAGTGAAAGACTCCGACTGTCTCGTGTTCTTAGCGTCAGATCAAAAGATCTCCTCGTCTGCGGTTTACGAAGCACTTGCCTCATCCCCATCTGTTATTGTATCGGCTCTGTCGAGGCCCTTTAAAACAACACAGCGACAGAAGACAGACGAACAAAAGAGAAAGAGAGAGGCTGTTATGATTTCATAATTTCCTCCTGTCTTTCTCTTGAAGGGTGTGTGCACGTGTGTGTGTGTGCATGCATGCCTACATGCATGCATGCTTGTGTGTGTGTGTGTGTGCCCGCGGGGCTTCTTCTAGTGTTTGATTGCTCCTCTGACCACACATCAGTTGGCTTTGACTCACACTTCTAATTAAACGTAGGGCAGGTCTTGACTGGCAGACACACACACACACACACACACACACACACACACAGCCTCTGAAGTTAATCTGTTATTGCCATTTGGTTAGCTGCATGCTCCAAACATTTCATTAGAGTTTATACTGGTCCCACACACGCACGTTATTGCCTCAGCAGTGGCATCAAGTGAGTTTACAGTAAGTAAATGGAGGCTTCAAGCCAGTCAGGAATTATTATTTTACACCCGTTTGGAGATCAAGAAACATCGGACAACAATCATTAAGTAAATACCTACAATGTGTGTCAATGGGTAGTTAATTTTGTCATTTGTGTGCCTCGTTGTTTGGATAACCTCTCATATACAGGATATGTGTCAGAGGGAGACGTGGATGGGGTGGATGGGGGGGCTGACAGATTAAGAGAAAGAGCAGGAAAGCAGAGCGAGGCAGATGGATGTGGAGAACATCTAAACTTTTCACAAAGAAGGCTTTATGAAAGGCGGTATACGCCTGCTGTTTGACAAAAAGAGGTAATCAGCAATGAGGGGACAGGTCGGTTCTGAGAAAAGCCGCGAACATTTCGGAGAAAGGCAGGTGAGAGTCACCCCCTAGAAACCACGGCGACCCTGGGAAAGCGAGAGCGGGACGTTTGGAGGAAGCGAGGGTGAGCGCTCGGCCGGTGTCTCCGGGGAGAAACAACAGGACCCAGCTGCCGCTCCGCAGGCCGCCACACCCAGCCGAGAGAGGCCGCGTGTTGTTGTAGCTGGCCTTTACGACGCCAGAGAGGCCGAGTCTGACCAACGCCGAGTTAGAGAAAAAGAAAAGGGATAGAAGAAGACTGGTTAATTTTTTTATTAGGAAATAGGAAAAGAAGGGGGAAGCTCTCCTCCGCTTCCCGGTTCGTCTTTTCTCCCGTTTCGGACGTTTGGTTCCGTGCTCCGCTATCGGGGCCGGATTGCTTTGTTTGATTACCCTGAGACTCAGGAGTTTATGAAAACACAGGCAGGGGACGTGACCTCAGCTGGGACCTGCAGGCGGACTCCGTTCCCACCACAGCGACCGTCTCTTTCCTCTGATTTCACTCACTTTCCCTCAGTTACAGCCCTCTGCTCCCCCGTCTTCAATCACTTATCTCCTTTATTTATCTATTTATTTATCTTAAGAAACTAAAAAATGACACATGTACCCGTATGTGTGTGTGTATATATATATATGTTTGTGCAAATCTACCAACACAACAGGTGTGAACATGAAACAAAACTGGATTTTTTTTTCTTGGTTTGGGTCAATTTTCAAAATAGTTAAGAAAATATTTAATACAAAAAAAAATTAAAATGATTAAAATTAAGAGGAAATAATCTAACTTGCCAGTGGAATAAGATAATTTTACTCAATAAGATACTTTCAGATTTCGTATTTTTTCTAGCGTAGAAAAGCAATCTAGAAGTTAAGGCTGGAAATAATCCAGTTTTGTTTCCACTGACTTTATTCTAAATGACTGTAAAGTATTGTCTGTGTTTACAAACCTGATAGAGATTCTGCTCCGTGCTATAGAGATCCTTTGTTGTCCAAACTCTATGAAACATATAATGTAGTGTAATGATTCTGGGTATTGTAGTTTATTTTCAGTCAATCCCTCCTCCACTGTGGTAAATACTGGCTACAATATGAAATAATGATCATTCCACAGCTGAATAGAGTCCCCATTTGCTATAAACTATAAGGCTTAGGATTACATTCAATGTATTTTAATAAGACATCGTATACTTTTTGAGTCTTTGTGTGTTTAATGATTTGTGTCTCGAGTCAGAAATGATGAGTTTAGGGTTGAGAGCCTCAGACAGTTCAGGAAAATACAAACCTGACAGAAAGACTAGAAGGGTTTGTTGGTTTTGGTCTTTTTTTGTTCTTGTTGGTTTTGTTGACAGTAATAAAAGAAGCAGAGTAAAGCCAAGGCGCATTATTTGAAGTGATAATGGCCTAATCAGGTCCTCCTTTAGTCTTTCTGGTTGCCTCATGCTGGGATGTCTGAGAGTTTTAAAAAGGAAATCAGTAGAGGGTCCCAAACCTTTTTCAGCTTTGAATTCATATTTATTTTCCTTTTGCACTATTCAACAGTCTAATGAATAAATGAAGGAAGAAGGCTTCACCAAGAAACAGGCGCTAGTTGATTAGTTTGTTTGTGTGTATTATGTGTAACACCGAACACGGGTAATGTCAGATCAGACCGTCTTTACAGCTCTTTATGAAGTGCTCGTTCATGGCTTTTTGTGTGGAGAGCAGCTCAGTTTTTAATCTGACGCAGGACGTGTTTGTGAGAGGGCAGGTTGGCTGGGTAGGTGCTCTGCCCCTTCCTGTCTCACCCATCTCCTCTTCCTCTTCCTGTCTCAAGTCCCAGTGTGCCGACGCACACACACAAACACACACACACACACACACACACATACACGCGCTGGCTACGGTCTATTCACCGTGTTCCCCCCTGAGAGCTGAGGGCCTGGAACAATAAGGACACCAGGGAGAACAGAGAGGATCACTGCAGGAAATGGAAGAACACAAAATGATCATTTAAATCACTCGGGGGGGTGGGGGGTAAAAAAATATATAAATGAATGAATAAAAAAATAGATTATAAAAAAAGGCGACATAAACCTGTGTGATCTCCTTCCAGATGCACTGCGTTACTGCACGAGTGACCATCTGAAGTGGAAATGGGACAAAAGGCAACAGGAGCTTTGCTGTAGCTGCAACAGAGACACACACTTGTTTGTCTTCCAGGATTATTTTAAGTGTCCTTTCTCAAAAAAAAAGTCTATAAACGGTAAAACAAAATGCTAATTATGTTAGGAGGTGCCTGAACCCACATGTTCATCATCATCATCTATCAACCACATCATCATCATACTCAAATGACGTTAAAGAACGCCACCAAGGCTCCGGTGGTGCGAAAAAGTGTGACATTAAATTAAAACTTTCTGTCGTAAAATATGAAGAGGAAAATTTGGTAGAAGTAGCCACGACATGTTTAAAGCAGTACTGTTATCTGACATTTGAAAAATGTAATTTATACAGTAGTCATACTGGTTGATTTAAATAATTTTACTAGATTACCATGTTTTTTTCCAGTTTTTCCAGCCAGATTTTCGACAGCGATTAGCTGCCTGTCCCAAATAGCTGCCTGGTCTAAAATAAAGGCCTGGGCTTTAAAGTGACTGAAACAATAAAAGAATTAATTTGGTAATTTACGGTAATCTATTATTTGATCAATAGAAAGTCAGCAGCAGTTTTTGATCATTTAAAAGATTAAAAATTCTCACTCCAACTTCTCAAATGTGATGATTTTCAGATTTTCTCAATTTACGTCTTTATATATCGAGTCCTGGACGGATGAGGTGGTTTCATTGTGTTTTGGAGAAAATAATCCGTAGATCCAATAATGAAAGTAGTGATTAGCCGTTGGTAAAAGTCCTGATTGTGAGTCGGGTCTCGCCTTTGTAGCTTTCACTGATTCTGTAGCTTTGGGTAAATATTTCTATATTTACGTCCAACGCTACATCTGACCTACATTACGGAATCGGGATCACACAGTCCCGGCGTCTCGTATCCACTGTAGCATCTGGAACCACTTTTTATCAAATGAGTTTTTTTACTGCCAAGCAATATTAGCCAAACGCTCTGTTTATTGTGTGGAATTGAAAATGCTGCCTGGAGACATTTCTTTATTAAACAGGAGGAATTAGGAGATCTGGAGTCCTCAGTATGTTGTTTTACTGCCGGATAGCCCCGAGTGGCGGCGAGGAGCAAACGAACGTGGGCGAATCAGCGGCGAACAAAGAGCATCGTGTCACGCAGTGATAACGTGTTTACACGTTAGGCACATTAGAAGCAATTTTGCGCGATAAAAGTAGGGATGAGAATGTGCCCCTTGTTCGTATGAAAGTGGCCCTGGAAAACAAAACTACCAGTAGTCCCTATCCGGTGTGACGGCCCGATACTCCAGCTGTGTGATTAAGGGCTTTTCTGCCTCTGGGAGAAAATACTTTTTGAAATTAAAAGTTTCATCACTTCGCTCTAAACTTGAGGCCATCGCTGGAGATTGGACTGTACGGTGTAGCTTCTTCAGTGTTGCAGGATGAATTCACACAATGCAAAGGTTGTGATTCCGTTCAACATAACTTATAAATCTGGTGCCACTCCTCTGTAGCTTTGTTGGAGCTGTAGTGAAAGCTTGTCATGTCCATGCAGCAAAGTTTGAAAAGTATGAAAACCACAGTCTGAGCAAGCATTGGATATTTGTTAATAACATAAACATATGGAACATGAGCCAAAATACATTATTGCCATTTACAGAGCAACCTGGAGGTCAAAGGTCACCAGATTTCTTCATCATCCTCCCAATAGGGCCCATGCATACTAAGTTTATACTAATACGTACGATACATTTAAGCATTGCTGAGATATGAACCTGTGAATTGGATTGACTGTTACAGCTGGTTATAGTTGCAAAGATAAAAAAGTGCATTTGTGCAGCTTGGTCTGAAGATGGTCCGTGTCCAAGTTTGATGTCGATTGAACAAAATTGTGAAAGTTGTTTGATTGAGAGTTGCAAAAAACGTTCAAGTGTGATAAAATCCCAAATGGCAGAATATCTAACGACATTAAAGAAACGACATCATAGGAAAGGATTTTTATTGTAAATCGTATGTACAGCTCGAGTTACATCCATAAATATACCTCTGACTTTGACCAGTTGGTGGCACTAGAGAGTTTGGAACTTAGTGACTTAATTAATCGTGGGACTGTCCCCAATCAATGTGCCAAATTTCACAACTTCCTTTACAGAAGAATAGAAAAAAAAAAGACATTTTGCTGGTTGGCCAAAAAAAGCTGTAAAATATTTCTGTACACAAAGGCAATACCATGAGTTCTGTTTGCACCTGCTCTAAATCCTCTCAACCACCATGAATCAGAGCAAACACTTTTTCTCTTTTTTAAATTTTTTTACGTATTTGTTTTTTACTGTGAAGCAGCTGCAGACTCATGACGTACAAGTTTTCTTAAAATTGCTCTCAGAATTTCGAAAGAAGCGCTCAAACTGACACCATATTACATCGTTGTTTCACTTCTTTAATCTCACACTCATATGTTTATGTAAATGCATATTAATGCATGCATTAATGTGGACAGATCGTGACGCTAAAGTCAATATTAGCTTGTTAATGGCATTTTTTAATATATTTTTGTATACACACCAATGAAAAAAAGGGATTTTTAGTGGTGCTAATGATACACAGAACATTATTACATCAGTAATTAAAATGTGACACTGAAGCACACAGTACACAGCAGAAAAAACAGTATGTACTAAACCACGCAGCATTATGTCATTATTAAGCGCTAATTAGAACATGCTGAGAAGAGTCAGACTTCCCCTTTTCTCTTTCTGTCTTCTGCACGTTTAAGCATTGAACACAGAAACCCTGGTCACGGCATTTCATTCGTATTTCCACCGACCTTTCACCTTTTCCACCCTATTTTAAACCGTCTCTGTCCGTCGGTGAAACGCCACACTGCGGATTCCCACCACGCTGTGCCGGAATGTCAGAGGGGGAATTCAGGAATGTAGCCGGGAATGCGGCGTGCAGCGGCAGCGCTCGTCATGTTCAGGTCATCTCTCTGCTGTACGCGGCTCGTAAGCGAGCGGTTAAAACCGGAGGAGGAGACGCAGACGGACCAGGGGGGGTTAGCGCTCTTAATCCTCGCTGATCCGATGGTCTTTCCCAGAACGAGATTAGGGCTGAATATTTATTTAAGCAAATCCATTTCCTGCAAATTAGTTTAGATCAGAAATAGCAGACGACTGGAAATGGACGTGTAACTCAGCGTGTTGTGCAACCCAACAAAAAAAATAACAATATATATAAAAAAGCTAAAGTCGTTAAGGTGAATATGAGGTATGGTCCTGTCAGATCAATGGTTCCACCTGCAGATGGCAGAGCGAGGGAACGTTGCCGATTCGTAGCCGTAACTCTCCAGTGTTAAAACACGAGGGACCAACGTAGACAACGTGCACCCGGAGTCCGAATCTGCTATTTCTGTCCCGTGTGTGGGTGCTGGTGTGTGATTGATGTTTTGGTCGTATTATGACACTGCGCACAATCGCCACATCTATAATTACCATATGGTGACGGAGTGAGTAATGTCTGGGAGGAGGTTTTTGCTCCTTTTCAGAAGTTGCATTGAGCTGCCGGTCCCTCTGGTCCCTTTCAATACAAGGAGCGGAGGTTTTTAAATGTACAGGTACTACTCGGAAAATTAGAATATCGTGTAAAAGTTGTTTTATTCGGGCAATTTAACATAAAAGGTGAAACTAATACATTTTATAGTATTATTAAATGCAAAGTCAGATATTTCAAGCTTTTATTTGTTTTGATTTTGCTCATTAGAACTTACAGCTTCAGAAACCTGAAATTCAAAAACTCAGAAAATTAGAATATAGCTTGAAATCAATTTAAAAAAGGGATTTTAAATACAAAAATGTCAGGCCTCTGAAAATAAAATGTTGCATCTGTACTTAGTACTTGGTTGGGGCCCCTTTTGAACGAATGACTGCCTTAATCCTGCGCGGCATGGATGCTACCAGGTTGTGGCACATCTCCGGTGTTATGGAAGACCAACATGCTTCAATCGCGGCCTTGAGCTCTTCTTTATTGTTTGGTCTCTTCCCGTTCAGCTTTCTCTTGGCAATGCCCCACAGATTTTCTATGGGGTTCAGGTCAGGTGAGTTTGCGGGCCAATCAAGCACAGTAATCCCATGGTTGTTGAACCAGGATTTTGTACTTTTGGCAGTGTGGGCAGGTGCCAAGTCCTGCTGGAAGATGAAATCTGCATCCCCATAAAGCTGGTCCGCTGAAGCAAGCATGAAGTGCTCTAAAATGTCCTGGTAGACAGCTGCGTTTATGCTGGACTTGATAAAGCACAGAGGACCAACACCAGCAGCTGACATGGATCCCCAAGTCATCACAGCCTGGGGAAACTTAACACTGGACTTCATGCATCTTCCATTTTGCGCCTCTCCGGTCTTCCTCCAGACTCTGGGACCTTTGTTGCCTAATGAGATGCAAAACTTGCTCTCATCAGAAAAGAGGACTTTGGACCACTGGGCAACAGTCCAGTCTTTCTTTTCTCTAGCCCAGCTAAGGCGCCTCTGGCGTTGCTTGCTCGTGAGGAGCGGCTTGACAACAGGAATACGACATTTGAAGCCCATGTCCAGCATCCTCCTGCGTGTCGTTTCTCTTGAAGCAGCAACTCCAGCTTGAGTCCACTCCTTATGAAGTTCCCCCACACTTTTGAATGGCCCTTTCCTGACCATCTTCTCCAGGCTGCGGTCATCCCTCCGGCTTGTTTTCTTCCACACTTCTGCCTTCCACTTAACTGTCCATTAATGTGCTTTGACACAGCACTCTGAGAACATCCAGCTTCTTTTGCGATCACTTTTTGTGTCTTACCCACCTTGTGCAGGGAGTCAATGATGGTTTTCTGCACAACTGTCAGATCTGCAGTCTTCCCCATGATTGTGAATTCTTCTAAACCAAAGACACAGGCTTTTTAAAGGCTCGGGACCCTTTTGCAGGTGTTTTGGATTACTTACCTGATTAGTGTGTGACACTTTGAGCCTTCAATACTGAAGCTTTTAACAGTATTCTAATTTTCAGAGTTTTTGAATTTGAGGTTTTCTGAAGCTGCAAGTCCTAATGAGCAAAATCAAAACAAATAAAAGCTTGAAATATCTCACTTTGCTTGTAATGAGTCTATAAAATGTATTGGTTTCACCTTTTATGTTGAATTGCATGAATAAAACAACTTTTACACAATATTCTAATTTTCCGAGTAGTACCTGTATAAGACAACTCTGGATCTAAGGCCAGATGGCTAAAAGAAAACCTATTTGGCCGAAGTAGCTAGAACTGTGGCTATGAAATTTTGAGACATCAAAATCAGATTGGCTTATAGGTTCGGCTCCTCTTAGGGGCTGTAGGTAAAAACCAGTAGCTGAAAACACGTCATTATTGCATATCACTCACACATCTAGGATGCAGTGATGTCATGCAACATTATTTTAAAGCACACAGTAAATAAAGGATTTTTTTATTGTTGACAATCCTGCAGAGTAAAGTTGTCTTTTTTTTTTTTATCCTCCTTAATGTGTCCGAGACACAAGCCAAACCCACAGATGTGAAACAAAGAAGCTCGTGTGACTTTGCTGCTGTTTCCATATTCTGCTTTTTTTCTATTTACATAGCGCTGCTGCGATTGGGCACGCATTCATCGCACATCTGACACGTTCAAATCGATGCTGTCCAGTCTGACACAGATTGCAACCGAGATTATGTTAGAAGCATCTCGCACAATATGACGTGCAATAAACATGCACGTCGTTGCTGCACGTCGTTGCTGCACGTCGTTGCTGCACGTCGTTGCTGCACGTCGTTGCTGCACGTCGTTGCTGCACGTCGTTGCTGCACGTCGTTGCTGCACGTCGTTGCTGCACAGTCTAAAGGTGCAGCGATAATCCCAAGAGTGATTGTCTGCTACAAGAACAGAACAAAGCAGTGAGGTTCTGCTCTTATTCAGTAGATAATCTGCCTGACTTTCACACATAGTTTGGGTTGAGCCGAAGTTCGTATTATTTTTTTTTTTATCTTAGATAATGCTTCAGGTTGCAGCTGAAGCAGATAAAGGTTGTTCCTCAGAAGATCATAGACCTTATCGCTGTCTTTTGTGCTTCAAAGTGCTGCCGCTCCACAGCTGGATTCCCCTCCATGCGGGAAACTGAATCCTCAGAGGGGCTACGCCCACGCTGCATTATTTATTCACTTCAACCACTCTGAGCCACAACTCGTGTGTGTGTGTGTGTGTGTGTGTGTGTGTGTGTGTGTGTGTGTGTGTGTGCGTGTGTGTGTGCGTGGCATGTGAGTGATTATGCACATGTGGATGAGTGGACCAGACGTCCAGGGTTACGTAACTATTTTAGGATTACGAGGTCAACACACACACACACACACACACACACACACACACACACACACACCTGCCATTGTGTTTTTTCTCCTTTCCCTGCTGTTTAGGCCATTTCCCGAGCAGCTTGTTTTGTGGGTAGTGTGAGTTTTAGGATGATGAATGAGCGCAGTCAGCCAGGAGAGAGGGACACACCGTAGACCACCTTCTCCCCGAATGTGTCCAACATCCAGTTTTCGATTTAATAATAATAATAATAATAATAAAAACAACTTGTTGCTTCCTTGCTTTGCTTCCTAACAAGAGCATCTCTTTTGGATTGTAGCTGTTTGAGTTCCTCCCCCTTTTCCATGTAAAACCTGCCCTCGGGGGAGGGAGGATAAGGGAAGCACCCCCCCCACCACACACACACACACACACACCCATTAACATAAATCATCAATGCATCCCCCTGGCTGACAGATGTTAGATCATTTGTTAGAGGAAACAAGAACTTCCATGGCCGACACCCCTTTGTGAAGTTTGACTATTATCCTGCTGTCCAATCATTTTCTAGCTCTGAACTAGAAGAGTGAAGTTAATGATGGATAGTGAAATTTACAAGGATGAACCGTGGAAAACACTACTCGATAAAAGTCCTGCTTTATTCGTTTAAAACACGGTCATAGTTACATATTTAACGAATAAAGAAACGAGGATCCGCTCTTAAACGTGATTTGCGTTCCTTATTTCTTGAAATGTACTAACGCCAAACATCGAAAAGTTTCTGCCAAAGCTTCACTTTGTGGATATTGGGCATCGGCACCTTCTGGATTTGCTGGAAACGCAGTAAACTAATTGTGATCTGTGGCAGCAACTGTAAGACCATGTCAGAAATGCACTTTGTAAAGTCAGTGTGAAAGCCATCTCGCATGGACTGTGCATATAGAATAGAATACAATAGAATAATATAAGCAGAGCTAATGGACTGACAATGGGGAGCAACTTGGCTTTCGTCACTTTATTTGAATCCTTTATGCATAAAGAGTCTTAAGAAACCCTATGAAAGCAGAAATGGACTGAAGCTGAGCCTGTTTCTCTATAAACTTCATGTTGCCACACATCAGCGCTTCAGAGCAGAGCAGTGGGATGAAGCTCAGATTGCAGCAGAGCAAACTACAAAACCTTTGAGGGATGGAAAAATAAACAGTATTTTGGTATTGTGAAAATATTGCAATAGATTGGAAAAGGTCCCAAGGCTTCCGTGTTCTATTTTCATTCATTGCGATCCAGCGCAACTCTTTACACATGTGAGCAAAACGCCAAAGTCCAACATCTATGATTGAGGTTTAATTGGGAGAAAAAAAAACCTTTTAAAAACCATCAATGATGCAACCTGAGAACTGAAAACACTTCATTTTTCACCTCACCGCAGTTCTGAGTCTTCTATTTATTTTTTTCCCATCATGCCCCTCTCTCACACTCTTATGTCAGAATAAACCTGTGACAAACGTTGGAGCGACAGAAAAGCGGTGACTTTAACAGGCAGATAAACTTTTTTTTTCTGCAGCCTGGGCGACAAATCCACTTCTTCTTTTGCTAACTAGCCCGAGATCAGAGTAATGAGAGCGGCGAGCGGAGGGCTTTCCAAACCTCCTTCCTAAACAAGCAGCGCGGCCGCCGCCGTATCCAGCCGCCATAAACCACATCGCTCTGTGTGGTCCCGCTAATTGCGTATCAGATGGAGCCAGTCTCCATGATGAAAGTTTGCCTCTGTGCTTTGGTGTCAGTTCTAATATGTAAAGCAGATGTGTGTTTAATAGCGAGGGCCCGTCGGTGGTCGTGTGCAGCGCCGCCGAGCTGCACGGGGCCTTAGAGGTCGGGTCGGGGGCTTCTGCTTCGCGATAAAAGCGTTTGGTGTTTTGGTAAAAAAGGGGCCGGCTCGAGGCCCTCGCGCCGAGGCCATCGCTGTGTTTCTTGGGGAACAAATAATCAGCAGCAGCAGAGATTTGGCGGCGAGTCCAGCAGCCCCCTCATCTATCTGATCCCAGCATCCCAGCCGCCCGGCGTTAAGCCGCCCTATCAGGCCGCAGCCCAAGTGATTACAGACACAAACACACTCGCGCGATGATTACATGCAGCTTACTGTTCAACTTCACCAAACATCCAGCTTTTTTTTTTTTTTTTTTTTTTTTTAACCTGCAGTGTCTCAGGGTCCAGGAGCGATAAGACTGCTTCAAAGTTAAAGACGCGTGGCCGATGTGTGTCGCTGCCAATCTTCTAGAGGGCCGTCATGGTGGAAACCCGATATAAAGTAGAGCAGCACCACCGAGCACGTTGTGTCGTCCTACAAAGCAAACATGTTCATCACTGTAGTGCTTACAGGTTAAGGTTAAAAAGCCCCAAACGATGGCGCCTGTGTAAAAGGTCCATTTACCACAAAAAATTCAGGTGATCCAGAAACCAGGATTTCTTCTGGATCGCCACCAAACTGGAATCATCCGTTCCCCAACATAAACCCTGTTGAGATGTTTTGCTAACAGAGGGTTCGGGTTAGAACAATCTGGCGGTGGTTAACGGTGTTTCAGTGTGGCGGTGTGATTAAATAGCTAAGCTGATAAGGTTGAATTTATTATTTGTGTGCAAACTGACAACAAGAACCTGCTCATTGTAGTTTATTTATTTATTTATTTTTTTAATTGTACAAAATGAGGAGTTTTCCCGCTTCCAGTAAAGCCAGATTCCATCCTGCGTTTAGGATTGTTGTTATTGGAAAAAGGAAAAAGTCCACTTTCTTGCTCATCTGATTTAAATCCTCCTTTTAACTATACAAACTTTAGTAATTGATTTCAGTGGGTAATAGGACTCGGCTCTAAGTTCCATTTCTTCATCTAATAAATTAGTTGTATATATTATTTATATATATATAAATAGATTCCTGCTGTGTTTGTTACCACTGAATAAATAAAACTGTGCAGATTCAATGAGCTCCCTAATTGGACAGAGCTTTGATTGATGTCATTTATTTCGACGTGAGCTTTTACAAGAAAAAAAAAAGTGCCCCGGTGTTGCAGCAACAACAGATAAATGGTGAAGAAACATCCCGAGTATTCAGCAGAGCTTTGAAAGAGTGTAGTAAAGTTGTTGGCTTCTGTTTGCCAGAGCTATTCACGTTACATAAGCTCCCCCCACCCCTCCCTCCTTTTCATTTTGCACAAAAGATTCCTCAAGCCACACACACACACACACACACACACACACACACGCACGCACGCGGTCGGTGTGTCGTGGCAGCGGTCCAGTGAGGGGCTCCGTGTCGCTGCGGTTCAAAGACTCGCTGCTCGCTGCCCTTTTGATGCTCGGGGCAGAAATGCCGAGCGTCCAGCTTTGATATGAAGTCGTCCCTCATTCTCAGCTCTGTTCCTGGGGGGGAGATAAAACAAAACCAGCAAAAACAAAAGGCATCTGGAAGTTCCACTAATGAAACCTGTAGAGATGTAGGAGACGCAGACTTGATGCTGAAGAACAGGTTAGACGACTTTCTACTGGCTCATCTCGGACGTTTGGCCCCATGAGATCCACACTTTGTGTTGTGCTGCACAAACCTGATTAAACACGCCAAAATAGGAGCTTCATAATAGTTTGAAATAGATTCTGAATGTCAAAAAAAAATTATAAAATGGAAGCAAATGTGAAAAGAAATGTTGTTTTTTCAGGTTGATACCTCCCCAAAATGAACTATTATAAGTTCTATAATATAAGCCTAGGCCTTTATTCACACAAGCGTAGGCCTTTATTGGAATGAGGCCACAGTAAGAGTACTATCTAAAAGGTGCAGTTACATTATTATACATACAGAATATTAGCAAAAATAGAAAAAAACAACTCAATATGTTACTTACTGGTTTATACAGCTAACCACTCCATTTACACAGGCTTTATTCTTTAGGGATTTTTTCTTTGTATGACGTGAGAGTCTAAGGACAGGGGATGTTGTGTTGCTGCAAAAACCTGGTAAACCCATTGAGGCTGTGATTTGTGATTTTTGGGCTGTACAAATAAAATTAACTTGAAATTGACTTAAAAAAAATCCTCCAACTCTGTTTAATCCTCCTCCTCCTTGGTTTCCTCTTCAACACTGAACATTGAAATAGAGCGGCGTAATGTCATCAATGGTTTGATTGATGACCTCATCCTCTGTTTCTGATTCCAACAGCAGCTAAATCTCCGTCAAACAGTGCCGCAGCTACGTGCCGTGTGGGTCTGTGAAAATTCTGCATTTTAATCTGCTGGAAGTTGCTGTGCTGCCGTAGTCCTGGTCCGGATGGAAAAATCACACCGTTTTATGAAACGAAGGCACCAAGACAGAAATGTTCAATTTTGACTTCTTCTGCTAGCTTTACTGCTTTTAGTCGAATGGTGACTGTCGGAACGCTTCTCCCACTCGTTTTCTCGGTGATCCACTGATCTAGTCTTTCCTCCACCTCGGGCCACCTGCCTTATGTCCTGGAAACTCAGCTGCAGTTTTCATTAATCTTAAATACTCCCGCGGCTGCTCGATTTCCTTGTTTATATACGTACATCGAAAAAAATAAGATTTTTAATGTGCGCTTTATAGTCGTGAAAATACGGTGTATGTAAAAAAAATCAAAATGCTCTCTGGTATTGTTCAGGGGGCCAGACCAAATGTGGAGGTGGGCCGTATCCGGCCCGCGGGCCGTAGTTTGGGGACCACTGATCTAAACAGTCTTGTCTGTAATTTTTTTGCATTGATCAGACATAAAAGGCCTGTATTAGAGACCGGCCTTTATTTACCCCCCACACTCAGGGTAACACCGGCCTATATTCCAGACTTTACGGTATTCCTGAGGCCGTATGTGAAGAGGTTTCACCTGTGATCAATAAGGATTTGATTTGTTACCGTTACTGCTCCTCATGAATCTGAAATAGATTTCACATGGGCGGACATGTGTACAGTAGTCGTACACATGTCCGCCATCATTTAAGGCACATGTTGCGCAGCTGCCGGTTCCGAAGAGGGGGGGGGGCTCCAGTTCAGCCGAAACGCACCGGTAACAAGTCCGGTTAATAGAAACAAAAATCAAAGGCGTATTTAAAGTTGACGGATTATAGGGAGTGTCGGAGCCCTTTTTTTGCTGCACGGTATTGACGACATGAGCCGTACTTCGGAGAGGAAGTGGCGGGGCCACCGCAGGCCCCTCGGTATCGAGCGTGCGTCGCCTCCACGCTCCGTTCCCCTCTCGTTTCCAGCACTCGCTGTAATTCTAGCCTCGCTCCACTCGTCGTCCTCCCGCCTCTGTTCAGAAACGCGAGATGTGACGTTATTTAAAGGGAGGTCATTCATACTTTTTATTTGCTGCTCATTTCTAAAGAAGTTTCCCCTACAAAAAAAAAAACGAGACATTTTGGTTCTAATTACAGACTGTTTCAGTTCTTTAAAGCCCAGGACTCCACCGTTCCGCTCCACCCTCGCGGCTGCTCGTCCGTCGAACAGAAGCTGCAGTAATCCCACCGGCCTCTACCTGACAGTTAGCTGGTGAACAAAGTGGAGCATTTAGCAGCTATGAGCCAGATATTTCCCTCAAAGGGGTTTGTGTGGAAGAAGTTTAAAGAAAAATATTAGTTTAGTTATTAGCAGCCCAGCGACTCCAGTCTTTCCCATTTCTGTGCACCTTTGATTCCCTCTGATTGTGTCTACTGCTGCCGGGCAAACAGCCAAAATGCCAAATGAATAAATGCTTTAAAAAAGGTTAAAAATCCATGATTATTTGGGTTATAGAGAAGCTTCAGTTATTTGCCCTGGAATTCTCATTTCGGCTCAGTTGTGAAGCAGCGCTTTCAATGGAATGCAGCATGTATGTGTCAAAACTGTGTGTGTGCGTGCATGTGCGTGTGTGTGTGTGCGTGCACGGGCGCACTCGAAGCCATGTGTGTGTAACATTCCAGCCAGTGTTAGAGGTATGTGAATTACGTCTTACGGAGAGAGAATGTGAAGAATCCGCTGCCATGAGAAGGCCGCTGTTGTTTACTGACACAGGGCTGCAAAGGAAGTTTTGCGTGCGCGTGTGCGTGCGCGTGCGCGTGTGCGTGAATCACATGCCGCTGTCATTTCCTGGTAAGGGAACCTCTTAGCCGTGATTGTGAGTAATTATTTTCAGGGCTGAGCAGAATGAGAGCTGCAGGCTCCCTGTAAGTCCTGCTTGGAGCCGTTTGTTGTGACGTCATGTGTTTGCACTGAAACCTCCTGTTTACTGCTCCCGTCCTGTTTTCTTGTTTTTTAAGTCACTGAAGCCTCTCTGAGGTCTTATCTCTTATGATTGGGGCTCAGATTGTGCTCTGGTCACTCAAGTGTATTTTGTGGCTACCTGCATCTCCTCAGACGTATAAGGGATCAATCATTTCAAAGCAAAGATCCATTAAAAATCTGTTTATCTTATTTGATCAGACTGCTGCTGTTTTTTTTAGCTTAATTTTTTCCCTAATGCCTCTTTCCCGCTGTGTTTGTCTCTCTTCAGATCTGGGACATGAGCGACGACGAGAGCATCTGAAAGGGGCCGAGGAACAAGTGACACTCCGAACCGTGTTTCTATTCCTTTGTGTTTGTTTTTAATCCAGGAATCTCAAATCTCACAAGTACATGAAGAAGGAAGCTCTCGTCGAGTACTCCAATTTAAAAAAAAAAAAAAAAAAAAGACAGTACAAGTTCTTCCTTAAAAAGAAAAAAACTAACTAAAAAGCTTTAAAATTGCTGTCAGTAAAGTCGAGCCCCCTCTTCATTCATCAGAGATCGGCCTTCAGAAGTGAAGCGGCGATGTGGTCACAACAATAAATGTAGGGAGGGGGGGGGATGCTTTTAGTGGTAAAGAAGTCAATGATTGTTTCTGGGGTCACAGTAGAAACAGGAAGGCCAGCGTGTGTACACTGTTTATCCAGCTGTTCTATTTAATACTGCTGAATGTGGACGTTTATCACTTGATGACTGTTAATATCATATATTCACGTCTATGAGCGGGGAAAAAAAGCTTCGTTGAACGATGACAGGTTGAGGTGATCATGGTGTGGTTGAGTGTAGATGCATGCATGTTAACCTTTATTTTCCACTTTTGTTTGTTCAATGTCTTCAGTGTAAAGAAGTGTAAATCTCAACAGGAGCTTGCATATTTATGGAAGAGAATTAGTGCCAGTGTAGATAAAAAAAAAAGGACAAATTTCTAAAGTTCTAATTCTAAATTGAATGCCTGGATTTGGATGAAACTCAGGACTTTTACAGTTGTTAGAATTGTAATTGTTGAGAACTGTTTTGTTGCACTAATTCTCTTCTTTAAATATTGAACAAAACTGAAATAAAAATGTCTATTATTTCTCTAACCTTATATCTGGCGGCTTTTATTCATGTTAAGTGTTTAAAAACACAGTGCTACCTCTTTCCATACATTAGGTTTGGCTGCACACTTTAAAACCAATTCACAATGACCCATGTTCAGCATCTCTCTTCACTGGTCACTAACACACAACCACAAGCAGTGACAGGACAGAGGCAAACAGTGGTTTAAAAGCACTTTATTGTTCATCAAGGCTACTTTACGTACAAAAAAGGTGGCCTGCCAAAACCTTTTTAGTAGGAGGAGACAGAGCCACAAATTGACTGTTTTCTTGATACATTTTTTAACAGTTCAGAGTATTACTACCACTAAGTACATGCTACTTCCACTTCAAAAAGGACCTTGAAAATGTGGTACAGAGTAAGGACCAACTCCCCTGTTGATTAATCTGCACGGTTTCATGTCACTTGATTACAGATGCAAAAACGGCCTCCGCAGATGGGGAACTGCGACGCTTTAATACTCGGATCATCTCGGCCTCACTCACGGGCAGCAAAGCAGATGAGCTTCAGAGTGAAATCTGATCGAGATTGTTTGATTAATGATCAATCGCCGTTTTTATTCTGTCGATCTATGCAAGGTAAACCAATATGACGAATGATCTCCAATGGATCCAATTGTTCACTTACAAGACTTTCAATCCTTACAATTTCTATTGCTTGCATGCAGCAGCAGAAATTCCCCCTGCCTGCTAGCCCATGACTAAAGATGATTTGTAAGAGTTGATGAAGTGATTTGAAAATGGTCAGCAAGACGCACTGGGCTAGAGGCAGAAAACGACCTCTGCAAGAAGAAAGTTTTGACTTTCAAGCAAAACTTTTGTCCGGCTGTCTCAGAGGTCACATGATGGAACCAAAGTTAAATGATTGCAGAACGGCAGGGGGGACAATGGAAGTAGCGATTGTCACCCACAGACCAGTGGCTTATTGTGGTTTTCATACGTTTACCGTGTTCCTGCACTTGAACCTTTTACTCTAACAAGACAAACTATAAACAAAAAAGATCAACTTTTTTCACAAAAAAAAGAAAATGCAATGATTACAATATAAGGACAGGGAAAAACAACAATTAAATAGCTACATATCATTAACAAATTAATTGTTCCTCAAAAAATACCTACGATTTTTTTCTCTGTACATTCGTTACGCACAGCGTAATGATGGTCTTATAGTTACCTATTATAAAAAAAGTATTTTTTTTTTATTAAGTGATTTTCCTACAGTGTGTAGGGAGTGTGTGCCGAAGCAGAAAGAGAGCCTCCTACCTTCAGGGTGGTAGTGAAATGATAATGAGAAAGAATAATAATAGAAAAACAAAAAAAAACCTCTGGACACCGAGCTCTTTTCCCTCGTATGTTCTAACAAGCTGCTATCTACATCCAATCGTAATCAGGATCAAATGATTCAGAGGGGGGGTGGGAGCTGGACTGTCAAAAAAAACAAAAAAAACAAGACTTTCAGTGGCTGCTGAACGTCTCCCGGCGCTTACAGAAGCTCAGCTCCTGAAGGCTCCGCCCCCCCACAACCACCACTGTCCAAACAACTCCGAACCCGTCACAGAAAGCACATTTAATCTATCGTGTAGTCAGTTACTGCGAGATGGGCTACGATCTAAAAGATTCTAAAACTGGTATCATCAGTTCTGGCTCTATAACGTCTGAAAGGCTGAGGATGGAATGTGTGGACATTCTAGAACATTGACACCATTCAGAGAACTCTCATATATGCATTTGCCATACTTGATAAATATGACCTTAGAATAAGAAAAAAAATCATCTTGTGAACCTCAGCTCAGAGACATGAAATCTGTACTTGTTCACCTTCCCCTGCTGTTACAGCCCCGGTTCTCTAATTTCTGTCCTCTGAATGTCCCCGAAAACGGTTTTGCTCTATTGTTCTTTTGTGGATTCATGGCCCATGCACTTGACGCAAAGACAAAAAATAAATAAATCGGGTGACACGCTTGTAATTCTGGTGAGGATACTGTGGCACAGTTAACCCTGGCTGGTTGTTAGCTCAGTCTGTTTATACGCAGATATTACTGAGTGTGTATGAGTCCTATACAAAGTTCCCTATAGGAGGAATGTTTGCCATCTTGGCGCAGGCAGAGTAAAATGAATTTGCTCAGACTGCAGCAGCAATACACTGTTGTTCAAAAAAGAAAGCATGAAATACTACCAAAAAAAAAAAAAAAAAAAAAAAAAAAGGTCTGGACACCAAGTCAGGACCCAAAAAGTCAGCTGCCGGTGGTCAAGAGAGCTGTGACATCACATCATGAATTTGTGAAGAAGCATCTTTGCTTTTGTAAGAAACCAAATAATTGTTTACTGCTTAAACCAGAACTGCTGAAAAGCATCGTAGACGTAGAGTCTGTCCTGTATCAGGTGTGTTTCAGGCTGCAGCCTGAGAGCAGGAACTACAGGAGTGATGGTGATAGACGGCAGCCAAACACATGGAGTATGGAGTGAACTTCATCTGCGGCTCAGACGCTTGTAATGGAAAACATGGCTCTGCTGACTAATTTGTTCTAATTTGGTGTCTCAGCTCAGTCATGCTGAGGGTTGTAGCATCCTGTACCACCGATGGATCAACATCTTAAGAAAACCTTTTGACGAGCTGCACGTCCCCAAGCCAAACGAGCAGCGCGGGGCGACTGCTCTCATCATTGAACTGAGCCTGTCCGGAGGCTGTCCCGCTAGATGTTTGTTACCATACTGATATTAATGGAAAACAAAAGTACAAAATTGTAATAACAACAATAACAATAATAATATGGAGTACAACTGACCCAGCAGTGAGTGAATAGTGTCTATGTCTGTTACTGACAATGAACAAAGTAACAACTAACGTCCGAATGAAAAGGCTAATAGTAGTTAGGATTGAAATGCTTAAAAATACTAATAGATACCAGCTATTTAGAATAAAAACAAAAAAGAACACATGCATCTGTAAAAGCATTAGTCGACCCTTCAAACCTTGTAGAAATCTACCAAACCACAGTGTGTAGAGAGGGAGGGGGAAGGGGGGGTGTGTCGGCCAAATATAATTACAACACCCGTGTTCAAAGAGTCACAAAAACAAAGGCGTGTTTGAAGAGATCTGAATAACCTTCTCTCCCCCAGTCAAGAAACAACACCTGTATCTTTTTTTCCTTTGTCCAACCACAAATTGACATACAGCTTCTATCCCCTCATCACTGTCAGCAGTTACGCCTGTGAAACTGCAGCGAGGCCCGACCTGAGACACGCTGCAGGTCGCCCCCCCGCTGGGTTTCTCAACTCTAAATCTCCCAGGACGTCGGTCGGCGCCGCGGCGAGCCAACATGACAACCTGACTGTGCTCGTAAAGTCCTATGAAACCATTTGGCATGATTTGCACACCTGAAGTAGTTAATAGTCAATATATATTGTCAATATATATTGATCTCAATGCTGCTTACTTAATTTATTAGTAGGACGGGGCAAATACTGACTTGCTCTATGTCTCTAGGTGACACATCCAAGTAGTTTGTTTCAGGGCTGTTTTTCCAGAGTGAAGTGACATAGCAGCTGTGTGAGTATTACTTCTATCAATAAGCATTGTGTGTTACAGGTGGAGAGGGGCGTCCTGTAGTGGAGCACTGGTATCACCACTTAAGTCAATATGTTGGTCGGTGAACAGGTTTTGATGCTGGATACATTTTTCATGTCAGAACTGCAAAACAAAATTAATTCCAATTATCTTAGTGTCTCAATTAGTTCACCAAGCTTCTCTCAGAAGGTTTTTTAGTTAATAGCTGCAGTAGTCCACATGCAGTGATACCAATAAAGTTATGTATGCAGTTCCTGTTCCCACAGAAATGCAATCAAGAAATAATGCATAATAAAAGTAGTTTGTATGTGTGAAATTGCCTAGGTAGATTTTCCAACAGAGAGAACAAGAGTTTACAGAAGATAAATAGCTTGGATAATATCAGTGTGTGTCAGTTGCAGTGTGTGTGTGTGTGCTGCCAGATTACAACACCTGCATGCCATCCTTTACCCTCTACAGCAGTAGTGCAAATCAGACCAAGTCAATCACTTAAGTAAACACGTACAGTAACAAACCCAAGAGAACACACGGGCACACACATACACACACACAGGAGAGACGGCGCAGGAAGGAGGGAGAGAACAGAGAAAGAAGATAAAACATCAAGGAGGGGATTACAAGATGGCTTTTTGTCGTTTTTGTTTTCCGAGGTGAGCACAGATAGAAATCAATGTCTGAGGTTCCTTTGGTAGCACAGTCAGGTGGTTTGTGATCATTATC
The DNA here is from genome assembly GCA_036785175.1 of Eupleurogrammus muticus. Classification (NCBI taxonomy): domain Eukaryota; kingdom Metazoa; phylum Chordata; class Actinopteri; order Scombriformes; family Trichiuridae; genus Eupleurogrammus; species Eupleurogrammus muticus. The sequence continues at coordinate 887,061 of JAYKQN010000021.1, forward strand.
TCCAAAGAGTTTTCGCTTGTTTTTTTTTCCTCTCAAACATCAGGCATCTCATAAAACACAGAAGCAGTACACAAAACTACTGTTAAAAGAAACAAACAAAAAAAGGAGAAAAGAAAATTAATAATTAAAACACTGCCTTTCCTTCCTCTCTTTATGTACATATAACTACAGCCACTTGCTCAGCTCCAAGCTCGCCATGCAGGGGTGGTGAATAATTGGATGGAGCAGCTCGATGCTCCAGTCAAGTCCCTAAAGTCCAAACCTCATCACATTACTGAATCTTGTCTAGTGTTAGCAGACAAAAGGACAGAAGGAAAAAAACAAACAATAACCGTGTTGCTTTGCTCGACTGATCCTCTATGGGTGCATAGAGACCTTCGAGCAGGCTCGAGAGTTTTGGATGTTTTGAGCAGACCAGCAGGCAGGCATTCCCTCTGGGATGCTGGTGACAGACCAAAGTGACAGGGGGGCTGGGTGTTGGTGGGCTGGGAGGATCAGGGGTTGGTGGGGTGGAGAATATCCCTCTTGAATCCCTCCTCCTTCAGGAGACCACAGAAGGGGAGTGGTTGTGATTGACCATGTGACTGTCGGGGGAGTTGGGGCTGCTGCCGGATGAGGAGGGACTCCCCTTGTTCTTGATCTGCAGCCAGGTCTCGCCCAGCGCCTTGGCGAAATGGTCGTCCACCGAGCCGGTGATGGACACCGAGTTGGTGGCGGCGGGCTCAGGCTCCTTGTAATTCTTCCCGAGGCTACGACGGAAATGCTCCTCAATCACTGGGTCGCAAGCCGTGTTGGCTAAAGGGGGGAGAAAGATAAGAGAAAGAGAGGGAATGATTTTTTTGGGTCTCATATTGAAAAAAATAAGCCTCTCTAAAGCTCACTTGTATAATGGTCAGTTAGCAATTTTTTAAAGATTTGGTTATGTGTATATTAGGTCAGTGGAAAAAAACACTACCCCTGCTTCACTTCCTTATTGGAACCTTTTAAATATTAAATCACTGTTTTAAATTTCACCGTTAACCTCAGTGAGATCATAAGGATTTCTCTGGGATCATAAAAAACAGCCGCAGTAAAGTTATCGACCACAGAAATCATGACTGACACACAGACAGGACAAATAAAAAAGGCGTGTTGGGCTGAGAATGAGGCGACATTAGGTATAAAAATAACAGATAGCCAACATAAGGCAGTGAATAAAGGGTCTTGAAGCCTAAACACATCAATCGTGTGATATAAACAGAAAAGCATCATCAGTTATATAAGTCAGTCTGAAAGAGCTGCTGTGTTTTCTCTACAGGATGATTTGCACTTGTGGAAAGGTTTGCCACAAACTTCACTGAAGGGGAAATGTATTCGTTTCCAAGCTGATATTAACTTTTAGGGAATAATGAGCTCAATACAAGTCATTTAGTGTTCAACAGTGTTTAGGATGTTGAGATATAGAACCCATCTTTGTCATTCATGTTCACCCCTCAGGTTACTGCGGCAATAAATACTGAATACAAACTAAATATACCAGTCATGTGTGTTTATCTGAGCACTCACTGTTGACTCTCCTGTAGTTGTTAGCGAGGCCTGAGCAGCCATTGTGGGAGACTGGACAGTGAGACAGGTTGCAGTTGCGGTTGTTGGCCGGGGCACATGTAATCACTGATGGACGATTCTGGAACACAAATTTGAGAGTTTATGGATCCTCAAAAACAACCAGGAGTTGCTGAGCAACAATGGCATAAGATTGTTAATAAGTTTAATGAATAGGTGCAAGAAGAGCCAAGAAAGAACAGACTGAAGAAGAAAGTTAAGAAGCAGGTTCATAGGAAGCTGTAATTTTTGTTAAAAAAAAAAAAAAAAAAAAGATACAAATGTACTTTTAAATGACATAAAACCAATATGAACATAAATGTACATTTTGAGAGACTTTATGAAAGCGTTATAAAACTGTATTTTAAAAAAAGTTTGACCCTCTCATCTTACCAACCCTTATTTATCACTGACCCAAATACAGTATATGCTCCATCAACCAAAGAGCCAGAATGATGATCACACAATAATGTAGGAATGATGTGTTAGGTCTTCAGGGATGTGCGTGCTACCTGCTGGCGCTCCACCGCGCTGACTGTGTGTGGCACCGTGGCCAGAGCTGCTGTGCTGGTTCGTGCAGACTCCACGATGCTGTTTTTGGTGAGCGCCAGCGGCTGGTCCATGCTGGCTAAGCTGGCCAGGTGGTGGTGGTGGTGGTGGTGGTGGGCGTGGCTGTACAGGTGGTTGCCGTGGACTCCCAGAGCGCTGGGCACCACCACACGCTCAATGGGGCTCCGGCTCTGGTCCTTGGAGACAGGAGAGCTACGATAATCTCCGTTGGGTTTCCTGGGAAACAGAGGGAGATGTGCATTCATTTACAATGAATTTTCCTGCTGTGCATTTTTTTTTTTTTCTTTTTTTTTTTTTTTATGGCTGAGTGCAATATCATTTCATCGAATCTTAATCTAATGATGAATCTGCTTGTTAATCATTACGGAATCTATTAGAGGGCTGGCCAGTGTAGTGGAGGGGTGGAAATGGAAAGAGAAAAAAATGAGCAGTGGAGAGATAAATCAAAAAAAAAAAAAGAAAAAAGGAGACTCAAAGAGAGAATAAGATGAGGGAGAAATGATAAACAAAAGGATGATTACTGAATGGGGTTGTGTGTCAAACACAGCAGCAAATATTAATACAAACATCACACATCCCCTCGGCTCTCAGCCTGCTGGAGTGTTTGATACAACCTTTGCATGCATGCACACATTACTCTCAGTTGGAGGAATGAAAACGCTGAAAATGCTCCTAACTTTATCCAACATGGATGGACTCCAGAGCTATTCCTGCACTGCACAGAGGGACAAACAGGCAGGTAGATCAAAGCTCTAAAGTGGTTTCCTCAATACAGCGAAACAACTTCATCTGTCCAGTGAGCAGCGGCAGCTGCACTCAGCCGATAACTTAAACATCCTGCAGAGCCCACAGCACCAGCATATATACAAACTCCTATGAACTGAAAGAGATTGGAAATGATGTTAATACTTAGCTTTAAAAAAAAAAAAAAAAAAGCCAACAAAAAGTAAGGTCTGCAGGAGAAACTCCTTTTGTGAATTTTGGTTTATATACTCTGCAAGTATGAATGATGTCAACATCATTTTGTTGTTGAAACAAGTGTTATTGTGTTTTTGGTTAATTTTGATTGACAGACTGAATGCTAATAGTGAAAAGCGGTGGGCTGGCTACTCACTTTCCATATGAAATAGAACTACTCCCTGCCACAATATTAAATCCTGCAGTGTCTGACAACTCCAGCAAAGCGGAGATAGGGTTTTAAAGTAACACTTTAACACAACGCAGAGCTGGGCTTCTTTTCCAGCACACACACTGATGATAATGACTGAGTTTGATGTGTTGTGAAGTGGTTATGCCTGATACTGTGCAGCGTGCACACTTGCCTGCAGTTTAATAGGTAGCAATTATTTTGCTCAGTGCGTCAAATGTGGTCTGTGTTCGACTGTGAGAGTGTGTGAGAGTGTGTGTGTGTACGTGTGTGTGTGTGCGTGTGTGTGTGTGTGTGTGTGTGTGTGTGTGTGTGCGCGTGTGCTTGTTCAACTGTATTACACCCTTCCTGCAGCTACACTTCCCTCCCACAATTTGAGGCCCAGTTACAGGGAGTAAGAGTCACTGTACTCGCCGCTTCTTGCTATCTCCACTTTTCTTTCCCCACATGGATACACACATCCTTTCACAACTTAACACGTCTGAACACTGACCTGACACCGAAGCCTCATTCTGAGGGGGAAGGGAAATAGACAAATTTAGTGCAACAATATAAAAGCTCAAACGTTGGCGTTTAGGATAGAACAGAAGATTCCCTCCGTACTCTTCACAAGACGATGTGTGGAGGCATTTCCCCATCCATGTGGCAAAGTCTGAATGAGAATACACAACAAAATGGCTCTAGGGTGAAAATGCTGCAGCAGCCCTTTAAGGTTTTTTTTGGATGCATAACAACAAGTCCAGGCAAACAGTTGTAGATCCATGTGACCAGGCAACCTCACTGTTGGGTCAAGCATCTGGAGCCCACACAAATAAATAGTCTCCACAGAATACAGAGGAAGAGCTGAGGGGGGGGGGCTGCATGTGAATGGTTCAGACCTCTACTATAAGAAAGAGTGAGGTCGGTAGTTTCCTTCATTTGTGCCGAGAGCTTACATTAGCGGAGAGGCCCCCCCCGCTTCTTTTTTCCCCGCTTTGTCTTTCTTTTCTTTCACCATCAGCAGCAAACTTCCTGAGGGTTAAAGACGGGGAGACTTGGCAGAGCTCATATAAATCCTGACTAACATTCATTCTTTATCAAAAAGTCAACAAAAATAATATCTCAGTGCATAGTTGAGTCAATCACAAAATGTGGTCATAATAATCAGTAAAATGTTTGAGTTATTCCTACAGAAGCAACTTTTAACATCAAATGCTACAAACCAAAATGCTGCTGTATAATTCTGTTATCTTCAGTATAAACAATCCCTCAGTTAGCTCAGAAGCCAACAGATAATGAAGCCTGCCGTCCTCCCCCCCCCTCCTCTTCAAGCAGCTGGGTCTAGAGTTAGGTTGTGGAAGTTGTTCCAAACTTTAATCATTGCCAAAGAGCAGGCATGCCCACATCCTCACACACAAGAGGGGCCGTCGCAGGAGCCAGTGAACGGGATCAACAAATCCAACCAATGAAAGGCGTAGCTGTCCAATCCTCCGCCGCCCCCGCCTTCCCCTCGCCTGATTGCCCACCAAACCCCGGACCGCATTTCATGCCAGGGATCAGACATTCAGAACCCACCCTGTGCCTTTGTCTCTCTTACTCACCTCTCAATTATCATTAGGGTCGCAGCTGGGAACAGAGGGAAGATGGAGAGGGCGGACGGCAAAGGTTTGACATGAGACTTGGGGCATGGGGGTGGTTACAAGGGCGAGTGCTGACGAGAGAGCTGCCAGGCTGGGGGCTGAGAGGAGGATAAGAGCTAAAAGACTGTGTGTGTGTGTGTGTGTGTGTCGGTGAGGGGGGTGGGGATGTCTTAGAAACTTAGATTTGTGGGGAAAAGACAAAAGGAAGATCAGATCAGGGATGCAACTTGGTCCTATTTCACAGTAAAAGTCGTATCTCATTACTGTGGACAACACAATGGAAACTGTAGAACGCTGCACATAGGCCAAGTGGGATCTTATTAAAGTAGAAAGAGACAACTGTTTTGCTTTAACTTTTCCTTATGAAGTTAATGGCATTTGCACGGATTATAGAATAATGACGACATCAGCGTTTGGGTCGTTTCCCTGCAACCTTCACTTTTACTATGCAATTCTATCCACTGGGCGAGATCTCCCAGGAAAATGAAGGCTGGACTTACAGCACAAAAGCTCTAGGTCTCCATTATATTTACACTTTTTGCTACCGTTTTCTTCTATTGTTACTGCCCCCTCCGCCCTGAGATCTCTAGTTGTTTGTGCAAAGCAATAGTGTCACTTAAGCCATCTTAATGCACATCATAAAATAAATGCAAACAATACCACTTGGAAAAAGCTAGTGGAGGGTTTCGGGAGGATGGCAGGATTTTTGGTGCTACTCCCAAAGATTTTACCAGCTGTCGCTAAATGACATTACGTCAAGAAAAAAAAAATTGTCGACTTTAAAACACTGGTACGCCGCCCTGGAAAAAACATGTGTGCTGTTTGATTATTCAGATTTTCATAAAGTTCTTAGATAAAAAATAATTTTCTAATTTGTTTCAACTAATAGCAAACAACATTCAGGGAGGGATTGTACAAAAAAGAAAAGGGGGGATATCTCAGGCTGACATGTTGGTTTTGGTTAAATTTGTTTTGAAAATGAGAATATGTGGCTGGCATCAGAATGGGCCATTTGACACAATGAAATAAGGAACAGACATGTATTTGATTCTATTTTACATAACTGGGTTATGTGCAGCCTGGCATTAGTGGTAGTCGCTGTGGTGGGCACGCACAGAAAGATACCTCCATATAAAATCCAGAGAGTCCAACCCTCAACACATAAATGATATGGTCATATATCTTGAACAATATTACCCTACTCTGATCTGTCATTAACTACAGCCTTTTAAATAACCGTTCACATGACACCCTGTCTTCAAGTTGACCTCAAGATCATGACTGTGTGTTTGAATGACTTAAAAAAAAACAGCAGTAGTGTCTGTCTGTCTGTGTATGTCCTTACATTTTCCTGATGATTGGTCATACAATCAGCTTCACGCTTGGCGGGCGTTTTACTGAGAACCAAACCAAAAAGGAAGTGTGAAGTTGTTTGGATGAGACGGAGCAATCAGCCCAGGCTTGGTTGAATGGGCACTAGTTCATGTCAAAACTGAAAACTTGTAATTTGTTCTTGCTGGCGTCACAAGCAGTTTTGTATGAGCATACGTACCCAATTGCCATAATGGAAAACTAAAGAAAACAAATATAACCATGTGAACTGACAACTTAAAAAAATCTCTTCTGGTTTTTATACATGCGCCAGGTTTAAATCTGTACAGGCTGCCAATTTTGTGCGTTAGTTATATTTTACTTTGAGGCAGAAACAGAGGAGCTATAAAAGTTCTAGGCCTTTACTCACAATTTTGTCCAAAGTCTTCAGATAAAACCTCACTACAAATCATAAGTTGGGCAGAGGTTCATATTCTACTCCTTTAAGAAGTGAAGAAAGAGCGAGAAGACACACACACGCACGCACACGCACACACAGGAAACATCTGGGAAGAATCAGGGTGTAGAGAAAAGACAAAAAAGAAAAAAGCTGGGGAGGATGAAGGCTCAACCACAGGTTACCATGCCCAAGCTCTGCAGAAACCCACAAAATGGATATATATACACACACATACAGAAAGTGAGCCACAGGGCTTACCCGGGCTATGTATATAAAGTATACAAACATCTGAACACAGTTTACTCTGCTCAGTCCAGGCCTGGGTAGCGGGACTGAGCGGAAGTTAGCAATAATATTTGCATTATTTAAAATAGTAAAATCAAAACCCAGAGAAAAAAAACATCATTTTCAGAGTGTAATCATTAGGAATACTTCATTTACAGAGTAAATGATATCTTAATTTAATTGTTAATATATAATGAAATAAGTATTCATCCTTGACATACAACATTGAATACAAATTCTTAAAAAAAAAAAAAAAAAAAAAAAAAAAAAAAAAAAGGCACATTATTCATAGGTAATTTCCTAAACAACTGATTTTTACTCAAGCAGAAACTTCTGATATAAATCAAACACATATTTGCCAGTTAACTGACTGCAGAGAAAGAGGACTTAAGAAAATCCCTTGTTATCAAAGCTGGGACAGATCGGATATGGGAACAACCACAACAAGGAGGCAAAGACAACAAGATGTGAACACACATACACACACACACACACACGGAAAAAAAAAAAAGGAGAGACCCATATGCTCTCCCTTCTTGCTTCACATGCTCTCACACACAATACATAAATAGTCTCATGTAAAACAAGAGGGTAACAATGACTTAATCAGCGTTGGCCATGCTCGCGCATACACACACACACAAACACACACACACACACACACTCTTATTTTCTCCCCATTTGGCCTCTGGAGAAACTTCCATGAGAACAACTCACTGAAGAAGTTCCCAGTAAAAAGAAGCTGCAGTTGCTCTATGCTACAGTTTTTTCTTATTGAAGAAAATTGACCTATTGTAAAACTTTCTGTCTGGATGTGCTTTTAGCTTCTGTATCCATCCATTATTTCTAAGAGTTAAAGCAAGCTAAGTGAAAAGAAATGGCCACTCGGTCTGATAATCAGGCTTAAAAGCATGACCAGGAACAAGGAGGATACAAAAAGAAGAAATAATTGCTCCAAGCAATGACTACCAGACATTGTTCTGTAAATTTTGCATTGCAACAATTTGTCAATTTATCAGAATTTGATGGGAGGATTTATGCGTTATTGGGAATTTACAGACAGACAATATAGTCTAAAAGTGGATATGCTGCCAGCTCTACATCTGAGGAAATTAAATAACTTCTTATACGGGCAAAATTACTGCCCACTGAGTTACATGCAGCCTGGCTACTGTAAATTTACACAATACTGAATGTGTATTCCCTCATTAGACACTAACACAATGTATTCTCCGGCTCTTACTCTTACAGAAAAATGAAACAGCTGAGCAAGAGGACTTTTATTCTGGAGGGTGTACAACTGCAGAGTGGCAGCAGCCTGCTTCCAGCCCGCAGGCTCCAGTGGACAGGATAAGGCTTCTTTGTTCAAGACTCCTCCTACTCCTCAGAGAAAATGAGAAAGTAGCCCCCGCTGCCTGACAAGGAGCCCACTCACCGCACACACGGGAAAGCACATATGCATGTATAGACAGCACACACGACGACATGAGTGAATACCTATAGAGACACATGCAGACTTGGTGCAGACATACAGATCACATTCACTTCTATGACACTATTATTTTCACTGAGGCTTTTTAAGACTATCCTGGTCTTAAAAAGTTCACAGAGACAATTTAAGACTGTTCTGTATTGATTTCACAGCACAAGCTAGCAAAGACATTCATGAAACACTAAAGTCTGCTAGTGAAGAACATCTAAAATTAAATTCTTAAATACACAAGCTGTCTACAAAACAAAATAGTGATTCCCTCTATAAAAAACATTTGTTGAGAGTTTTCTTTCTCTCACCCCTAGTTTGTGCCTTCCCCTCACTTTGGCTTGTTGTGATTGGGCAACAAAGGAAAGCTGACCTTCTTTCTACATCGCCCAGCCCAGAGCGGGGTGTCAAGTGTCTGTCTGTGACAACACGCAGAAGATAGGAGTGAACTTACAGACCGAAAAAAGAAAAAAAGGTACCAACTACACGGAACGCAACATAAACACACCTGATATAGTCAGCACACAGTTGAACTGCCATTCAAGCGGGAACGGTGAAAATGTTTTTTTGTTTTTAAAAAGAATGAACACAAAAGGTTCCAAACATACAAAAACAGTCAACATCAGCACAGAAAAAACAAGCTACACAGACAGAAGCAGCCAGCAATTCAACAGCTAGAATGGTGTCAGATAACCATCTCTGGACATCTGAACTGTGTGTGTGTGTGTGTGTGTGTGTGTGTGTGTGTGTGTGTGTGTGTTTGTCCATCCCTCCAGCTTTTTCCCAAGAAGAACCAAGTCCATAATTTTCAAATTAAGCCTAATCACTGTTCCTACAATAGACCCATGAGTTAAATAAAGAGGAAAGCTCTTGTATGTTATAGAATGACTGTCAAATTCCCGAGTGTTTGCTTTAGTGTATTTTTACCATTATTTTTACCTTAATTTCTTCTGTAATGACAACCCATCATTTTCCACTTCAGTGTAATCACTGTTCTTTGGAACAAGCACAGTGATTCAAATGAGCAGGAAAACTTTTGAGAGGCTGACTGACTGCAGGTTTCAACAAGTCACTCAGCAGTTACCTTTGCCAGGGAAGACAAGCCCTCAGAGAAACCTCAAATTAAATGACTAAAAATAAGGCACATTTAGGATGGCCCTGGGGCAAACAGGTTTCCAGGAAGAAAAGAAAGATCTGGATGAAGCTTTGTGACTTTCAAAGCCCTGAATTTAACTTCAAGTTGCAGCATGTCAACTGGCAATTGACTTTTTCAGGTGGAGATTAACCTTACAGTACCTTGAGTCAAATGATTTCAAGGTCATAATTTAAATGAAGATTAGCCTAAATAAAAGGATTAAGGCTTATCACGGGTTACTTCTAGGAAATAATCATGGTACAGCAAGCAGTTTGAAAAGCCTTAAATGTCAAATACTTTGCAGTTTTACTTCCATAGAACCTATTTCTGACTACACAAAATGGCCACTGCAGAATGGTTGCATTTTGGAGATGAGACATCAACTGAAAGCTGATATGACAATGAGTCCCATTGTACTTCGGCAGACCAACTTACAAAATAAGTCCAACTTGCGATACACGAGTAGGATCATTTGTTATCAATGCATGCAGAAGTTAACCGCACGGTGAAAAATGCCTCACAACTGAATAATACGCCGAGTGGGAAGTTGAATTTACTGCCTGGTTTCCCTGAAAAGTATCGTGTTATTCTCCCACCACTGACACGTCCATAAGACAGAACAAGATGACTCTGCACAAATGTCAAGTCGCACAAGCTAATCCTTTGTTATGTGAGCATGGTCACAAGATGAAGGAAGAAAGACCCTTTCCGTTGTGCCACTAGGACGCATTGATTCAACAGTCACAGAATCCTACCTGTAACACAATCTGCACCAGAATACCTCTGTTACACAAGCAAGTGAACAACTTTGACAATTACATTTGTCATATGCAGACTCCTCAAGGAAAAAAACATAAATCGTGCAGGGACAAAAAAATCTCCTCTATGATTTAGTGGCAATTGATTGATCTGAATGCTACTCAGACATGTTTACTGGCATTTTGATACTTGTGTTTTGTCTTGACCTGACTTGGCCGTTAACTGAATCCAATCTGACGTCAGCAAATAATCATGCTGATAATTGTGGATAGTTTCTGGATTTAAAGTAGCAGGACTTATTGCTAAGAACCAGCATGAACGTAAAACTGCACAGCTCTACTCAACACCTCCCTGAAAGTCTGTGCAATAAATAGCAATGGCTGGAGTCCCATGACTGACTCAGTCAAACCGAGGAAGAGAGAGAGAGAGAGAGAGAGTGAGTGAGAGAGAGAGCTCTGACTCCACTGCCCCTGTCCCCAGCAGTCTTTCACCACCAATCGGAGCTCCAGAATCTCTGGAAGTGCGAATGTGGGAACGCTGAAGATGTGAGTAATCTTTCTGTTGTGCAGTCCCCGTTTCCAAGCTTACAGGGATCTGCGGCTATAAGGAGAAGAGTGTGGAGACAGCTAAACCTGGTGTAGCGCCCTGGAGTCCAAACTAGGACTTCTGAGACAGACTGTCTGTGCACAGCTTCAGCAAGCGAGAAGACCGCTAGCACATTGGCCAACAAAAACACATGAATACACAAGTAAAAACAAGACTTCTTTTAAGTACGAAGTTTTGTGTGCCAGTATATGTAGATTTTAAGAAGAATAGTTGCTTCTCCACAGGCTGCAGGGTGTTTGAGGAGAGGGAAAGAAGAACAGAAAGACAATAAAGAGAAGTCATCCTTAAAGGTCGCATAATATAGAAAATTACATTTTCATTTCTTCTGCTAATTTCTTTCTTACCAATGAATCAAATAAAAGCCAGAAGTGTGAAATTCAAGACCTTTAATTTTCACTTGCCCCACAAGGAAACGGACATCTAGAAAAGTCAACTGCAAGGTCTCGATAATTGATTTTTATTAGAATGCGTGTAAGTGGCTGAGTCAGTGTACTCACAGCTGCGCAGCAAACAGTCGGCTAATCTTTGCCACATGCTCGCTGTCGTCCATGTCGCTGTCGCCCTGGTCCCCACTCAGCTTCCTCTTGGTGGGGCTGATGGGAGGAGGACCTGTCCTGTGGCTGGAGATGGAGGAGGAAGAGGAAGACGATGACGAGGAGGATGATGAAGAGGAGGAAGACGAGGATAGGGACAGGGACTGAAGTCTGGGGTCTCCCCTCAACGCTGCTTCACCTAAAGAAGGAGGGCAGAGGGGAAGTAAAGAGACAAAACACAGCAGGATTATTAGTAAGGCTGAACCTGTTGGAGGCAAAACGGCATCGCCTACACTTTTAGGAACTTCCAACAGGACGACGTGCTGTTGACTAACAGGGTGCTTACTCATTAATGTGAATATGACAATTAGTTATGATACTTGGCATTTTCAAGCAAACGGCAACTGTTTTATTGCCACTTTAAACAAGTTCACCACAAAAACAACTTCATCACGGTGAATTTACTGTTTACAGACAGTGTTTCAGCTCAAATTTTGGATTTTGTTGATTTATAGAGTTTGCTGAGAGAAGCACAAACCTCTGGCATGAGCAGAGGAGTATCTGGTTAGGAATGTTTTGGAAGAAATAGTTGTGGATAGGTTCTCCATACGTGTGTGTGTGTGTGTGTGTGTGTGTGTTTACACTATTTCTTTCTCTGTCTCTTGACTCTGCTTTCCTCCAGTCTTGTCCTAGTACAGAAGGCCTACAGAGTCTTCAGTGAGTGGGAGTATGAGCAGAAGAGAATCAGGAAAACTACCACTGGCTCAGCCTCAGCGAGGGGACTTTCCACTCCTTTGGCTTCATGTATCCGTCTGACTTTTCCCAAACAAAACATACGACCTAGACTAATACACCCAATCCAAGTAGTTTTCTCCATAACTACTGAGAGAAATGATGATTGGTTACAAGCTCTAGAACTCCCCCTGCGATGAAATGCCAACTCATGGCTCCGGCCTCATTTCAGATCATTCTGTATAAAACCATATCAAATTCATCAGCATTTATTTTGAATATCAAATAAAGAGTGATAATCAGATTTGCCTAAACTCAATAATATCAAAAATCTAGATTAAAATTGGATTTCAAAAATGCATTACTGTACTGTTAAAATTTCTGGATTGTGACACACAGTCCTTTTGGGGGAAATAACTTTTGGATGCGTGAGGACATCAAACCCAGGAGAATACCTTCTCAAATCAAGCTGACAATTATATGATTAAGCCATTTAGAGAGCAGTAGCATGCACCCACACACAGAATAATGTAATAAAACGTGTGCTCTGTTCCACCAATGTTCCTCCATGCATGTTTAGTCTTAGCGTGGCCTCCAAAACACGGCGGCAGCACCTCCTCCCCTCTCTCTCCCTCTCTGGCATGTTCCTACTCGCCCCACTGTGTGCCATGGCAACAAGGATGACATCATTTTTTTTGGCAGGACAGAGGGATGGCAATAAAAGAAGAGAGACTGTGACACCGGACTGTCCAATCAGGATCCAGGGCACATAATAGCTTATCAGAGGTTCAGGATTGAAGCGCTCAACAAGGGAAGAATCTATCTGTGAAACTAGATTCTGTGGGTCTTTTTTGTCCCGCGATATGTCCACATGAAGTCAAATACCGTTGATGCAACTGCTGCACCACAGTGAAAATGAGAAGATTGACACTTAAATTATCTTTACATTAATGAAGGTTATAATGTTTAGTAAAGTGGGTTAATTAGGTATTGATTCACCTCAAGTAATTGTGAAAATGTAGTTTCAGATTCACCTGTACATCACTGCCTTCAATATTTGATTTATTTCAGGGTTGTTGGAATTGCATTTGTTCTAGCTGAGCATGGGGGAACTGGCCATGGACCGTCTTTCACCCTGCCTAACTTATAATATGCTTGATCCTAAAGTACTAAAAATGTAGTTGATCACAGAACTGGACAAAAGCCAGAAAAATAAAATACAAAAGGCGACAGAAGGACCAATATAATTACAAGGGACTCTTTTACATGCTCTTGTCTTTTTTTGTAATTTATCCTCATATCAAGAGACAGATTGGAATAAGAAACGGAGAATGATTCTCAAAACTGCAGCTGATGCATGATATAATACCTTATTGTACAGTGGATAATTCACACATCAGTACTTGTTCATTACATAAAGAACATTGCAATATTATAAGAAAATATTTCTGTTTGTCTTTTTCTTTCTTTTTTTCTCCAAGCCAGCAGACACCCAGAGGAAGGCAGACTGATACACAGAAGTAAAACTCCACTCTATCCTTTCCCTTCTCTGCTCTCTCATTTCATTAGGTCGACATGATCAAAGCCTATTTCTCTTGACAGTACTTCAAACAGTTTGGAATCAGGATGAGATTGGATTACAAATCTCTCTCTCCCTCTCTCCACCCCCCCTATCTCCCTCCCTCTCTCTCTCCCTCCCTCTCTCCCTCAATGAGTCCAAGCTAGTCTTCTTTTCTCTCTGCAAAGTGATTATTTTTGGCAGAGTTTCTCAGTAACCTGAACTTGGCCCCTCTGGGGTTGCCTTTATTTTTCACATCCATGGAGGTTTTGTTCTTTAATACTCAAAAGGACATGCTACACTGAACTCTTCCACGGAAGTTCTTGTCTTTCTGAGCTGAACTTTTAAACCGGATGTTAGATTGGTTTGATCTCTAGCAGAGAAAGGAAAGGAGAGCAGGACAGACCGACAAAGAGGGAGTGAGGTTGACAAAAGTACATGGCTTTGAGGAGGTTTTCAACCTTGTTTATTTTCTACTGCTCAGCAGCAAAAAGGGACAGTCAGCATTCCCCTGAACCTCTCACTGCCAGGCCTAGAACTGATAGCAGCTTTACAGAGAGAGAAAGGGAGAACTGGAATGACAGAGACACAGACAGAGAGAGCTCGGAAATACTGCAGGGCTGTTCCAAAACACTGCGAGTATGAATCAATCACATAACTGGCAAAAAAAACAATCATTTCCAAAAATATAAATTGACATCACAGTTTAATATTATTGGGGATACAAAATGATTGTGAAAATAAATGGGAGCAATCAGTTTGTTTTAAATGGCAGGGGATTAAAGTCTTGTGTTTTATTTTGCTTTGTCACCAACACAGATGTTTATGTCACCATGTGATATTGTGATATGCTATTGCTCCCATCAAAAAAAAAAGTAAGAGATCCTTTTCAGGTAAAAGTCATGTTCATCGTTCCCTACAGATGATATTACATGACTCAGATTTTAAATCAGCAGTTTAAATGATTAGCAACTGCAGTAAAAATATCTCATTCTTTGCTTAAACAAAAAATAAATCCTATGTAAAATAATAAAAAAAACATTAAGTCTGAATCCTGTGGTTGATTCCAGCAATGAACATCCAATCAGAGAGTTCTAAATTATATTTAACGTCAAGAGAAAGCTAAAGACTACAGTGTTGAGAAAAACAAACTAAAGCAATTCACTTTAAAATTAAGTGCCAATTATGGATGAATTCAGTAACGGTGGTGCCATAACCAGATTGATTCAGTCCCTACACTAAGCATCTTGAACTGGCTTCTTCTTGTATTGTAGTATCATATTATTGGCACACTTATATTTCTATGTTAAGTAACATTTAAAACGTTGTTTTAATAGAAACACAGAATGGGGGTAAACTCTTCTGGAAGTAGCAGCTTCTTCAGCACTACATGTGATGGGGATTCACTTTCCTATTCTAGACTTGAGCATACATAGAAACGTAATGGATCCTCTGCCTTGACTCATCTCGAAGCAGTGGGCAGCCACAGTGCGGCGCCAGGGTCCAAGTCCAGTACTTTTTCCAGTGCCACGGTTCAGGGGTACTGACAGAAGCATTAGCCTTTGATGGTGGAAGGAAACAGGAGAATCTCGTGCAAACTCCACACAGAAAGAACCAGGGAGTGCCAGCATTAGAACCCACTATACACCTGAAGTCTGTTATTCATGGACGGGGCTGGGCACCTCACAGCCAAAATTGACGGGAAAGGGTTAAATTGTGACAACACAAAGATACAGAAAAGGTAATAAGCGGAAGAAAGATAGAAGCAATAGATAGAGGAAGGACAATTTTCAAATATTACATTATAGAAACTTTGTCAATCAAATTAACAGCATAGATGCTACTATAACCTAATTAGAAAACCTAGAATTGACAACATTTCTACAGCACATACACCTTAATTCTATTTACAGTTTTTAAACGTCGCAACCAGACATGAAGGAAAACTCTCCATTTATCATTTTATTTGTCGTGCCATCATTTCACTCCAGGCATCTGATTATTCAAACAAATCATGAAACAAAACACACCTGAACACAACCTTCTGGATCAGCGAGGGTTCACATACACCGCAAGAGATTCCATGTCAGGCCTACACTTGCTAATAAACATCGATGATGAGATCAGTGAAAGAGCTTTATTGAGGAACGGAAGCTCAGGACAGTGCACCAATATAAATGAGTGTGTGTGTGTGTGTGTAGGGGAATGTATTAAGAGTATGTGCACTCATGCAAAAAACAACAAGCCAACACACACACACACAGTATCACAAAGCTCCTCCAATCCCTTCTTGGCTCAACATGTTTGAACATGAATAGCTTTTCTTTCACTCTTTTTACAGATTGTCCCTTCCCCCCATCTTTGGGTTCTTATCATGAGGCACATGATGGGAGTCTGATTTGAGCCAAGTCAGCTAAAAGCAACACACACACACACACACACACACACACACACACACACACACTAACCCTGCAGAGATGTGCTTCCAGAGGAATACAACGTTGTGTCAAAGAGACACCCACAGGATGCACGGGTATAAAAATACCACTAAAGAGCGGTCCCCTCCCTCTTCACTCCTGTAATTTCCCTCACCGAGTTCACTGGGTATGAAACCTGAGAAAGATGGCACTGTAAAACCTTCTGATTGGATTCAATCCCAGGCCGGTGGAGGTTCAATCTGCTGCACCGTCACTGCCACATAGGAGTGAGCTTTGAGCAAATTGTCCCTGGAATTTCACAATCAAACCAAAGTATCCAAAACTTCGGGGAAAAACGTAATATGTCACATGCCAAAAAAAGCAATAATACAACCTGCAGTCTGCAAACAGGGATTACAGCAAAACAACATTATTTTATTTGCAAAGCACTAGAAACAGACAAGAATACAACTCTGTTGTCACAGGCCACTATCACATGCTTAATCACTAAATAAAGCATCTTGTGCTTCTGCTGCTATTAGTACTTAGTAAAAGTCAACCTCGACACAGTAACTCATCACTGCATTTGTGATGGTGATATGTAGCTACAACTATTTTCCCCTCTCTTTATTTGATGATTGGCCCTCTGCCAAACTACCTCTCTGACCCCCTCCGCCAATCTGCAAAATGCTTTTCAGTCCTCACACAATTTTAACAGAAGTGCTAATCAGTTGAGGAAAGGTTCATAATATGTAGAAAAGAGCTGCCAACTATGGCACAGTAGCAGAGGAGGAAAGCAACTGCACAGCAGAGATGAGAAAACAGTTTAAAACGTATAGTTTAACATTAAATGTATCCATGTTGTGTTGCTGCAACTTTTTTAAAGTCTGTTCCAACCCTTAAACAAACAACTCTTTTCCTACTAATGTTCAGCTACAACCCTAATAGTTCTACTTGGCTCTTTGGATTATTCCTTGATCATGTCAAAACCTAAAAACCTCACAGGGTTTTTGTTGGACTGCTGCACACTTGCTTGTGAATTTAAATGAAGAAATATTTTTCTTTCAATGCTGGTGGGCTTATTTCAGCATGCTCCAGAGAGAAAGAACACTGGGAGTAACTTGTTTTTAGCCCCAGAAAGACGGGGTGATATTGCAAGGCCTGACATGAAAGCACTGACTGCAGGAGGAGGAGGGAGAGGAGGAGGAACACTACTCCAAAGTCAGGCACTTTTACAAAGATACTGAGGTTCCTGCTCTTTGCCTTTATGACATAACCTAAAATCGCATGCTGCCAATGCTAGATATGACATATAGTCCATAGGGGGAAGATAATAGTTTATCACACATGGAGACAGGTTCAGAAATGCAACTTCCCGTCGTTTTAAAGTACAGTAGAACAATCAGTGCTCATCCTTTATACTTTGTCGGAATCTGATTGAACTAAAATACAGACGTGCAATCAGAAATACCACAGTGTTACTAATGCAAACGCCGACACGAATAACGGAAAGCAGAAAGTCAGAATAGCTGTGCGACTAGTAACACGGTGTGAGTCAGCCATGGGAGAGCCATGAAGTTCACACATGGCTTACAGACTGCTGTTCAGCCTTTGATCTCAATCTCTAGACAGGCTTTTAAACACACGTGCTCCGATAACGAGCAGACAGTCACAAATGAGAATAGAAGCTAACAGTATTTATGTTACAAAAATATACGTTGACTCGACGTTAAACCGGTGAAAACCTACTAACTTTGCTTTTGGTTTGTATTCATAGGTCATTTAGACTATAAAACAGCATGTATCTAAATATAAAACATTTTTCTCTTCTGTGTGTGTGTGTGTAGAAAGGGCTAACTTGTGTATAAACTCCGGCGTTGTCAACAGCGTTGCCGTGTTTCGCTTTAACGGGTGACCGTGTTATCTGGTGATTTTTAGACGAGTAACATTTAAAACAGTTCATTTCAGACGTCGAAAACTATGAATGCCTCTCGTAGACAACGCGACCCAACTACAGAATGTAAGACAAAACTGAAAACCAGAAGAATATATGTTGTATTGATCATTAAAGTTAAGGCATTTTACGACGTCTCCGCGTTGCGTTCTCGAAAGTCACCAGTTAACACGGTCACTGTTTACTCCGAAACACTGGTCAACTTCACTCACACCGTAACGTCAACGGCCACTTGCAACTTGTTCAAAAAATAAAACTATATTTATATAAACCACCACAAACGAGGCCAAACCTCCATTTTACCTTCGTAGCAGAGAATGCCGATGTTGTTGTTCATTTTGTCCAGGTACTGGTAGTTCAACAGGTCCATTTTCGTTAGTAGCATTTATCGAGTTTTTTACAACACAAAAAAGACCAGCTTTTTTTTCCCTCTCTCTCCCCTTAAGCGACGGTCAAAAAAAAGCTAAAAGGCACAGCCTCCAACTTTTAGTTTTTCTAGAAACCAACTTTAATTTAAAAAAAGGAAAAAAAAACACAGATAGTAGTAGCGAAACCGGATTCCACCAGTTACTCTAATTAGTTCAGGGGACTTTTTTTTTGCTTTTTTAGGAAAAAAAAATGCAGATAAATGTGTCGCCGTGACAAAAAAAAAGAGCGAAAAAAAAAGGTAGCGTCAGTTGTCCTCACAGCCAGCTGTAAGTCGACTGCACTGACACGCAGGCTATGCTTGGTATGCCCCGATGCTGCAGCAGCGGTTCACTCTGCTGCCGCTGCTCGCCAGGCTGGGCCGCGCTGCGCATGCGCCGTAAATCCCTGGAGCGCCTCAAATATCAGGGATGTTTTACGCGCAAGATCAGCCTCTGCAAACATCCAGAGAGAAGAGAAGAGAGGAGAAGAGAGAGGGAGACCAAAGAAGCTGTAGTGATCCCGTATTCAGAATTTAGGAGGATACAATACAGTTATGCGTGATCGTTATATGTAGCCTGTAGGGATATAGAAAATATAGTTTAATAAGGTGTTATAACTGTGTCTAGACATATCCATATGGTGAAATAACAAAAAAAGACAAGAAAATCCTGAAAATAAGCGTAGGCATGTATCGCTTTTTATACCTATTTTTCCTACTTTTCTGCATTTTATTGACATTAATTAGTAAGCAAGCAGGTGTAACCACTGAGACTAGTTTAGGTTCTGTTCCATTCAGTGTAGGAGACTAACTTTCCAGTGAGTCGACAGCAGCACCCTGACTCTGTTTGACCTAAATGAGGCCTCCAGTTAGTTTCATTAATTAACACCAGGGTTTACCCACAGCTTCATGTCACTATGGCTGCTGTGAAAAAGATCTATTGTGGTTTGCCCATCAATGTGCCTCATTTTATTTGTGTGAGATTCCACACAGTAAAAAGGGATAATGTGATATAATATACTTTTAGGCGAGGCCTTAAAGTGGTTTATGGGCATAGCTGCATGTACTATGAGTAAAAATCATAATGATATAGATTATAATAGTCTATATTAAGCCTAGCAAAGCCCTTAAGTATTTTTTATGTTGTGTTTAAAAGTGTGTATATGTTATTAAATAGAAAAAAGTAACCTGAACACCCAGTGAATTGGTCTCAGTTTCAGAGTAGTTCTCTCCTGCCCCCTAGTGCACAGCATGGGCAATGAAATGACTGGTGGAAAAAGCAGGAGGCGAATGGGTTGAAAATAGGGCGACAGGTGTAGTTGTCATAGCTTAACCAATGTCTAACTGTACTTGTATTACATGGGTTAAGTGGAGAAGAGTTTCCTCGGGGTGTTTGGCTCAGAACATAATGAGCAGGGTGTGTCTGTTATTCTCATTGGAAGTTCACACCCAAACACACCTTCTCCATTTGCATGTTTTTGTGTGACACACATTTACAAAACACACGTACCAGGAAATGAGCGAGGTCATGAAAAAACACACAAATACCAGTTGCCAATAAGAACCGGATACATACGGGTTGCAGACATGTTAGAACGGCAGGTTTTTCTAAAAGGATATATCTGCGTCTTCCCAGTCATACACTTCTGCTTCATTAAGTTTAATAGTGTACAAGCAAGCTGGTCTCTATGCCGTTCACCAGCAGTATAGATGACATTACCAGACGGATTCTGCCTCTTTAAATCCTAAAATCATGGCTGACTCTCTGACCTCTGCTGCACTACACAGGCATCTCCCAACCACTAACACTTCTCATCTGGATAAATAGAGTAATTATACAGAGGACTTTACTCTCCATTTGTCTCACATCTCTCATGTGATCAAAAACTCTTCCACAACTCCTAAACAAACAGAACGTATGCCGCTTTACAAAAACACTCATTTACCTATCCAACCCTGGTGTACAAACACATCCTGCTTTCCTACTTGTGTACAAGCACGCAGGCACACACACACACACACACACACACACACACACACACACACACACTCCTCCCCCGTCTCCTCCTCTCAAGGCGGCTCAGCACACACCACACTTCTTGTCTTATTGGTTAGCTGTTGTTCCCAGTTTCATAGACTGAGTTCAAACAGAGATTCCATTCAGTGCCACTGCTGCGCTACAGCTGGAGCTGTAGGTTACAATTCAGCATCTAAGAATCTAAAAGTGTTAATTGCCAACGCTTCCCATTATTCAGCTGGTATTGTATTGTGTATAGTGTATGAAAAACTTTTTTTTCAGGAAGTAAAAGGAAAAATATTCAAAGATTAATAGTTGTTATTAACAGCATAGGTGTACTATAATAGCTAGCTCAGCTACTTCATTTGGCAAGCACAGTACATCTTCCAAACAAAAAACATTCAACAGAATATATATTCACACATTTTTAGGTCATCTGAGACCTGAGGTCCTACATTTTATTGGGGAGGTTTAGAAAATATTTATATAATCATGTAAAATCTCACTGAGCTTAAACAAGTCTTGTAGGAAACCAGGCCAATACAGCAGTGTAAAAGTGGCAGACAGAACAACCAAGTATACCAAGAAAACAGTTATTTATTATAACTACATACATATTTATCAGATTCAATTAGAAAGCAACTTTTCTGTATTCTGGACAGTATTCCTAACATATTAGGACAAAATAATGCAAAATATCAAAGTTGGACTGTATTTTACAAATACCAGTACACAAGATCAATTACAGAACCTTGGGGTACTCCATTACCTAGAATCAATCAGGTTTCACAGCTACTTAAGATAGTTTGCGTCAGACATTATGATGGTAATCAACATCCGCAAAAAGCAGGGCACGAGCTTTAAACTCATCAGTAAATGAATGAGACGAATGAGATGACATACAGTAGATTAGAATAATCTTCAATGCAGCAAAGCAGTAATGTGTTTTTGAAATACGTGGGTTGCTTATTCCTTCTAGTCCTAATTAAAAAGGAGCATGCAGATACAAATGCTAATGAAAGCTACTAAAATTAAAATGAATGATGATCAATTAAAGTACCTCTGCCAACAGAAATCAAAACATATTCTATTAGTATAGTCTATTTATAGCCTGTTTTATTAGATTAATAAATAAATAGTTTGTTTCTGTAGATGTTGTTTTCACTTTAATATACACATTTGTCTCCCTGTTCTCACAAACTCTGGATTTAAAATTAACTAATAAAAGAGAAACAAGCTCTTACCACAGAATCTTTGTTCTTGCTTGGCATGCTGCAGGGCTGAGTATACTAAGGAGATTACTGATTATACAACAAGTTGGTAAAATTCCACCCCTTTCTTCCATAGGGACAAGTTGTTACGCATAACTTTTCCTACTGTGGAAATAACCTTTGTTGTTCTCACTTATTGCCCAGCAAGCCTTCATCACCGTGACTCACAGGTGTCAAAAGTTAGTTGCTCGGAGGGATGACTTGCAGTGATGTCAATCATAAGAAAAAGGCAGGATGCAGCAGTGCCCTGGTTAGAAAAAATCCACATAATTGAATGCCAAGTTTTGTGAAAAAGCACTAATCCACACCACCTTAATGGAATTTTACCAATGAATGATTATACTGCTATTGGCATGAGCTGGCTCGTAATATTTCCTTAAAAACCAAGTTCAATGCAGACTTCAATAACTATGTTTGGAGTCTTCAGTTGCTCTTAGTAATAACTTTGCTTGAATAAAAGGTTAGACGATCAATCAGTCCAACCCCATCTTTCATTTTGTGGTGTGGGTACACGCAGTCACGTCTTATATCTCCGGTGAAGAATTCCTGCTTTCCTGTCATTATCCCCTTACTTCCTGCCTCGTCTATTTATTTATCTAATCTATGAGGACAAGGTTCTACCTAACCTACTTAAGCTCATGCAGTGTTGTGTGGTTCCCTGAACAGGTCTGGGCTTCTCCAGGGAGCGGGTGTGTCTGGATAACAACACCACATAGGCCAGGTGGTGATTCATCCTAATGCTTTATTAACACGCTGCAGTGTTGTGACACAAACACTGGCAGAATAAAAGACTGAATATATATATATATATATATATATATATATATATATATATATATATATATATGCTGGTGTTCAACCTGCGAGTGACTACAGAAACACAATTATTAATCAGTATTATTAATATTACAATTAATTATCTTTAATTTTGGGGGGCCAAACAACTTTCACACTGGCAGGGATCAAAGGTCATATCCTTGATTACTGTTGAAATACCATCACGCCACGAGCTTTGTTTACATGGTGACATAATGGATTGAAGACGTTTATCCCCTCTGAAATTCGTTGTCTCAGCTTTGTTTTCAGGGCGGTTACGTAACTGACTTTCCCATGCAACCCCTGATTACATGTATAATTACAGCAAACACCACAGTAGGACAGAGAGAGCGGTATTTCATGTCATGATACTAAAGAATGATACACTAAATTCTTATCCATCTACACATTACATTTATTAATTCTTAAAGAGATCCTATCTTTCAACTGACCTCTTTAAAAAAGACTGCTTCTTGTTAGCCAGAAGTTTCGTTTCCTGTGAAGCTGTTTACATGATCTCACTAAGCATTTAGAGGCAAAATTACACAGCCGCAACGGGACACCACCGCAGAGGGCTTCTGGGAGCACTCGGATGAATAGATCCTCGACGTATACTCACAGAAAGGGAAGTGTCGGGTTGCGACGTTGAAACAATGATAACAACAGGTGATTGTGTGGAGGTGAAGCTATTCCGTCATTTCCCACCTTTGTGTTTCATGTGTGTGTCAAAGTTTGGGAGTTGTAAAAGTTGGCCCCACATCTGACTAGCTGTGGGTGGGTTTTATTTTAGTCACTGGATGCACAATAAAAAGCCATGTTTATAGTGGCACTAGAGGTTTCCCTGCTTTTTATTGTAGGTCCAGTATAATATGCATCATTTTATACAGTATATGTAGTCGGAGATCCTTAACTTCAAATAAAAGCTAAGTGTAAAATATGGATCCTTTAAGATTTAAGAGAGGATACTGACAAGAGTATCTATAAACCGTTACATAATATAAACAGCATTTAACCACAACCATCATGGTTGAGGTGAAACAGGTGCTGCAGTAGTGAGCGTGCAAGATCATGTCTGAAGTCAAATGTTCTCTGTCGCTGTCCGTGTCATTCTTGTTCTTGCATCTCATCTGTCCTGATTCACCTCCACTGTCTCAGCAACCCCCGCTGTCTATATGCTCTTTTTTTATCTCCTGACAACCGTCCTTGCTGTATTGATTTAGCAAAGCTGTTTTTCTGATAATGCAATATCAGGCCTTGGCAGCCTTTGATAAATGTCCATCTGAAACCTCTTTTTTCCCCCCCTCGCTCACTTTTTCTCACCGCAAATGCTCCCCCCCCCCGCCTGCCAAATTGAGTGTACAACAAATAAAGCAGATGTGAGGCAGACAGCGGCTGCGCTCTCACGTTCGTGCTGATGCGTCGTTGGATATTTATGTTATCGCGAGTGTGCAACGGACTGGAGCACACAACTCAAAATCTGATTCCAAGATCTTTTTCTGGGCAGCATGTTGAAACCAAGACAGTGCACAGTGAAATCAGCACCGGTGCTACAATTAAAAAACATGTCAGTTCAGGACATTTTTCAAACTAACTTTCACTCTTACTTTGCCCGGTGACATGAAAAACATTTAGAGGCTGGTTATTAAAACACAACCCCCTTACACAACCCTTTTTTTTCTCTCCCAGTAATGGAAAAGCATCACTGCTCCCATTAGCCGGTGGGACCTATGACGGCATTCTTGCCATGCTAACAATCAGCTGGTAGCAAAGTGACTCCAGGGGCTTATTTATTGTCCAAGACTGCTCCTATGTGGGACAGCAGGCTCTGTGCCACCACCACCACTCATGTTCTGCATCTGTGCCTGGACGCAGAGGCGTCATATGCAGATGGAGGTAAGATGAGTCTAAGAGCTCAGGACCTACATTAGGTTACCCCTCTTTCACCCCTGTTTGCATGGAATGGTCGGATCCTGAGCGGACCAGGTGCAGCGAGCAGGCTGCAGCACTCGCAGCAGGGCAGACGACGTGAGTGATGGAGCAGCATGACTCAGCTTCCTGAACAGAGATCAGGCTCCCATAAAGGAAGGAAAGTAAACAGAAAGGACAGGAGGGAGAAAAGCAAGGGGCGACAGTGTGTCACCATGATTTTTCTCTGAGAATGGTGGGCACAGCCTGCAAGTGGTGGTGGTGGAACAGGCTACAGTGTTTACATTTCACTCCTCCTTCAGCCGACGTTTCATCAGTGCAGGCTAAATTTCCAGCAGGCTATTCATAAAACCCCAGAACCCTCCTGCATACGTGTCTGCACAGTGTCGCGTGTTCACGATACACTGTCGGTAAATGTTGTACAGTAAGTATTGGATTGCAGGAGGGTTGCAAAGGTGGAGTTATTTAAAGCTTTGGGTCGATTGGGTTCTAGAGGCGTGGTGGTAGCGGGACCCGATTTGATATCTTTTCATTGATGCCTAAAACCTCAGCGTCTTCCGATGTGGTGAACACATCCTTATCAATCTGTACTTTCCTAAGTGGAGTATTCACTGTGCAGCTCCCCTCCCTGTCTTATTCAAATAAATGAATATTCTTGGATCAGACCTTGTCAGTTAAAAAAAATCTTTATCTTGCCTTGTCCTTGTGAATACCTGTGCATAGGGGAAGAATATCAGCTCAGCGTTTCAATCGTAATCACCTCAAAATGTCACTGCAGTAACACTCATTCTTAGCACTATAAAGGTTAAATTTTTCTTTGTGGGAAACACGGCAATCCTGTTTCATTTCATTCTGAGTAACTATGGCGAGTGCTATCAAAAAGAGAGGAATGTTAAGTATGTGTGGTCAGCACAACTCTGAGAAAAAGTTCCTAAGACAGCAGAGCTGGTATGGGACTAGCAAGCTTGGCATTTACTGAGAGGGAATCTAGGACGTGGGTTCTTAAACATTTTCGGCCTGAAAGCCAACATCAAGAAAAGTAGCTTCGGCCAGCCCCCAAATTCTAGCAATCATTCTTTTCAGATGAAGACCCATAAACCCAAAGATTTGACGAGCTGAACTTTTGATACACGTGTGAGAAAGGCTCTACACAAGAGAGGCAGCACCTTTAAAACTGTATGTTAAGAAGTTTATAAAACCTGGTCTTTTCATTGTGCTGGTTGAAGTTCGGACTTCAACTAATAGTAGTGGTTGATGTATTGAGTATTGAAAAAAAATAGTTTAGTTGTTTGGATCATGGGCGACACGGTGGTGCGGTGGGTAGCACTGTTGCCTCACAGCAAGAAGGTCGCAGGTTCAAGACCGCCTTGGGCCTGGGTCTGGGGCCTTTCTGTGTGGAGTTTGCATGTTCTCCCCGTGTCTGCGTGGGTTTTCACCGGGTACTCCGGTTTCCTCCCACAATACAAAAAACATGCTCAGGTTAATTGGTAAACTCTAAATTGCCCATAGGTGTGAGTGTGTGTGTGAATGGTGTGTGAATGGTGTGTGTGCCCCACGATTGGCTGGCGACCATCTGGGGTGTATCCCTGCCTCTCGCCTTAACGCGCTGGGATAGGCTCCAGCAGACCCCTGCGACCCCGAAAGGGAATAAGCGGGATAGACAATGGATGGATGGATGGATGGATGTTTGGATCATAAAATGGTGTAAAATGTCAATCACCGTTTCCCAAAGTTGGAGAAGCAACATAAATTGTCTTTTCTGACCAAAACTGACAGTCCACAACCCAATGATCAGTTTATCAGTATCAGTAAGAGTATCAAGGAATTTATATATAAGTAGTTGGTGATTAACCTCATAGTCGGCAAATCAATTGCAGCTCTTGTGTACATCCAAATGTACTACAAACCAACAACAATAATCCAGTTAATGAAAAAAAAAATTATTTCTACCTCGGGTAACCTGTCATAAATAACAATAGATTATTTTAAATATAGTTTAGGCGTTCTAATTGATGTGCAAAACAGAAATGCTTGGGAGTCGAGAAAAAAAAACAAAAGGTTGATTGTCTTTAACCATGTGGCTCGGCACAGTGAACCTTTGATACTTGACCTTTGACCTTGGGACCACAGCGGCCCCACTATGCCCCTTCATTCTTAAAGGCCGCCCGCTGAACCGTGACACTGCTGAAGCAACGATGACGCAAGTGGTGCTGTGTGCTCACATGGTGTGTGTGTGTGTGTGTGTCAACAGACAAGCCAGTTAAACTGCAGAGGGGAAGCGTATGTAGGGGCACGGAGGTGAATGGAGGAAGGGAAGACAGAGGGTAGGATAAAGGCAACTGGTGGGGGGGGCATACCCCGAAAGCAGCGTTTAATCTCCTGTGAAAGAGCGCTGCATGGAGTTTAGATTTTAAACCCTCTCCCTAAGAATTAAGGCTGCAGAGATGATGCACCTGACAAACAGAGACACTGGGCGATACACGTTTTTTAAAGTTTACTCACGATTCCTTTATATGCGCAAAATAAGTTTTATATTTCTGAGCGGGATCGGGGAACCTTTTTCTGTAATTTTCCAAACTGGGAATGCTTTTTTCAGATGATAAAACATGACATCTATCATCTTGCCAGGTTTAGCTCCTCAAGACGTTATCTTGATGCATCTCTCTATCACAACGCCGGGCAATGATTAACAGAGCAATCCGTATTATGTCACACTTTCATTTGACCTATCCAAAGAATTTAGGAGCAGTGACAGGATTCCTAATCTCACACGCTGTACATAGCCCGTGTTTTATGACTGAAAAAGGAGATAAAAGAAGAAGACCATGTGTGCAACAAAGTCAGCGTTCAAGTGGGACTAGTGATTTACTGTGTCTGATCATCACTTTGACCTAGTCGTCCGTGAGCTTTGCTGATAACCAAGATTTATCTGCTGCCGACTCATTGACCCCCGCCACACACACACACGGCAACGGGAGGTGATAACTCAGCGTAAATGGTCAGTGACATCATAGAACCTCATCAATCAATAAAACGGTAACAGCCACCGACAGTTGATCTGATAGGAAAACAAGCAATAAAACACCGTTGGTGCTTGAGACAATAGAGCGTACTGTTTCATGTCTACGCCTCACATTTTATTATTGTATGCAGATACAAATTTCAGCATGTGCACAGAAGGTGCGCACGCACAGCTCCACAACGTCCCCCCTCGCTGTTCAGTTTTGACCGTTGCGTTTTCGTAAATGACGGGCACTCACTCGCCAGGACCCACCCATCCGTTCTTATCCCATCATGCAAATGTGAAGACAGGCAAATTAGTTCAGTTGGCAGCGTGTTGTCTAATGACGCTTCTTTTTTTTTTTTAATGTGAAATTGAAATCAAGTTCAGTAGGGATATAGATCTGAGAAATATTTCCGATAGGTAGCACTCTTCATGGTTTGTGGTGTCTTAACTTGAAAATTGCCCTCAGGAGCCAGGAAGGGAAAATATGCTACAGAAGGATTACATTGCTAACCATATGTTTGCTTCGACCATTGTGTGGTTGTTTGACACCTGTGTCGGTTTACACACGCTGCATTGAGGAGTCTGTCAGAAAGCTGACAGGCCGGAGGGCAAAGCCACTCCTGGCTGAAGAAGCACCCGTGTACCACACCCTGAAAAAACCCATCCCACACACAGCCACGAATCCTTGGTCAAATAACCTCCCACTTTTTCTACTGTTTGCCTCCAGCAAGCTTTAGACAAAGTGCAGTAATGCGAGGTCTCTGATTTCACTTTCAGCATCAAACACTGACAAGCTCCGACTGGTCCTGACTGCTCTCTCGCTGTGAAGCCTGACAGGCAGTTTAAAAATGTGCAAAATCCGATTTAACATGCTGTCCAATATATATATATATATACACACGTTATATGTACACACAACATTATCGAGCGCACTCGAGCTACCGATTATTACTGGATTGATCCGTAGTCGTAGAAAAACTAAACAAAAAAGCCCAAGATTATTCTTTTATCCAAAGCAACAGGCCACAACTCCAAACTATTCTCCATCTATGATTTACTATCCTAGAAAATTCACAAAAAACAAACAATATTCACATTTGAGAGAGTGTGGACATTTTTTCCTTAAAAAGAAAAATGGTGGGAAAAAATAAATAATCCTGTGTCCAAGACTTGGAGTAAATAATCAATAATCATTATTTCTAAATTTCCTAACATCTTGGTCTTTTTTCATAAACTTCTAGATTTTATTTTATCAAACCAACAACAACAGAAAAACTTGATTGTTATCGTGAAACTATTTTATTCAGTACTTTTACCTTTAAACACAGAGTCTTTTTGCTGTTGAGAAGATATGTGAACAGAATCTGCCTTCCAGTAAAAACACCTGAGTTTGAGTTATTAAAGATGGGAGGAAGCATTTTCTTTGATCTCCTTCTACATCATGACATCAACTCACACTTTGATACCCTAACCCTCGCAGCCAAAACCTACATATTGTGCTATTAATCAAACCCTGTATTCACTTTACACACGATTAGAATTTTTATCCAAAGCAACAACTTTTTTGTTATCAAATAATCTGTGGATTACTTTCATGATTAGAAGTTTGGTCTGTAAAATGTCAGAAAATGCAGGGGGGGCGTTTGAAATTCAATCGCAGTTTCCAAAACCTAAAATGCCCACCATCCACAGCTCGAAGATATCCAGTTCACTGTCAGAGGGTTAACAAAAACAGATTTTAGAAGCTGGAAAGCATGAGAATTGCCGCTCTTATACTTACGACACACCCAGCCAGCACCAAATATATATATATATACACAGGAGACGGATAAAATAATTAGGAACAGCTGACAAAACCCCAGAATAGAGTCCTGCAAAAACCCAAAAATTAACAAAAAACACAAACCTATGATTTAGCCTTAGTGTTGAATAGACACCATGCTCATTGCAGTTCGTGGCGCCGCCGTGTCAAAATTTACCAAAGTGGAAGGTGTTTTGATTATTTTGCCTGCTCGCTCTATATTCCCTGTCCTATTCAGTGCATACAACACTTCAGCGAGGCTTGTTTTAAGAGACTGCTTCCCCTAAACCAAGCTCTCACCAAGTGCTAGACAAACCATGGAAACAATTACAATGATGGGGGGGAATTCTGCATGTGTGTGTGTGCGTTTGTCTAAACAAGAAAACAGGATCCGAGTGCGTGTGTGTCTATAGTTCGTGTGCACGGGAGTTGAGCGGAGGGCAGTCTGCAGATCACAACCAACCACGTTCTCTTGGCACAGGATCGTGTTTTGTTGTGGTTCCTGTCAAAAACAAAAAAGGGCCATATTCCCTCTCTTCTGCAGGGCCACCGGCCCCGTTCGGAATGACCGGCTTTGATCTGAAATCTATGACCCGCCAAGCACACTGTAGTCAGCGCCAGCTGAATGCACACGACAGAAGAAAGAAATTACTCTTAAAAAAAAATACAAAAATGCTGTATTTTAGAAAACACTGAGCTATAAACAAAACTATTTGGAGCTTTCCTTGGAGCTGAGCCTGCAGCGGAATCCAGACGGTTTTAAGGTTGATTTCAAACGTTGCTTCCAGGAAGGGTGGAGCAGACAGCAAGATGAAGCTCTTCCAAGTATCCACCAAAATTGCTATGGAGGGGTGATGTCAAGTATTAAGCATTTCCCAGCTTCCACCATTAAGTATAAAGGCACTGCTTTTTTAAAGTAAGTGTGTAATTACTGTATATTCAAGGTCAAGAGTGTGTGAGGGCTGTGATTAGTGTTGCCTCCAGGCAGCTTCTAGTCAGAAGGTGGGAGTTCAAGTCCACCAACATTGAGGACCTGCCCTGCTAAAGTGTGTTTGCATGTGTGTGTGTGTGAGAGAGAGACAGAGAGAGGCAAAAAAACATGAAAAGTGAACTCAAGAAAACATCACAATATAAGAAATAAATGATTTTTTTTCTTTGTTCTCCCCTAATCCATATTCTTCACTCCAAACACGTCAACACTATAAAACTCTTCAAAGATGCTATAATCAATCTTCTGTTAGTGTTTTGCTGAGGTTCCTGCTTTACTTTCCCCTTAAAGAATTTGCCTTGATCTGAATTCATGTTCAAAGAGCACAAGAAGTTGTATTATGTCCAGATTGTAAAGTCCTCTGAGGCAAATTTGTGACTTTGCACCATGAAAAAGAAAAATGATTTCACTTGAACCACAGAGGCAGAAAAGTAGATCAGAGGTGACAATGTGTTAAACTGAAGCCTCCTACTGTGCAGTTACCACAATCAACCCTTTTTGTGTTTAAAAGAAGGCGGACGTCTCCAAGACTCGCCCCAAAATGAACAAGATCAGTTCATGGGCCACATGCAGTGTGATTTGATCTCCACTGGGGTGGCCTAGTAAAAACCTATAGCATATAATATATGAATAACACCTGCAAATTTCTCCGAAATCCTATATAAAGGAATGAATAAATATTTACAGAATAATTTAACCTCATCCCGTTGGGCCCTGAAAGACTTGTCAGATGCCACATTTCTGTGAAGAAACAGGAAGTGGAACATTTTTTTTCTTCACTTTATTCGGTTACAGTCATACAGTGGGCCAGGTTCTGTGCCCCGGGCCACATGGTTGACACCGCTGATCTAAATGGTTAATTGTGCTACAGGTTAGAGGTGCAGTCAGACTTTTTCACCATGAATCCATGCAGTTCGCGGGTTTAATTTCCAGAAGGAAGCGTGCATCTACTCCCAGAGACTCACTCCCACACTCTTCCTTCCGCGTGGTGTGATGGTTGGCCGGCGCAGTAGAAAAAAAAAAAAAACAATGCTTCCTACATGAAACCACTCAGAACAAGGGCTGTGGATTATCTTGAGTAAAAGGGTCATGATTTCTGGAAAGAGACATTGTTGTGAAGATTTTCCAAATTGTGCTACACAGTTCCATTGTTTTCAAGAGAATACAGAGATCCTTTATCCAATTCCTCTAAAACCCTTAAATTCTCACCAAAACAATCTAGATGCATACACAGAACTACAGGTAAGAGAAAAGATATGTAGAAATATGTGTAGAAATACCTATAGAAATATGTATTTTGCAGTAAACTACCCCTTCAATAAAGAAAATGACCCCTATCCTAAGGGCATTATTCAAGAAGAACAATTATATTTACTCGAGTGTGTTTTACTACTTTACAGCATGAACTCAGACCCGTTCAGTATTCATGCAATGCAATTTTATTGCATGTGTGTAATCACTTGTGCAATAAGCCCTTGTCAAAGTGACATCAGGCCAGTTCTGTTCTGCAGTGAAGCAGACTGTGCAGTGTGATATATTTTCTATAAGGTAAGTTCAAGACTTTAAAATTCCAATATGAAACTTGAAAACTGCAATCATCTGATAAAATACACCAGGCTACTTGGATAATGCAATAATGCAGATATAACATATATACTGATCATTAGAGTGCATGTAATCCTTCTTTGTCACTATCTTCCTGGGTGTTTGTTGCACTCAGCTAATAACAGCCTTAACAGTTATGGGCACAGTTGTTTTATTGACTGAGGCTTTTAATATGAGAAACATATTGTAACCAAGCCCACAGCGGATACTACAAAGTCTGCAACCGCAGCACTACAAAAAGGGAAAGCTGAATCCTAAAATCGCATTTTAAAAACCAAGAGATAAGGTCAACAGAGTTTGACAACGTTCCAAAGCAAGCGTTTCACAGGCCGACATAGATAGTAAAATATATATAAATAGTAAAGTTTCCCCACATATTAACAGTTGTGTGGCGCTGGGCCACAAAATGAAAACCGTGGACCACAAATTAAACGAGTGTCAGATGCTGCACAGGCTTTAAAGGATATACAAAACTTTTTTTTTTTTTTTTTTAAATACAAATAAGCAGGCAGAGGTTATTGACTCAACTGTGCGTTAGCCTGGTTCACCATTTGTTTGCCAGACTAACCGGCTGCTTGATTAGTTTAGCGGGCTCCGCTCGCTGCCTGGTTCGCCTAGTTTCTTCGGCACTATTGTAAAATCAGGTCGAGAGCATTGTCTTTGGACAAAGAGGCCATGCACGACCCACAACAAAAAGTGACATCAGTGCAGAGGCAAAAACAAAAACACCGCAGGGGAGCGAGGGAGCAGGGGAGGAGGGGAGGAGGGCTCCCATGCCATTTTACTCACAAGTGCAAGGAAGCTGATATTCAGCTCATTTAAGGCGAGGCATTATGGGTAACAAGCTGGTGACACGGGAGAAGTTACAGATGAAGCTCTCTCCGAATGTTCACTCAATACACTCGGTGAACACAAGCGATTATTTTACAATATGAAATCAATCAGTCAACTTTAAACAAGAAATTCAAAGAGCTCTCCTTTTTAAACAGTGATCCTTTGCGACATAATCAAATTCAGAAGAATGAATTAAACAATTTGCCTGTCACCCCCAGCTGTTAGAAATGCCTCCTCGACAACGCTGATGGAAATTTTAATGGTGCATAACCGCATGGAGCAATTATTAAAATACACAGCGCGCACACACACACAATCTGCTGATGAGAAAACATCCACTGAATTTTAAAACGTCCTTGTAGATTTCCCTGGGCTGGAAGGCCGGCTGGCTGCGGAGGAGAGGCCCGCTGAGAAGAATTGGCTATTTCTCCTTAATCTCGGAAGGAATTTTTTTCTTTTTTTTTTTTCCCCCCTTTCTCCTCAGCCACGCCAGAAATCCTCAGACATGATTAGGAGAAGAGGATGAGAAGACAGAGAAGGGTTGATAAGAGACAAGGAGACAGACAAATAGGTGGGGGAAATGTACAGACCCCCCCCCCACCTGGAGGCAGGTTAACACGAGGAAGCGGCCTGTTGGGAAGCGGCGCTGGGTGGCGGTTGAGTGCAGTTGGTCTCATTTGCCTGTGTATCTGCAACTGGAAGCTTAGACAGCACAAAGAAGCCTATTGTGTTACAGCAGAACACGCAGCCGGAGGCTTACAGCCCAACACGAAGTTGCCTCTAACCTAATCGTGCGAGTCATTTGTCCACGGTGACACCTCTCAACAGCGGAGCTGTCCAGGTGTGGACGGACACGAATGAACACGAGAGGAAGCAGGAGTCTGTTTGGAAAAAAAAAAAAAAAAAAACTTACTCTCTTCTTCATTCGCATGAACAAATGATGCTGCTCTTGACAGAACATCTAGTGGTGTCTCCATGCTTGGATGCCTGCGAGACAAAAAAGGAGGACACACTGTTGAAAAGACAGTCAACACTTTTGGCTTTGAAGTAGCATTTTTACACACACACACACACACACACACACACACACACACACACACACACACACACACACACACACACACACACACACACACACACACACACACACACACACACAGACACAGACACAGACACTCGTGTCAAAGATGCCAAGTTATTACGAGCTCCAGGCCTAATAAGTGAAATAACAAACACACACCATCTCTTAAGATCTCACAGGCCTCTAATTGCATCATTTAAAATCATTTGTGTATGACTCGAGTTCCTGCGATAGCAGCGAGATACCAGAGTTTCTGTAAAAAGACCCAGAACGAGACCGTTTATGTAATAGTGCAATTTGAAGGATATGAATATGTTTATAAATATTCCTCTATAAAAAACATTTTTGCTCTTGACCAAAGTATGCCAAACTTCTCAGGGTTTAATGTTGTTTCAAGCAGTTGCACAACTACTTTCCAAAAGTAGAATGCTGTTTTTTTCCCCAAAGATTTAGATAAAGATTAGATTAACAAAAACTATACAATACTACGAATCTGTGACAAGGCACTCACTTGTAATACAGTTTCTAATACCTTTTGACACATTTCAGTCAGTAGACAAAAACCATTGAGGTTTGAGAACAGAGCACCTGATATATTATATTTTTAGTAGTACTGTGAAGTTGGAAAGAACTTTTACTCATGTATGCACCATAATTCCCATTGTGGACGACTTTAAACTTCACTTGCACTATGCTTCAGATTGAAATATTGTATTTTTTTATGCTTATTTGGGAGCTGTAGTTTACAGATTGTCAGCCAAGGACTTTGTGTGCAAAACATATGATCAGCTTATAAAATATGATGCAATTACCCAACTGTACATAAAGAAGGATTTGTCAAGTTCCCACATTTATTGGATTACAGACATTGTGATTCAGTCTGAATCCCACAGCACTGTTACTCTGAGAACGATGTGACAGTAGAAGCTCAACCAGACAATCGGCCTGAAGTCCAGACCAAGAAGTCAAGAAAAGGTCACCGCTTCATTGATGCAGATAAGGAGCAGACCAGAACGAGAAAGAGACCGTCACACGCAGAAAAAATACTTTTTACATTTACTGTTATCGAGATGAGACATGATATGGATTTTTAGATCGTATCTCCCAGCTAATACTGCATTAAATAGCTGAGAAAGTAGCTCCCACTGTGACAAGCTACAGCTTTAAAGTGCTGCATCAGTGTAGTGGAATATTATAAATAATGAGTATAAAATATGACAGAGGGGCCACTCTGCATAATGATTCAATTTACTCTGACAACAAGGGACAAATTAATTAGAGAATTAAGT
Source organism: Eupleurogrammus muticus (assembly GCA_036785175.1). NCBI lineage: Eukaryota > Metazoa > Chordata > Actinopteri > Scombriformes > Trichiuridae > Eupleurogrammus > Eupleurogrammus muticus. The sequence goes on from JAYKQN010000021.1 coordinate 922,249, forward strand.
GTTACATTTGTTTTCTAGTTTACTTTATTTTCCCTATGTGTACCATTTATTTTGTCCTCTCCCTTATAAATGGGTCTTAGTTGTCTAATGTTCTGATGTGTCTTTCATATCTGTTGTAAAATGTACAGCTGCATTTCTGTATGAATGGCACTATATACTTAAATCTTATTACCATGAGTATTACTGTATAAGGTTTTTTTATAATGTATTGCTATTTCTGAAGGTAATAATAGATTTAGAATTCAAGATTCAATGCATTATTAACAACATGACAGAATGGAATTTTTCTTAGTGAGCTCTAAGCACAAATATAGTATAAAAACATCTAATTGCAAATATCCAACCGAGAAAATAATCATTAAGGCATTCTGTCAAGTCGTGGGCTTCATTTTGGTTTATTGTTTCGGACCCTCCCGTGATATTGGACGCTGTCCTTCTTAAATATGTTTCAGAATTATTGGGATATTTTAGCTGTGCAGTTCCTAGCCTTCAGTCTGGCTGTGCTATGAGAGGTATTTGTGGATTTAAAAAAAAAGAAAGAAAAAAGAAGGGGGCTCCAGCGCGCGTCTCTTCCCTCTTTCTACATTCCTAAGATACCTTTCCTTCATTTCTGCAGGGAAATAGCGCTTTTGGAGCGAGATGGTGATTAAAAATCCCTTTTTTCCTTGCAGCTTCTGACTAATCACATCCTCACCCACCAACAACACTACGCTGTGTACGTGGTCGCGCGTAAACGAAAAGAAGAGAAATTACGACAAACTTTTCTCACGACGGGAGTGACTCGGGCAAAAACGAAATGAAAGCGATAATGTCGGTGGCAAGTGCGTCCGCGTTTATTCTGAGCAGCTCCTGCGGGCCTATTTATAACCGAGTGCTTTATTATCGCACGCAGAACAGAATCACGTCTTAACGGAGCCAAACGTCTCGCCGCTTGATTTTAAGTGAGTGAGAGAGTTTTGGGTTTTTTTTTTCCTCCCCGGGAGCAAGACGACATTTGCGTTTCTGTACATGGGAAAGTTGGTGAAGCCGCCAGCCTTGCAGAAATGAAGTTTCAGCTACCACCCGACTGCCAGCGTTTTCTGCGAGAAGCGGAATTCTCCTCTTCATGTGGAGTATTTCGCTAAAAAAAAAAACGCGACTCGGCGTAAAGAGCGCTCCCTCATCCCACAGCCTCCCAAACAATGTCACAACTTCATGCCTGGCAGTTACATACCTCCTTCAAGCGCCACTTTTGGTTTCTTCCAGTGTTATAACGTCCACGGGCAAATAAATAATAGAAAACAATTAAAATGAAAAGAAAGAAAGAAAAGCGCGCGCACACACACACGCGCGCGCGCATATATCTTCCCCCCTCCTCCTCCTCCTCTGCGAGAGGCTGGAAAACAAAAGCCGCGGTTAAACGGCTCAGGACGAGGGAAGACAATAGTAACAGGGCTGTGGGGACAAACTTGGTTGTAAACGAGGAAGAGGAGGAGGAGGGAGGGAGGAGGGAGGAATGCCTGGAATGATGGAATTCAGTTCCTAGCAGGTGGTGAACGTGAAGCGCGCTGATTGGCCGAGCCGCGGAGCAGTGATCTCAGCGTGCATTATGCTAATGAGCTTCGTTGCATCACATCCTCTGAAGGTCAGGCCGCTGTCACCGCGTTTAATGACTCAGGGACTCTGAGGTGATGAGGCATTCTGAAGCAAGGGGATGGACGGGAAAAAAAGAAAAAAAAAACACAAACAAGGCAGAAAAACCTTCGAATACTCAGCAGCCACAGCCGGGAGACTCAGATAAGCTCTCATATTGCAGAAAGTGAGATTTTAATTAATTGATTCAAAATGTTCAACCCATGGCAAAATGTGCATGTGCAGAGGCATCCTTTTGTATGGCACTCACAACACCTCTTATTATAAGTTAATATAATATATACATAAGTAAATGGGACAGTGCCAAAACCGCCATGTGCTCCCATGAACTCCCTTGCGGAGGTCAGGATATCTCAAAAAGGTTTTCGACTAGTTTTTTTTTCAATTCTAGGTGGATTAAAGATATATTTATAGTATATAGTATAATAAATGTATTTGTAAAGACATTTTCATACAACGGAAGGTTTACACTGTTAAACAAACAACTGTTAATAAAAATAATAAAGGGCAGCTGTATACTCAGGTGATCATTTTTGACATATTATAATGTAATAACCAAGATTAATCAGGAAGTTTGTTCTTTTGGAAAAATTTGCAGAATAGTGGAAATCAAAACAGAGCATGAGGAAACCTATTTGTCATAATGTTGGTTATATTATTTAGTATATTCACAAAAATCTACATTCTTTCTTCTCTCCGTTGCCAAAAAAATATCAAATTAGCAAAAGCAGTGATGATTTTTACAGAAAGGAATTTTTGAACACCTTTCAAAATACCAAGTTTCACTCATTTGCAGACTCATGTTTAATTCCCATTTTGTAATTCATTGAATTTAATCATACTATTGGATTTGAATCATGTAAACAGAAAAAGAACATACCTGAAGCAAAGTTATTTTTAGATGTGGTTATATCAAAAAGTTTATTAAACCAAATTCATCAATGTGTTAAATGCTAACAAGTGCTTTCGAGGAACCATCTAGTGCATTTTAACAGTTTACAGTTATAAGAGAATCCGATTTTTAGAGAGAGAATATTGGAAAGGTAAAAATACTAGGAACACTTTCACTTTGATAAAGGATCATATTAAAAAAACATCTTGAAATCCTCATATCGTTATCCTATTTTAACTTAATCGTTACTGACAGAAACACTGGCAAAGGCATTAAAACTGCTTAAACATGAAGCGCTAAGAGATGAAGACACAAAGATCTTTGGCAAGATGAGGAGAATGTCATTTCAGCAATTCAGCAGTCATTTAACATACGTAGCACCACTCGCATAGAAAATGCACAAATGTGACACATGCATTTTCCACCTGAAATCAGAGTAATTCCTCCATTAAACACAGCAATCTTGTGCACTTTTTACTCCTCTGGCTCTCCAAGTTGCACAATCAGCAGTTTCAGACCAGTCACTGTATCATCCAGAAAGGTCTGATCCTCAGTACCTTTAAATGTCAGCCATAATTCAGTCAGACTTGTGAAATGTCGCCCTTTTTATAACATATTTTTTTTAATTGCACGGTAAAGGGCAGTCGAACAGATGGGATTCCATTTATTCAGACATCCTCGTACCGTCCGGTGTTCACATGCAGAGGTTAGCTTGTGGGTGTTTTGAGCACACGTCAGCCAGGGTAAGCTCAATAGAAAGGGTCTCGATTGTCCTGCTAACAGTTACAAAGACGGACGAGGCGTTGGATCAGGACATCTGAGAGACAGACGGCTTCCTCCTCCAGCCCTTCCACATCTTCAGCAGTTTCTTGGAGCTGTACGACACCGTCTTCCACATGCCTGGGGACAACCAGGGCATCATTAACAACCACAAATGAGTTGGCACGCTTTTCACTGTCAGTTTTAACAACAATCTTTATGAATGACCTGCCCAGCCATTTCTCGTAGGGCTTTATAGCATTGTCATTTTTTTCTATTTGGAGCTAGGAACCACACAAAGGGCCATATTGAGACACCAAAAACAATGTGACCATGTATAATTTAGGACCTTGTATAAAACAAAGGAATGCTTACCAGCTGTAGCAATGCCTTTGATACTCTGTGTTATACTGGAGGATTTAACAATAGAAGAGATACCTGAGAAAGATAAAAAAAAACATAATCAAGCATACAATAACTCTTCACTCTACGATATAACAGTATGAGTGCTCAGTCAGATGAAAAAGCCAATATCAAAATTAAAAAAAAAAAACAATACCAGACAAATTTTTTGCTAACTCATACAATATTAAAAATGAAATATATCCATCCATCAGTTTGTTTTACAGCTTAATCATAAGACATAAAACTACAACACCATCAAAGTGTTCCTGCAAATAACAGGCCGGCCAAACAAGGGTGTTACAGAAAATTGGTTTTCGTACACAAATATGTACACAATTAAAAAAAAGAATAAAATGATAAAAAAACACATCTGGTGAGTGGAGATGAGACATGTTTAGTTAATTTATTACTGATTTGTTAGTATTTATAAAAAAAAAAAAACTCTAGCATATTGAATATTTACCTCACATCTCTGATCTGATCTCATTATGTGAACTTCAATGAAACATCAGGAGTTGATTTTCTATCCAATTATCTTCCTCCTCCCCCCTTTCTCCATTAATGCTCGTCTTACTGCACATCCTCCCCAGAGATCATATTCTACAGCAAGTTTCTCTCTGTTTCTCTCCACTCATCCTTTACCTTGTTGCACAACAGCTCCGCAGTCTGGGTCCTGAGCCACCTGCAGCAGGATCTCCTCCACGTCCCGGTTCTTCCCCGGAGGGTCAACCAGCTTTGTGATTCGCTGCTGCAGGGTCCGGGGCAAAGCCATTAGCTGGATAAACTGGCCCTCTGGGCTTTTGTCCACCTGCAGGAAAACGTGTGGTCAAACACAAATGAAAAGAGCTGTAGTGGCTACTACCGGAAACTGTACATTATGATGAGCTTTGACGATTTCAAAGAAGTAACACTAGTTAATTTATGATGATATATACGAGTACACCTACAAACATTTTCTTTTCAAGCATTTACTAAGCAACTTATTCTCCGTCAACAGGTGTACTATATACATTTGACATTGCAAAATTCCATACTTTCTCCAAACTTTTAGTCCAGAAAAAGGTGAAAAGACTATCGCATAAATCCATTATGTTGAAGTGTGTGTGTGTGTGTGTGTGTGTGTAAAGTAACAAACGTTACGACCTGCACTCTGTCAGTCTGACTCATCATGACGAACCCATACATGTGTGTATGGGTGGGGATCGTTAACGAGCACCAGGTGTTTCTTTATAAATCTTAACAGTCTAATTGTTGCCCGAGGCTCAAAAGTTACCACGGCAACATGAGCTGGTTGCCAATAGCGACAACTGCACTGCACAACAATATGTAGGAAAAACTGCATTTTTCTCCCTCTGCGCTGGTCTTTCATTCTGATTAAACTATAGCTCCTATTAGAGAATAACATGGCCCATCATCACCGTAAAGACTTTATGAAAGTCTTGTTGTGATGTGGTGTTTCTACAGTAAATGTTATGGAGACACTGGCAAGCTCTCTAAAAATCTTTGTATTGGAGTCAATGAGGAGCACAGACGGATGTGGCTGCACTTAGAGGCTGCCCATTCAAAATCAGTAAATCACTCTTTTGAGCGCACTATGAATGTTGTTGGAAAAACTCGTGTGTACGTTGTAAATTGTGACCAGGGCGAGAGCTAAAAGAGAAAAAAACCTAGATTTTTATTCTGTTGTCCTACACTTTAAGCAATAATATAGCTCCAAAAAAAAATCTCAAAATTTCTGCAACAATGAACAAGGTCATTGATCTGTGTTTAATCAAAAACTATATTACCTATCAAAATGTGGAATTTTACAGTTATACACCAGACATGTGTCTAAAGTTTAAATGGAATCTCTAGGTGAAAGTTCTGAAACATAATAAACCACCTATAAGTTATTATTAAAGGTCTTAAAATTCTGTTGAATGGTCTAAACCTAACAGAAGTCTTTGCAACATTACATTACTTCCAATCATCAACCCACATCCTGCGTCTTGCCCAAAGACCTTAATCGATACAAACGGACTATTATTCATGGTATGAGAGCTGAGAACCCATTTTGGGTTTATACCCTGACTGTAGTGAGGAACAGATCTTTAGAGCACACTGTTAGGCGTTTCTTTCTCTTAGCGAGAAAACACAATAAGCTGTCATAAAAGCAATTTCTTTTAAATAAAACAGTTTCTGTGGCTACTAAAAGTAAATCAAATCTCAGGTAAAAAGCATTTAACAAGTATAACAGAATATATATGTGCCGAGGAGAAAGTGATGCAATTGAGAGTGCACAAAACTTAAACAAAAACACGAATAACAGCCTTGCAATGGTAAATGGTGGTGGAATGACTGATGAATAGATAAAGTTAAAAGATTGACACGAAAACCAGTAAAGCTGGAAAAGATTGAATCAGCTGCACATCAGTCTGTAGCTGGTTCCTGCTTGTTTGACTTCTCCCACACTGTCTAACGGCATTGGCCTTGTGAGGACCTAGAACTCCCTAAATGATTTCATTGTAAAAGGTGTCTCACACACAAATAGATGCACACTGCACAGCTCTTAGCTGCTCTTTCCCAGCACTGACGGAACAGGTTATTTCAGGACACAGTGTTGATGTCTGAGGAGATAAGTATTTTCTTTGGTACAGTGGAGGCGAGGGAGTGGTGGTAAAGGTTGAGCAACAAAAAACAAGAGGAAACCTTCCACCAAATTAAAACAGTCAGTTTGGTTCATGTATTTCAGTGTTTACATAGACAAATGTATCATATTATACATGCATTCTTCATGCTGTACTGGTAGTTGCTGTATGTAAAGATAACCAGGCAGGGTGTGTAGGGTTTAGAGGCATCGAGTTGTGAGATTTCAAGTTACTAAACCTCCCTGCCCTAATTTTAACTTTTTAAGGTATTACTGTTGAGAAATGTATCCATAATTATAAAATGATCAACATCCCTCTGGCATTTCTGTTATAGTTACATATATAACATTTTTAGGAAGCAGGTTTCTAACAACGCATCTTGAAAACAGTGTGCCGAGTGTGGACTCAATAAAATTTGTGTTAAGGACTGGTCAAATATAAGGAGCCTAAGATTACTGCAGACACCTTGTAAGTCCAAAAACTGAACATCAACTATGTTTTTTTCATGCTATGTGGTAAAAAGGTAAACTGTAGATGCAGGACAAAAAGTTTGACATGATAAAATAAGTGTTTTTTTGTGTGTGCGCGCCACATTTTACCTCTAATTTTCCTTGTTGAGGTTTGTAGACCACTTGAGGGCAGTCCCGTAGGATGTTACTATACAGAATCCGGAAGTGCTGAATGTTGTCTTTGACGATATTGGCAACCTTGGATTTATCCTCTCCAATAAGCATCCTAAAATCACCTGGACAGACACAGGCAACATGTTTTCTCTTTAACAGACACCAATGCAGAGTAGTCAAGAAGCTAAAAAAACAAAAAAACAAGGTTGCAGAGGTGCAGTACAACATACATCCAGCTGCTTCTCTTTACTACATCTGACCAAATCAAACAGGTTAGTTCTGTGCAGGCTGGACACAGGATTATTGCAAAAAGAAAAGAAAATAAACCATTTATCTGCAGTCAAATATTAACAGTGTGCTTGAGCCATAAGCTGGAGAGAAATAACGCCACTGCATGCGCCTTCTGAATTTGTACAGACCACGTTTCATTCTCTTAAGTCGTATGTCTGTGTAGTTCATTTACCAGCATAGGAAAGACCAGCGATCTGCAGGAACAGCTCTTCCTCTGTGAAGCTCTCAGGCAGCATGAGGAAAGAGGCCGTCACAGCACTCTTCAGGTTGGCCACAAGAGCAGCACGGAGCTTCCCGTTCTCACTCTGCACAAGCATTTTCACCTGCATGGGAACACACACATGTGCGCACACATTTCAGAAAAGCCTGAGGAGATGCTTTTTTAACTAGTTAAACAAAGCTGCTACTCTAAAAGAATTTTAAAACATACTTTTTATTGTCATATCAAATGTCAAATAAATAAAGTATGAGCTGGAGAAGAGTTTTAAGGGTTGCACGACAAATAATCAGTTTTCTATAACTTATAAATGGTGATGATACTGACTGGTTTGTGAAGGCGTCCGGCTACATACAAGGTCTTCCAGTGCATCAGGTCATCAATCAGAGAGTCTGTACTTATCACGCCATATTTGATTATCTGAGAAGAGAAGGTGATAGCAGAATATAGTTAACATAGTCTCTTTATACAAGATATTCATCAAGCTTAGATTATGTTGAAGAGAAGGTTGTGATTGATTTGCAATTACGAATATGAATCCAGAACTGTAAAATAAAAAGAGATGCATATTGGATAGTGGAAGAGTGGTTCTCAAAGTAGGGCCCAGAGTCAGGGGTTGTAAACCCAAAGATAATAAACGATTGAAATTGAAAGCGCTATATCAGCCGGAAATTCATTTTTTCTCCCTAAAATCATTCAGCCCTATTTTAAAACATCAATATGCATGTGTGAGTCGAGTGACTCACCTTCCCATCCACTGGCACCAGTGTGTTGTAGTACACCGCAGCTCCACGTTCATTTTGTATGGAGCTGATCTTCGTGGGCCCAAGCAGTTTCAGGATGGAATAGTGTTTGCGATTCTGCAGCAGATTCATCGTGTGCCATGTCACTGGGTCGTCCACCGCAAACACAAAGTCCAGCATGTTTTTCTAAATTTATAAAGGTATACACAGCAGAGAAAATCTGTGAAATTGTGATGATATGATTGTACAATGTTATCAATCTAATCTATTGCCCAAATTAATATAAATATGAGCAAACTGCAACTAGTTTTATATATGAAATAAATTAAAACTGTCATAGAGTTCTGTGTTCACTGCTAAGCCAAGGATCCAGTGTTCTGGTACAAAAAATGCTGCCTTCGAAGTTGTTTATTATATCCAGTTATAAATGCCTCATATATATATTTTGATGTGGAACCCAAATGTTTTCTAGCAACTGTAAAAATAAAAGAAATAGCCTTCCAACACTTATATAGTCTCACATTAACTCATGTGGTTTCCAAAAAAAAAAAAAAACTAAAAAACTGATTTACATCAAAAACTTGTATTACATCTCAATTAAACATAAAGATCAAAGAATCATTTTGAAGAAAAAAATATTCAAAACACACGCAGAAATTTATTCAATTTCAATGCTGCTTCTAAATAATTAAATAAATGTAATATATATCTGTCACGACAGAATGTTCTGCAGTACAAGCATTTAGCTGGTAATACTATTAATGCTCTAACCTGAGTAGGATTACTAATGCAGGATTTGATCTTTTTTGTTGTTTTTTAACATTCTTCCTTGAATAAAGAATCTGAGCACTTCTTCCACCACTGCCCATGTGTACTAATACTAAACATGTTGTTTTAATAACACCTGCTCCATAAAGAGAAGTACAGGACACACCAGGACATGTGCTTGTTGCCGTCACACGCGGCGTTATAAATCTCCAATAATACCGTGTAAAGTTGATGTGAACCGGGTCGCTAGAGGGGTCAGACCTGTGTGTCTCTTACCTCCATTTGACCTTGGCTGGTACCGTGTTGTTTGAACACGCCTGACCCATAGGCGAACGCTAAGCTGATATCCTGTGGGAACTGGGACAGAATCCTCCGGTAAAGCACGCCGGTGTTGTGCAACGCCGGTAGAGTCATTTTAAAAACCGATGTTAGCTGCGACAACCTTAAAACAAGCTAGTTCGACACGGCAAACAGTCAACCGACGCGTAGAGCGAAATTCCGGCCGAATAAAGTAGCGGAACCATGTCAGACTGAAGAACTAAACCAGCAGCCTGTGCTCAAACTGTCCTTTCATCGTTCAACTGCGTGCTGCCGCGTCCTGTTTGGGTCAAATGTGCACAGACATCTATAGAACACCGTGCAGCCGCCAATTAGCGTCGCCTTAGATGTACGTCACGGCTTTCGCAGCTGTTGCTCCCAGGAACGATACGTCAACGCGGCCGCCATCTTGTGTCGGGAGAAGTGGCGTGTGTCATTGTCGATTTAATATTTTTTTATTTGTAAATAAGTTTGTGAATCGCCGCGTGTTTGTTGTAAGGAAACACGAACAAGTGCAGAGATTTGGATCCGGTAACATGTATTTTGGATCGGTGACAACTCATGTTTGGCAAGATGTGGAAGTTTTTAAAATACAACTTTGTAAATGTACATTTTGTGTTCATGTTAGTTTCTTGTCATTTATAGTTCCATTTTTCTGTTTTGACAAAAATCACAAATCATCATTTTCACACAAAATGTCAAATGGTGCAACAGTAAAAGAATCCTACATTTAAAATATGTAATCTACCTACAATATAAAACTAGTTTAAGCATGTGTTTTTAATTTTTAACAACCTTTTTAAGAGAATTAAACTATTTGGTATCAAGTTTTTAGGCCTACACCACATGACAGTTTTGCCACTTGTATATCATCATTTGAAGATCAATTAGAATTTTTAATATAATGTCTGACTATCAACTTGCATTGTTTAAAACCTCATCATGCAGGGACCTTTAATAAAAGCCCTCACAAGCCTTCACAAGCTGTGGTTCCTCTAACAGCCACTAGATGCTGCCCCAACAATATGTTGAACAATATCTTACTTTTTCTGACCAACGGTCCAAAAATCTATAATATACAATTCAGCACAATGCAAAAAAAAGACATTCATTATGTTTATTACCTTTTTATTATATCTGTCATATTTGCTTAAAATATAGTCAACAATAAGAGCAGTTAATTTTTCTGTTGATTGAGAGCAATTAATCAATCTCATTGTTGCAGGTCTAAGCTACTTGTCCAAATTATATTTTTTCTTGAAGGCTTCCTCCCCTTTGAGCCCATTCTGTTCTGATTCATCAGCTTCTATGAACACCTTTATTTTAACAAAGTTAAAAAGTCATTTGTAGCACTTTATCCAGGTGTATTCTTAATCATAAATTCTTCTATTCTTGATTATAAACCTGAGTAAATCATTGTTATGTGTTGCACATAAGTCAGACTAACAGAATTTTTGACTGGGAAAAAAAATTGTCTCCAGTATATAAAACTGGAATTTGGTTTGAAATTCTAACATCTCTAGGTAACTACATTAAGCAGAAATAGATAACATGCAGTAACTTTCAGTAACTGACAATCAACTTTCAGAAAGTAGACTTTGGGGGGGATGCACCATTTAATAACTATATTAACAGGGAAGTGTAGCAGTTGGGGGAGAAATCTTTAACTATGACATGATAAGTGTCCAAATTCCCATTAAAAAATACATAATTCATTATTTATACAATGAACAAAGACCTCAATGTTGAGAAATAGAGTTTTGAGCAGGAGGTGATAATGACTTGTTTGTGCTGCTCAGCCAAAAAAAGGAATATTGGATGCACTGATGTCTATCTCCTAGGTTTGTGGGATATTAACTGTGCTGAAGCTCAGTGCAGAACGCGGAGAGTCAAACAGGCCTCTGTCTGTAAAAGGCAAAAAGCCGATTATGGCGAGTCAAAGACCCTGGAGATATCAGCTGTTGTTTTTGATAGTTACAGTGACATATCAGTGAACAACTCACCCAGCTCTGTTGGACTTGACTGCACGGTATTTAAAAAAATATTCCTACACTTATTTTTTATCACAGTGTTTGTTTTGTTTTTATGATTTTTTTCTGCATTTTTTTTATTTTACTAATGTTTTATTGAAGTGTTGATGGTTCTCCCCTTTTCTCTGGTTGTGCAACTTGTGCATCTTTCACACAAATGTAAATCTTATTGTGTTGCAGCAACCTATTTATGCCCTTTATAAGTATATGAAAAGTGCAATGTAGTGCATCTGTGCACTGTTTATCTCAGATGTGTTTCTCCACCCATTGTATGAAGGTAAAATATCTACACCACTTTAAAAACAGTTTCAATAAAACCAAAAAATGCTAAAAACAAGGCAGTGTTTGAATCAACAGCAGCAAACGGTGATAAAGAGTCATTCATTCTGAATGCAGACTGTGTTCGTTTTAGCTAGTTCTGTCTAATAAACTGGCAACTGAGCATATGTAGTGAAAATTTGTTAACAAAATGAAATGAATGGGGGAAACCAATCAAGAATTACGTGTTGATTAAAAAATTCAAGTAAATGACTTCAATAAAAAAAATAGATTTAAAAAATATATCGCGTTTGCATGGGGCATTAGTAAGTAACTTATCATTCACAGAATTTTAAGATGAACAGTAGCGAACACACACACACACACACACACACTTTTTTACTCCCCAAGGAATGATAATCCCATTATCACTTCACTTAATACCATGATGATGTTCTAGAAAATAGAAATATAATTATCAGTATATAATATTGAATGAGGAAGGAAGGCCTCAGTTATCCTAGACAATCGGAAGTTAAGTGGGCGGCAGAGATTAGACACACACACTAAGATTAGACAAGCTTCAAATTCCATTGATAGGGCTGAGAGACCGAGTGGTTCACGGTCTTCTTCCAGGCTTTTTATTTATTAGTCTCTCCTAATTAACCAGCCTGAACTGAAGTTTTTTATGTTTTCGATGGTTCTTTGCAGATGGCTTTGATAAAGCACAGAGGGCTCTTTGAGAAACAACGTCTATTCGCTGTTGGATACTAAATTCCAGGATGAAAACGGAGTCTACAGCTCGTACAGCCATCACAATCTGGAATCCGCTCATTGCACTTTTCTGTGTTTTTCCTTTGGGCAGAGGGCAGGGTTCTAGGACAGGATGGGGCTCCAGGTGGAGCAATAGATAGAAGCCAAATCCAACACTGTACCTTTAAGGTGTCAGTCATTTATTTTCATGTAGATGATTTATTATTATTGTTTTTTCGGGAGAATGTAGTTTACAGCAGGAGGAAGTCACTCAAGCACTCGAGAGGAGTTCTGTCTTTACCGAAGACCTGAAAACATCACCTGAAACAGAAGCAGGAATCACCCACGTGCTACAGTGGCCTCCTCCTCCTGCTTGTTCTATGTGTTCTTCTTGCATGTTGCATGGATCTGTACCCGGTAGTATTCACACAAGGACCACACACACAGTTTTGCTCTTTTTCTTTACAATAAGAACCATGTACAGTGTACAAACATCTCAAGTGTTTCCTTTTACAACATTGGCAGGAGATGAAAAGCATTAATACAAATGTCTCTTACGGTACGAACCAGTTCTGTACATATATCAAAAACATACATTATATACATCTACCCACCGCTGAGTTGTGCACAGTGAATCTGGAGCTGATCGGTGCCTACAAAGCTGCTGCCGCGAGCCCTTGGTAGTTTATACTCCACTTTCATTCATTAAAGACAATTTGGTTTTCATTTATTAAGTAAAACTTTTTCAGGTTGTATAAGAGACATCTTTTTTGGCCTTTGGACTGGGTCAATCTGGGTGGAGCCACTCCGTCTTTTTTCGTTTTTTTTTTTTTTAACATGTATTGACGGTTAAAAGAAAATAAATGAGAGGAAAAAAGTACAATTGATTCTAAATGTCCACTTCAAACGTTTTTTTTTTCTGCAATAAAATATATAAACATAAAGATATACTATAGTGTAATGATAAATAATAATTTGTGATGTGCTTTACCATGTCCTCTGTGTTATGGTGTTACATCACATATCACATAAAGGATATGTTTATGGGCCATAATAAATTATAAGATGCATAGAGAAATCTAATCTCAACCACCGGTACAGGACTGAATAAAATGGGCTCTTATTGAATGAATTAAAAAGGTAGAACATAATTACAAAATAAATAAATGATAATAGAATAATAATATTTATCTTTAAGTCAAAATTTGATTTGTCATTTTGTGCGACTGAGAATCACTGAATGGGGTTTAAAAAAAAAACATACATACATTTAAATATGATTGTATTAATAATGGTAATAATAAGAAATACTTAATCTTATTTAAATACAGATAAATATTTCATCTATTTCCTTGGGTGCAAGCCCTCAGAAGGTTCTGTGTTGTAAGGACGATGCGTTTTGTCTCCTTGTTCTTAATCTTATATTCTCTGGAAAATAGGAGCAATTTCCAATTAATAGCAGATCGAAGTCTTACATTTTTCAATCACTGCGCATATATTTTTTCCTTGTGGTCTTCAATGAGTTCGTTACTTTATATGGTATCAAGACAAGCAGGTTGTACACTCTGTACCATGGGAAAAATAGACAGCAACACAGCAAAAACAGTATTTCAACATTAAAAGGTCAAGAAATAAAATTGCATGAAGTAAGAAAAAAACAGGAGTCAAGATAAAAAATAACTTATGAGTTCCTTTATCCAATTAGTCATGTGGATGCCTTCAAGTCACGTTATTGTTTCCCGTCGATGGGACGCCACGGGTAAAAAGTGTCAGCGTCGGCTCCCCCCCCGGACGCCGCTAACAGCCGTGCTCCTTCTCCTCCATGTTGGAGCTGGAGCTGTGGTGGCTGCTGCTGTTCATGGAGCCGTCCGGGGACATGGAGGACAGCAGGGGGTCGCTCGGGGAAATCGGGGACAGGGTGTTGTCCCTCATCAGTTCCTTCATTTTACAGGTCCGCGAGTTCCCGTAGGGGCCGTGCTCCCCGGCGTCCTCGGGGATCTGGTCGAAGGTGATGGTGCCGTTGTTGAGGTCCAGCGTGGTCGGGGGGGACATGTCGGGGGCCGAGTTGTGCTGGTACAGGTCCGAGGGGCAGTCGCCGAGCACAGGCTCCTGCTTGATGGCGCGGGCCATCAGCTCCGACATGCAGACGGACTGGGACGGAACCACCGTCAGACCATGCGCGCGGGCCTGGATCTCCAACTCCTGGAATGGTTGTACCAACACAAAAAAATAAAATATGATATAGAACAGTGGTTCTCTAAGTGGGGCCCAGTAACACACACAAACACACACATTTGTACGTATATATATATATGATATATATAGCATATATATCTTTTTTTTTCCAATTCATCCTATTTAATCAGCATCCATGATATTAAATGCTGGTTTCAGTGACGAAACTAAATTTAATGAGAATATAGAGAGAATCATGTTATTTAGTTTTTTGCCTCTAAAACCTCTTTTGTGTTTGTACACTAAGCTTAGTTGAGCGTAAAGACTGGACTCAGGGGGGTCAAATAGTCAGCCCATGTTTATCCATTCTGCACAATCTGCATTAAAAAGCATCTCTAAAACCAAACTAAAAATGAAGCACCGAGTGTTTACAGGGCACTGCATGAAACAAGGACAATCTGTGTCTAGTAAGAGTTATGAACTCATGAAAATGCATCACTGCGGGATAAAAAAGCAGCACCTATGACGAGCCAGCCGTCTTTCCTGGCGACCCACCTGTATGCGGAGCATCAGATGGCGGTTGGCGTGCTCCAGCTTCCTCTGCCTGCACTCCAGCTCCTTGGCCCTCTGCTGCTCCCTCTGCAGCTTCCTGATGTAGTCCACCGAGGCTTTCAGAATGGTGCCCTTATTCCAGCGCATGTCTCTGGGGTAAACAGGAGACAAAGGTCTAAAGTCAGAGTCAGCTGACCAGCTGACCAGAATAGTACAGGATGCTTTAGGCCCCTCTGAGCAAGTAAATCATTACACTTTGAGAACGCATGACGGAGGCAGCGTCTAAAACAAAGGTTAATGACTGAATGGGCAGACGGCAGACGGATGAGCACATGCATTTATACACATGAATGCATTTATTACCAAACCTACACACACACACACAAATACTTACGGATCATTTGATTTGGGTATCATTGTTCCTAGCTCCTTGATGCGATCGTTGATATTGAATCTCCGTCTTCGTTCAACTATTATCAATTAAAAAAATAACGCAGAGTAAGCACAGCCGCCTGCTATAAATTCGTATGAAACACATTTTACAAATAAAAAAAACTGTTAACAAAACTTGTGTGTTACGAATATTAACAAATGAAGTGCTCCCAGAAAATCAAGGCTGCTCCGGTGTAGAGAACTTTTATACACTTGATAATAAATATGGCCCAAGTAATTTGACTTTATGCACTCACTTAAGTTGTGGTTGTCCTTCTTCTGCCTCTCTTTAGCGAGAGCGCGGACCTCGGCCTCTGCGGATCAACGAGAAACATCAGCACGCTGACAAATCCTTGGAAAGGAATTACATGTTTGACATACTGTGCAGCAAATGTCACCTGGTGACCAGCACATGAGGTGTTTTAAACGATCGTGTTACATTGCGTAATCACAGCCAATGAGAATTCAGAAATTAAGCTACAATCATGTTAGCTTAGTTGCTTCTTATTGTGTGCCATTTAGTTATACACAGAATACGTCATATGCAGTTTCTAAATATCAGGCATTTTTGATCATTTACATTTCATTCATTTGTTTCATTTTGCTTTGCTTACCTACTGGAAAGCCCTCTTGCCTTTGATAGTTTTCATACTGGCCACAGGATCCAGGTTTGTCCAGTACTTGCTTCATGCCAGCAGCTGGAGCAATTATTTGGCAAATATATGACTTAATAGTATCTCGTGCATTTCCAAATTGCACACAATATCCACACCAAGTTTGCACAGAAGGTCAGTCACAGAAAAGTGGTCTCACAAGTCCCGTTACTGCACTAGTCGCATTTCGTCCATGACGCTTAACCCAAAACGATACAGCAGAAGACATTCGTCAATACTGATAATCTAGACTATGTGTCAGTGGTTTTGCTCAGTAGTTTTACCTGTGTATTCCCTTTTAATGTTGGACGGACAGGAGTTGCTGATGCCGAGGCCCGGGAGCGGATGCCCGTGGTTGCCGTACACGTCGAGGAGGTTGGAGGACACGGGGAGCTGCGGACGAATCCTCGAAAGTGTCATTTACAATGTCTTTTTATTCAAAACAGGTATGCATATTGTTCATTTTAAATGGAATATAGAATAAAAGTTACCTGGTTGTTTAATTGGAGGCCTGGGTCCATGAGGCCGAGGACGTCCTCGTTGTAACTCGACTCCAGGCTGATTATATCATCGATGACATCATCCATCTGTGTAACATAACAGCTTGTTTTTTTTTTTCCTCATTTATGTACCATGAAATCTGCGCGTGCGTGCCCGTGTGTGTGTGTGTGTGTGCGGCGCGTCCCTCCCCCCACGCCCCAACGTGGCGACAGGTCCCCGGGTCGTACCTCTTTCTCACAGTTGGAGCTGAGGGTGAGCAGGGCCATGGGGCTGTTGGGGGCGCTGCTGCCGGGTCCGGGCGGCATGCCGTGTTCCGGGGGCTGGCTGGGGCACTGGCTGCCGGCCTTACCGCCCAGGGAGGTGGACAGATACTGCCTGACCTGCTGCCGCTGGGCCTGCTGGATGTGGTACTTGGTGGGATTCTCCAGGTGGGACTGCACCTGCGTGCGGCAAGAGGTAAACGTTACGGCCACACATTTTTTTTTGGGGGGGGGGGGGGGAATGGAAAGCAAAACCTGCAAATTAAAGTCAGTGCTTCTACTCTAGGATGTTTAAGGTTATACACCAAAATGAAATAACCATAGTTAAATTCCTTATTTCTTGTTCATCACAATGATGATTGGAGCTAAAATCACTGTTTTAAAAGTTGACTTTTCAAAGCTTTTGACTCTGCATTACTATGTTAAGCTCTTCAAAACACTTCAAATAGTTGGATTACAAAGGGAAATGAAGGGCCTGTATCTCACTGCACAGTGCATATGTTAATTGCATCATTTGCCACAGTAAATCACACGTTTGATTTACTGAAGACTAAAGCTCTCCACATATGGCGCACCGTGCAACAGCGCAGCTGTGTCACATGATCTAAGAAGCTCTTTAAAGTGCATGCAGAACATCAACAACTCATGCAGCAATATATATATATATATATATATATATATATATATATACCAGGGTGTCATTATTAGCTACTGGCGCCCAGAATGTGACTGGATAGTTCCCCTGTAACATCAGAAGTGCAGCCTATCTGGAGTTCAGGATGCAGCATTAAATAACATTTCAATCAAACGAATAAAAAAGTTTTAACTACATTATCAGCCAGTATATTAGTCGGGAAATGTGAAATTAAAAACAGAAAAAAGGAGGAAAAAAATCAACCCATCTCACCTGATAGTGGCTGTATTCAAGCATCTCCAACATGCTATTTGTTTAGTAATTGATAAAAAAAAAATGTAAAAAAAAAAAAAAAAATGTAAAAAAAAACAGTATCTACATACAGTGTATAATCCCTTTATCTTGTTAGCCTATAGTGTGGGCAGCGGGCTAGTATGTGCAAAGACGAGCCAAGTCACTAGTAGCGCTTCATTTATCAAGGGCTCCAGGCTCATTAGTTATGCGAGTTAAGAAACGGAGGAGGATACAGAGACTCATCCTCCCACTTGTGTGTTGTTCCTGCCTAACTATGAATTTATGTCTTTATAGAGCCCATTTGACGTCACCACTCTCGCCTCACAAAGGAGTCTTTTTCCTGGTTGGCCAGTAGTCTGCGAACTGCAGCTCGCTTAAGGCCAACTAACGTTTAATCTTTAGTTCTGCTCATCTAGTATAAAACATTATTTGTTCTGAGCACCGGGAGCACAATTGACGCCAGTGTTCCACTACAAAGTAGCCATACGAAAACCCAAATATATGGTGTGTTTAACAACCCCACCCTCTTTTTTTTGTTTCGGGGAGAATTCTGGAGGTTAATTGCATTAAATGGTTAACAGTGGACTAGTTGAGTAAAGCGGGTGAACAGCTTGATGTAAGTACATGTGGGTTCAAGGGTTCAGTCGAACTAGTCAAACGCGTTTTTTTATCAACCCCCACACTCATAGAGAAACAATCAAAGGGAGTTTTTTTTTTCCTTTTCCTCTCTTTTTTATCTTCCGAAGCTTTTTATAGGTCTTCATTTTGTGAATCAGTTGATCATGGCGCCAAATGTAGTCAATGGCGCACGGAGCCCAGAGGGAGGTGATTGATTTTTTTAAAAATGTTGTGGCCCAGAGATAGACGGTGGGACCAAAAAAAAAAAAAAATCCGCCATGAGTTCATCACTAAGCGCAAAAGTTCATTGGCAAAAAAAAAAAGACATGTTTGGTCTGATGGTAATGACGAGTCAGCATCTAACTGTATTCTCCTGTACACTGTAGACGTAGACGTTCTGTGCTGCCAGTAACTCAAACCACAGACACATGCACATAGGGAAAAAAAACTTTAACTCTGTTCGGACTCAGTTTGCAAAAAGCTATTTTTGAGTTTCTTTATTTGTTGCTGGCAGACAGACCCAGAGAGACTTAACAGCCTTTCACTGTCTTTAGCTAATGACTTTAATTCATGCAACCTCTCAAAGTACAATGTCGCTGTTATCGCCACATCATACTTCAGTAAAATCTGGAACTGGTAGCGTTTGCAAAGTAACAATAAAAACGTTGGTTTCTTTAAAGGAAAAAGTCTGCGAGAGCACTGGTTCAAATTCAGTCACAATTATTTATTTATTTATTTATTTATTTTAATTGTGAAGCTTGTTCTACTTTGTTTTTTTTCTGCAAATTGTGTGCAATTCATCAAAAAAACGTATTGTGCCAATATGTCAATCTATATAAGTTAGAATAGATTTATGAATTAGTAGCACAAAACAAAAAAAGTAACTTAGAAACTTTTTTTAAGGAAATGATATTGTAAAAATAGTTTAAAAAATAGAAGGAGGTTTTATACAGCGCTCTCTTCTCTTAAATAAATAAAAAATAGTCACAACAAACATTTGATTTTCATTTTTTAGATGTCTACAAATGTCTTGGTACATTTATTCGAATTACAATAATACACATTATTAAAACACTCAGCAGATTCATACAGCCGACCTCCTGAAAGCTGTGACATGTTCATCTCTGGATGATTACTGAGTATGTTCGCCTAAAATCATCTTTCAAAAATTTGAATTGTAAATGTAAAAGTGAATTTAATTGAAATTCTAAAGATGTGATTTGTTCATGTGTTTCATGTAATACTTTATATTTAGAGTTAGAATATGTTTTTTTTTTTATAATACCTTGTCCTACATGTGTATTTTTCAACATGTTTGAATTCAAAGTATAAAAAAGTAGATTAAAATATGTTGATTTAAAAATCAACTGCCTGTGGTGTTTCTTTTCAGTGTTTATGAGGTTTATGTTCACTTCATTATAATGACGTCTTTGTTTCAAGTCTCACAGCGACATTAGATAAGCTGTGTGTTTGCATTTGTGCCACCAACACAATAAAAGCGGCGTTTTACGCCGTAATTAATAGTCCACAGAGGCACAATGTCACGCTAAGTTATTTCCCAGTCTGGAATCTGTAATTGAATCGTGGAGTGTATCGCCACAGCGCTGAGCGTTATTAATGGAGCTGAAGCACTGATCATTTTACATACAGTGTTTTGTTGAAGATGATTTACAGCCTGTTTGTTTTTTCTATGATGGTGAAGAGTGAACATTCCCCCATAATCAAACTAATGAACAGGGACGTCTGCCGCAGCATCTTGAGATTCTCACAGCGTCTTCGTCTGGATGAGTGGAAACTCCAAGGAGCCGGAGAGGTGAATACAAACACAGGGGAAGTGGCCCCTGGCTGGACAGAGTCTTGTATGATAAAAAAAAAAAAAAAAAAAAAACAGAGAAGGCATTCTTTCTAAACTCATAGTAGAACGTTTCTTTGTCTCCCCCTCCGTAGTGTGGCCTTTTCCTTCAGCCAAACCTTTGGGTTGAGAGTTAACTATCAACAAGGGATGTATTTCATTTATCCCTACAGCAAGCCAAGCTCTCGCTTTATTCATAGACTCTTTGTGAGACAGAGGTTTATTACCTCCCAAGGAGAGCACATGTCCATGTTTTAGACTTATGCCTTGAGGACCAATAACATTTCAAGAGATAGTCGTCACTCCTTGACCCCTGAGAAGAAACGGATCCATTCATATCCCTGGACCCGCTCCGCTCTGTTTCTTACTTCCTTGGTAACCAGCCACACTTGGGGGCATGCTGTCACAGGAGGACGCTGAACAGTCGCTGTGTGCTCAAACTTAACGAGATGGCCCCACGAAGGCAACTTAATGTCTTATTTTCTAATCACTTCAAAGGCTGCGTATGTAACGCATTCAATTAATGAGAGATGCAACCGATGACATGAATCACACCTGAGACAGAGGAGGTAAAATCACCGCGGCCCTTTGCTTTCTATGGGCTGCTTTGAACCGGTGCAAACCCGTTAAACTTCTTCTACTTCTGCAAGACAATAGACTGATATGATGCTTTCACAGTTGATTATGAGGTGAATGAAAGAAAGTCACATTGTCCGGCCTGCTGGCCTGTTTGCTTTAAAGGTGATATTTAATTGGGCGCAAAAATGGTCAAAGCGCGATAAGTCCAATAATGAGTGGAAATACCTTATTCCACTTGCTTTAGCATTTTTTTTTTAATTCCCTGATGTGGGTCAGTTTGAGCTTGTTTTTAACAAAACATTTTCATAAAAACAACTTTAAATTGACTAAAATCCAGAAAAAAAACACTTGAAACAATCGGAATTATCTGTCAGTGGAATAAAATAATTCTGCTCAATATTGGACTAACCAAATCTAAATGAAAGACCTTCAAAATAAAAATGATATTATGACCTTTAAAATGATATTAAAATCCTCTATTCCCCTGTAACTAGTCTTAGCTGAAAACCAATACAAACAGTTTGCAATAACTTGTCACAGGAAAACATGTCCTTAAGCATAATTTTCATGTTGAAATGTGAATGATATGGTGGGAAGGATTGTCTCATTGCAAACGACTGCCTGTATTAATAAATTACCCTTATTTTATTTTATTATTACTATCGTCTGACTATATATAGTCTCAATGTTTATTTTTACTTTTGCCTTGCTCAAGTTTATGTAAGAATGCAAAGTGGAACTCTTACTTTTATTTGTAATTATCGTATTGCTTAATAAAGTTTGGGTGAAAGGTTCTTCCTCTACTACAGCTATTGACCTCCCAGTGACTTCTGGGATAGCGTAGTGTTGCAGATTGCAAAATATGAAGGGAGGTACCGTTTGTGTACTTGCTGCAGACTACTATGGTACTAAGACCAAGAAACTAACATCCTTATGAACGAGTATTTCTGCATGCAACGTGTTCCTGCAGCTTCACGAAACTTTTTACACACACAACTGAATGCAGCTGAGAATTGGAAGATCCTCAGCTGCATTCATCCTGGGTTAGAAACAGAAACACTGTGGATCTGCTGACTGTCGCCTGCAGTTCACTCACCAGCATCTCTGGTGCTCATCAGCATATGTGAATTTCATATGTGAATTTCATGCTTTCACACCGACGAGTGATGACATTTTAAGGTTGTGTTAGATTAACAGCAGCTTCAAGAGAAGCCACAAATGCTCAGTGGCATGGCAGAAAGTTACAAGATCACCATCACTACTGATCACAGCAGTGCAGAGTACTTTAAGGCTTTCTTATAGGTGTGTGATGGCTGCTCTCATCGCTCAGCCTGCACATCAGATGAAAACACCACCTATACCTGTCACTGGTGGCTCGTATTTGCAAAACTGGACTGGACTTTCCTTTCTGGAAACAATTAGGAATAATGTTTCTACGACTCTTTAAACACTTGTTGCCGCCGGCTCACCAATGATATTAGCATCACAACATGTGACTGACCTATTAAATATACTATTTCAGGAAAAGCGACTATACCACTCGCCTATATTAGTATTAACTTCCTCCTATGTGAGCATGGCGTATGTGTAACTTATGTGTACATGCAAATTTAGGAACATTTAATTGTTCAAGCTATTATCAAATTATTATTATTATTATTTTTTTTACAGTTGATACTATGAGCTGTGAAAACTGGTTTAATTGTGGGCCCAGGCTTTGGCATCAAAATGTTCATTGTGGATGTGTTTACAGCTTCAGTGAAGTGATAGAATGACAGACTGAGCTTCTTTGTTTTAGAGCAACAACTGATGAAAACTTTCCCTCGAGGCCTCACTTTGCCTCAATTACAGTTTATTTTTTGATTCAGACATTTATGAAATAGATAAAAAAAGATTTACTGAACTTTTAAGATCTAATCTTGGTCCTTAACTGCTCCATTATCTCCTCAGAGTATTTTTACAAATAAAAAAAAAAAATGATGAGTCTATTTCATCTGTTGGGGGCGTGCACAAGTGTGTCCAATCAGACAGAATTTGGGGTGTTAAGAGAATGCTGAAAAACGAATGAAGATGATGTGCGCTAATAAAAGAGACCTAATTAACCTGAGGAAATTATTTTACATATAATAAACATTAACAAAACCTGCTGCCTTTCAGGAGCCGTCACCTACTCGTCCCTACTTCTTCTCAACTTTCTCCAGCCTCACGTAACTCACTGTTTAGTGCTCACCTGTTGTCACTATCAGATTCAACAGATACAAACTATACATCAGCCATGGTCTGATCCGTTCGTAATAGAGACGATGCCTTCAGATGCCGTTGGAGCCACGCCAGATAACGAGTGATTTATTGCTCTGGTACCTTTCCCTGTTCATACAAAGACAATGTTGTTGTTAGCCGTGGCCCATAGGTCGAAGAACGGAGCTTGTGACCGAAAAGGTCGGCGGTTCACTGGCAGATAAAATCAGGGTTTGAAAAAGTGAAGCCGAGCAGCGAGTGACCTGAGCCGCTCAGACGCAGCAGAGCTGATGTTCCAGGTGTGAATGTGTGCGAACGTGTAGAGATGAATCCTCTGTGGGAAACTTCCAAGAACATATAAGGTTTACAGAGAAGAAAATACAGAGAATTCTCTCTTTGTTTGGTGACTCGCTCCTACAGTACGGTTGTGACTTCGATCTAAACTGACGCTCCTCCAACTAAAGGGAATTTAGCTCAGTGACACAGGCAGAAAGTCCAAAGCGATAATGGGATTTTATGTCGAACGACCACTGCATGTGCTAAATTCCGCCATAGCCTCGAGGAGGAAGATTTCTCTCTCTCGCCTAATGCCCTTAGTAACACTTCTCTGCAGCAGCCACTGAGACAAGACGTCTCATCCAGAGGAGGAGTTTTGGACAAAGAGACGTCTTCTCTGCTGTTTAGCCTGTGGCTACAGGGTGACATTAGCAAGAATGTAATATCCTCTTCCAAGAATGAGACACATTGTCCGGTCTGTGCGGGATTAAGAACATACACTTGCTTAAATGACAAACAATAGAGCTTAATTTAGCAGCTACATAAACACACAGAGCTTCGTTTTCATGCCGGGCGCAGCGCTTTGCAATCTATCAGCTAAGCTTGTTGCAACAGAGTGAAACAGTGAGACGATTCAAACAAGTTCGGACATGTTCCCGACGAGCATCAAAGGGCAAAGGTCACCGAATCCACCAGTAAAAAGAGTTAGCATTGAATTAACCGAGGAAAAAAAAAAGCTGCTGGAAAATTCTTGCGGTTGATTTTGGAACTTGTGCAGCCATGTCCCACGCTCGGAGAACGCAGGCCTATCTTGAAGAATCAAGCGCATACTAGAAATCAGGAAGAGAGCTGTAGGTATAGGCCGACGACTTCCGCGAACAAAAGGCTCTCTTAGCTCGGCTGCAGCTAAGTTTGAGACCTCGGAGTCTACCCTGAGAATCAAAGAGCACAAAGATGCAGCATTATTCAGCTTAATGCGCCTGGAGTTCGAGGAAAAGGTCAATGCAAACCACGGATGTCTGCACGTGGAGTTGAATCTGATGATTTTTAAAAGTCAGGGCTTTTTGGGGTCATCAATTAATATATGATACGATATGATCTTTGTTTGATCCGTTGCCCCAATTCAAGATCAATTCTATGCTCTTAGCGTTTCAAGTCAGAAGACATACTGTTAATTATTCTCCAATACTGTGGGGTACCGCTCATTTATGGAGTTACAATTATACACACACAGAACGAATAATCACAGAAAAAAAAGGCACTGAGTCTTGATGACATATGCAGCTTTGCAATAATCATCAGACTTACTTCAATACAAACTGTGAAAAGTGCTCATAAAGAAATTAAAAAAGAACATTAAAATTGTTGTTTAAGAGGAAATACACCAGAAAGTGTACCATGCCAAAATACACTTACTTAATAATATATTAAACATGCACTGTGGCTGATTTGTCACCAAACACATCCAGCAGATATGAAGTGGCTCGCTTTAATCACAGTGACAAGAGACAACATGAAGGTGTGAGGACGCAGAAGTGGCTCACACAGTGAAACACTGAAGAAGCTGCTGCCGTAGACCGTAGGAATGAATTATGACAACCACTACTCTGGTGAACCTTAGTTCATAATTTGCCTTCAATTACGACATGGTCTCCACTATTAATATACAGCATATTCAGGTATATTAGCTGCTAAGTGCTTCACTATTTTACCTGCCAGTATTAAGTCTTTAATAGGGCTGATAGTCCTGTTGATATGAACCACATTTGAGATGAAATGTTCCCTTTTTCACAAAAGCATTAAAACTTGCTATACTTGTACTGGTTTGACCATTTCCAGATCCCCAAAACATAAATAAAAGCAGAGCATTAGTTATTTCTAAGAATATTGGTTTGGTACATTCTGTCAAGCTTCAGCTGCAACATTGGTGAAAAATAGAACCTGGCAGACAATATGTAAAATAAAAAAAACAAACAAAAAAAGGTTCTGTGACTTGAGACTGAATTGATTATTTTTCTTTTAACTGGGACACATTCTTGATTTAATTTAGATTTATTATTTTTTTTAAATGAGCTCAAAAGATTGAACCTAATTATAAAAAATGGGTGTGTAACACACCGCCATAAAACCATTTTCTAATTTCGTCGCTCTTTTTTAAAGTTGATTCTCACAGGGGTCAAAGGTCACCTGCTAATTAAGCCCCCCCCCTCCCCTTTAGACAACCTTATGTGAGCTTTATGTTTTCACTTTCATGCTCCAGCAGCCTGACCTGGTGCCTCTAAGCTAATTTTGTCTTGCCTGCATGGCTTTGGGGGGGGGTCTCCAATAATCCACAGACAGGTTAGGACCACCAAACTGTCAGAAAGTATTTGCCGAATGATGGGATCATTCTCCGGATTCTGCACTAAAAGTAATACAGTACGAGAGAGAGTTCGCCCAAATCTGCTTCCTGCTCTGTTATCACAGCCAACAACTTTCAGACAACATCTTTTTTATTCCTATGAACACATCAGCAAAATCACCTCACGGCACTATGATCTCATTATAAAGAAAAAACGAAAATAAATATACACAAAACCTTGTGGCAGGAATCTGATTTTCATGCTGCAATAACTCCCGGTGGTTAAAGTGCTGAAGGATTATGTTGCTCCGCCATCAATAAACACACGGACACGTCAAAGGTGAAATTGTTTTACACGATTCAACTGATGTCACAGAACCAAATGTGTCCGAGTTAGTTTGGAAAAACTTCTGTACTTTGAAAATTCTGACTGGGTGATATCTGTCCCTGATCTTGTAATGCCACAAAATATGCAGATTATATGCAGTCAGGACATTTTAATCTGGATTATCGAAGAGATATCTGTGCCAATATCCGAGAGCTGTTAAACCCATTTATTCACAGTGTTTACGCAGCATCTTTTGCCTTCTAAGAACATTTTGTCGCATTTATATTTTCATGTTTTTATGGTCCATTTGGTCATTACAGGAATCAAATGAATGGAAATGCCAGTGTAGTGGAGCAAATAGGATTAAATGTGTTGAATGCCAAAATGTCTGGAAACAGGAATTCTGTCAAGAGATAATCCCCCCCGCGGATTTAACATAGGCCACTCTCAGAGAACTGTACTTGTCTCCCAGGAGCTGATGCAGCCAAAAGGAAATCCTGAAGTCAACAACTGTTTTTTGAATCTTTGAATCAGTGATCTAAGGACATCTACTTAAAGAAAAAACAAATAAAAACATGGAGCCTCCAAAGGAGTTGGTGTCTATGGGGTCCAGAGGGGACGCGGTTAAGCTGGTGCGGGTCCACCTGCGCGTCAGGAGACTCACCTTGAGAACTTCAATGGGCGTCAGGCTCGAGGCGGGCCGGCTGTGGGGGGGCGAGACGCGGACATGGACCTCCCTGGGCTTCTTCTCCCCGTCCTCCCTGCGCTCTCCACCCTGGCGGCGGCCGATCGCCGGCTGCTCTGGGAGCTGCGCCTGTGACGTCACGGCCGGCGGCGGAGGAGCGGGGGCGGAGGCCTGGAGGAGCTTGTAGAGGTCGCGCAGGTCTGGAGGGGCACTGGAGACCCCCCGGCCCACCCAGGGGCAGAGAGAGAGAGAGACAGAGAAAGAGGGAGAGAAAGAGAGAGAGAGAGGGAGAGAGAGAGAGAGGAGAGAGAGAGAGAGAGAGAGAGAGGGAGAGAGAGACAGAGAGAGAGAGAGAGAGAGAGAGAGAGAGGGAGAGAGAGAGAGAGAGAGAGGATTTTAACCATCCTGAGACAACTTTAGGCTCCGCTGTGCTACAGAGTGAGAGTGGAGCCAGAGAGACTTTACAGACAAATGTATATGTAGATAGATAGATAGATAGATAGATAGATAGATAGATAGATAGATAGATAGATAGATAGATAGATAGATAGATAGATAGATAGATAGATAGATAGATAGATAGATAGATAGATAGATAGATAGATAGATAGATCACCTTATCAGTTGAATCAGTTGCTTAGAATTTAGAATTCCTGCAGATATGGAACCACATTAGCCTTCATTTAGAGCCAGGTTTACCCGACAAATCCAAATCCTGCTCCTTTTTAGCTCCGTTTTGCTCTCCACCAGTAGAGTTATTAGCTGCTCGACGCCTCCATTATACCTATCATCCAGTCACTAAATTTGCTGCTAACTCTGATGAGCTGAAGTAGTGAAATAACTAGTTGTGTAGAGCTTTTTTCCCCCTGGAAACAGCCGCCTGTTGTGTTCGATGGAGGCGAAACATTAAAATTTGCGGGTGTGGAACCAAAATATTGAGCTATAAGATGCAAAAAGCCTTAGAGACAGTCCTGATAATTCTCTTTATGCTTGTTATCCCATGCAACTTCTTTCACACACACACACACACACACACACATACACACAGACAAAGTCATTATTGGTCCTATAATATATGTATTTATATACAATATTAATATTGATTATAGCAGATTTGCATTTTCCATTCATTTATTCCTATTTGAACACAAAAGGAAAGCTAATCTCTGGCTGAGCTAAGACATTACATCAATTGTTTTTCCTGATAATTAGCACACCATCAGAAGCCAAATCAGTTTGGTAACATTATTAAGCCTAATTTTAGTTTGCCCTCCATTCGCCAACAGCTCACAGTGCAAATAGAGTAAACTAGTGTGGATTATGTGCCACCAGACGACCAATAAGTGGAGCTCCGGCCCTAATCAGTCCGTAGCTGTAGCTCATGGAAGCTGCAAATAAAACACCGAGATGAGATGAACTCATTGTTGTGCTTCCTCTACTGTTACATCAAACCTGCAGCGCATTTGAGCGGACATGGTGAACCCGAAATGGATCTGGCAGTGCACACGCTGTCAGGATGAGGCATTCCCAGAGAAAATGATCCTTTTGATAAAACCACTTCAAATCCTCTGAGCCTGTGCAGCTGTGTGATAATCGCACTAATTAGGCTGGCGTGTTAAACCTAGCCCCAGTCTGAAGCTATCGCTTCAACATGACCAGCGGCGGCGCTTCAAGCGGAGGAACTCAATGATCTTTTTCTTCTCTTTTGTTGTTTCAACGCAAAAAAAGAAATATTTCCTTTATTCGGAGGCATCCGCACCTTCTGCGTTTGTTTGCATCCTGTCCACCTATGAATCAGATAAATCACACACTCTTCAGCAAAAGGTGTGAGTTTAAGGTGTCGTCGCTTCCTGTTTGAGACGTCAGAACCATATGCTGTGAAACAGATGATTTTTTTTTAATTCCAACACAGCGGTTATGTTCTAAAGCCCAAACAAACACACCTCGTCACAACTCTGCAGGAAGACATCACTGTCTGCTGTTGCCTCAAGAAGAAAAAAATCCTGCATACTTTACAATACTACCAGAATTAACAGGAAACATATTGTTGTTGCTTATTTTTATTATTAATATTATTATTATAGCCCATTGAGTCATTGCAGAGGCTTCACTGATGTTGTATCGCAGTTTATTTAAATAATTCATTCACAATTTACTTAAAAAATATTCAATATTATGTTAATACCAATATAAAACATGCTTCTAGTCTTTGTGTGTGTGTGTGTGTGTGTGTGTGTGTGTGCTGGCAAGTGTACGTATGTTACCAATGGGTAATAATCCCAAAATAATGTACTGTGGCATGTCTGAATCACATCTGAATGGCCTTTTGTTCGTGGCTGAATTTGCTCCGATAATTTATCGCGAGCCCATTCCAACAATCCAATGCAGCCGATGCATTAGTTCCCATAATCTGCGTTAATCGTAAACCTGCTGGCTACAGTCTTCCAGCAGTGTGGGAAAATAGCATGTGAAATAGACATTCTAGATATGCACATGAAAATGTCTTTATTTTTTTTATATATAATGCTACGCTGTTTCTCCAAATTGTAGTGCACAACTGAAATAAGTGAATTATTAAACCTTTGTTTTCAAAAGTTTTCAATTTGTGTTTGGGTCATTGACAATTGTAGATACATGTATTATATCTTTATTGTTCTATGCACTGTTCATTAGTGCAACATTAGGAGAAGAGGCTGCTTTTCTTTTCCCTTTTTTAAAGATACTTTTTGGTGGGTTTTGTCTTGATTCAGCAGTGGAGAAGCAGACAGGAAACAGGGGGGAGAGCGAGGGGTTCGACATTCAACAAAGCTCCCTAAGCTGATTGGAACCGCGGACGTTGCGGCTATGAGGCCGTGCACGTTAACCAACGGGCTGCCACGCCAACTCCAAACAGGCCGACTTTATCATCTGTCTCGCAACGCTCGAGACTGCACAGCTTGCACTTTTGACAACTTCTAGACACTTTGCAATCAAAATAAATACAAATACGTGTGTGTACTAAAATATCCTGGAACCTAAACTAAAAGTGTGTCAAATATTCTTGGATGGAGGACAGTTGACTGAGAGAAACAGCATGAGTCATGTTGTACACATATCCACTGTGGTTAGGTTGTTCCTCACTTCTCTATTAGACAAGTCTATCACTGCAAATTTCAAATATCTACAAAATAAACCAAATAAGAACTGAATGTACACACTGATTTATTGTCATAAGGGTCACAATACCTTGACTCAATCAGCCACGTGAACTTTGAAAGGAGTTTTGTTTATGGAATTAAGATGATTGGCGAGCGATGAGCTATAGATTCTGTGAAAAACCGCAGAAAAATGTAATTCCCTAGTTGTCATTCAACGTTACTGAGTAGGACTAGCGTGCATGTGTAACTCAGAGACGCCGCTGATGTGTTGCCAATTGTTAGGATGTGGAAATCTTACAAGCTCAAGCATAACACACTCACCCATCAGTTAAACGTGGAGAGAAAAAAAGAAAAAAAAAAGGCAGATGGGAACGCAGGAACAGCATCTGTGACCTTTATATTGATCCAAGGAGGCACGAATGCTCCAAAAACAGAAAGCGAGTACAGAAAAATCCTTTTTTTTTTTTTTTGCAAGGGATGCCGGAGGATTCTTACCTTTGTATTTTCATGCTAGACGGTGACTCCAGAGTAGCTGCTTCGCTATTGCCGCAGTTTGAGGAATTAGATCCCTTTAAGATGCTTTAGGATGTCAGGACTTCCTGGTGTGACACAATAATGCATCACTCACACGTTAACACCATGACGAGCGCCAGATGTCTTGAGTTCTGATATTTGATTGAACATGTTATTTTAAGGAAGGAGGTTGACTGGATATGTAGTTTTGCAACAGGAGTATTTATCCAGCACACTGTTTCCATTCACTGCTGTTATGGAGCTAAGTGAGCGGCGGATTATTGGCTAATAGGTTTTATAAGGTCTGGACACTATCTCCATGCCTCCAGGACCGTGACTGTGTCCACTGCCATTTGGAGAAAAGTGTGATTAGTCCTAAGAAAAGGAAGCAATGCAGATATAGATAATAGTAAGGAAAATAAATAAATAAGGAGCTCTGAAATTAAAATGAGAGTTGATATTTGCAAGGATTTTGAATATCTGGCATTCTCCATGGGCTGTGATTTTATAGAAAGACTTAAACTTACAAAAGCACAAGTTCCACCCTTAAATACGCTGGCATACATTTAAGGGAATAGTTTGACATTTGGAGAAACACGCTTAAAGATAATGATGGAAACATCAGCACCATTATTATGCCCATTAAAACAAAAGAGTAGCAGAGCATCTGAAGCTCAGCTCGGCATAACTTAGCTATACATTTTACATTTGTAAAAATCCATACGTGAAACCCTGTGTCGTTTGTTTGCATGAAATAACCAAATGAGATATGGTGTGTTCCTTTGTGAGCATGAGGCGCTGCTGTGTTGGTTTAGCTTGTTTTGACAGTTTATCTGTTCACTCCTGTTTCCTGTCTTTGTGCAAAGTCGAAATGTTTCAGCTTTGTCTTGTTCACCTTCGGGGGAAGCTGTGGATCAGCTGTCCATCAATCAGAAGGTCGGCAGTTCGAATCCCGGCCCCTCCAGTCCGCATTTCAAAGCAACTTTGACAATTAACCCCAAAGTTGATTGTGTGCAATTGATTATATAACCTTCTGGTGGGCGATTTGCTGAATGGACACTTGTTATGCAACAGAAAATGCAGTCTGTTTACCATCTAACCAAGATAAGATTAAAATGAAACACATACTTCCTACTCAAAGCCCATTTTAATTGCTATAATTTAATTCAGTTGAAATTGAAAGGTATAAAACCGTTATCTCGATTTCTGTGTTTCCTTTTCATCCAGTTTTATTGATTTGCACACTCTGCATAAAAGAGTTTATGATCACAGCTGAGCCTTTACACACAAGTTTGTTACCAGCTACTGAACCATGACACCATGTTTAATCCACATGCAGCGTGCTTTTCATTTCAATTTCAATAGTGGACTTTGTCTTATGTGTGTTTAAATATGTGCTCATTGTCGTTTTGGACATTTTTATCCTCCATAGAGGTGGTGAATAGCTCTGTGTAAAGATATTAGAAAATTTGCTTTATTTTTTGACTCATCACGTGTAGAAAATACCCACTACAAGCATACAAGTGGATATGGAACATGACTAACCTTGGTTTTCCTTTAGAAACTCAAATTTCCCAAGATTGTCACTGCAGCGGAGCCTCTGCAACCGCTGAAAACGGGAAGCATTCGTGATTCAGCCATTTCCATCTTGAAACTCAGCTCTAAAATTGGGGCTTTCTTTTCCAGACTGTTTCATCACCTTCCTCCTGTTGCGTGAGCTGAGACTACTCAGTTTATTCACAAAGTATTTCACAACACAGCAGTGGTCCTGGACCTATTTCGGTCGGTATATCAACATATTTCTGGCAACTTTTTGAATCTATTTAAAGGGACCTGACATCATTGACATGAAACTGCTTCATAGGTTTAAATTTGTCTTAAGATTTACTCACTATTTTTTACTTCGCTTCGATTAGCCAGGAAAGAATCTTTAACATAAGGCGCAAAAATCACAGTTTAGCAAATCAAATAACAATGATGTCCGGCACAGACTGTGTGGAGTAAGGAAACATGCTTGTTGGATGTTTTGCTTCATGCAGGGTTTAGTAAAAAGTTCCCCCTTTACACCCTCATGTTGAAGCATGACAATTAGTTTTGTTGACGGGCGAGGACGTAACTGGTTGCAGTTTTTGCATCCAAAGGAACAATTCAAAGCAACATCTTGTGTCATCTCCCGAGGATAGCGAGTTGTTTACAGGGACTAATGCAAATGATGAACATAATACTTTGTTTCCCTTATTATCTAATCCCTTAGTGTCTAGTCCAGAAGTGCAAACTACCACTAAAAGCTAAAAATATATTTATAACAATTGAAGCATTTGGTCATGTTTGTCACATTCGACGCCCGCTAGTGAGGCTAAAAACCTCTTTTGTGTTCCAACATATTCAAGTACTGTATGTTGTTCTATAAAGGACACAGATGGCCCCTGTCCCTCAATGACATCACTAACAGAATTCTTTAATAGCGAAGACTTCAACAGATCCTTCTCTGTCCTCTTCACCCTCAACCCCCATCACTTGTGGGGTACCCCAAGGCTCTGTACTTGGTCCTATTCTTTTTTCCATTTAACATCCTGTTTCACTGGTAAGCTGTTCCCACCCAGATATACCTACCTCTAGAGCAGGGGTGTCCAAACTTTTTGCAAAGGGGGCCAGATTTGGTGTGTTAAGAATGTAGGGGGGCCAACCTTGGCGGACGTTCTTTACATATAACAGCAATTAATTTAAATACTCTCAGCGAGCCGTTCTGTGTTTCACGTTTGCTGTTTTACTTTAATTTCAGCTGTCTTAAGCATATGTTTTGGTTCATTTGAAACATGCATATCAAAATTCAATTGACATTGAAAATTGAAAATAAATATTCACTTAACTTCACTTTTTTTAACACTTTAATTAACTTTTTTGTAACAGTTGAAGAGAAGTAAATGTACTCTTGGGTGCAAATTACATTTGAAACATAACAAAATATCTCACCATGGCAGTTTAATATTTACAGAATTTTTAAACACAATAACAGAAATTGTCATATGAACAAGTGCAGGGCTCATTTAAAATATGACTATAAATGTTGATTGGCCTCTCTCTCACCTCTCTCTCTCTCGCTTGGCGACCCGGGGACAGGACGCGCGGTGGTGATGTGCGCACTAGCGGTGTAGCACAAATACGTCGACTTAGCATTTTCTTACCAAACGCTCGAGTCTCTGGAAACCTGTCCTTATTCAGCTGTCGGTAAAAGTTGGAACTGACGATGGCATAGCGCTCTGGAGCGGATATAGTTAATTGACTTTATCGCCGGTCTCACACACTAATTTGCTGTTCCTATTTGAGCCTCTAGATGGCAGCACGTAGAATACGCAGGTAACAGCGCTGCTGCCCAATGTATGACGTAATTCTACACGCGGGCCAGGCGTTATTGATTTTATGATGGAGGCTGCGGGCCGGATGAAAATTGACCACGGGCCGCATTTGGCCCCCGGGCCGGACTTTGGACACGTCTGCTCTAGAGCCTGAACCTCAAAAACTGTTACTATAGAACGGTAAATCCTAAATGGCTAGGAACTCTCTGCAGTTTAATGCATTGATGTTAAATGCTTTATACACATTTATACTATTCTGATTGTTGCATGAGTATGAATAGTTCAAAATTTAGGAAAAACTTTTTATTTGCCTTCTTGTAAAAAATTGCACAAGAATAACAACATGTAAATTTCTTATTATTTAATGTGTTATTATTACATTTTAAGCTTACCATGTGCAATTTCACACATTTGTGTTTGAGTAAAAGCGGCAGAGGCACTTTTCAGATTAAATTAATGACTTTATTTAATTTTATAGGGGGATTTTATCTCAGAGGAGGTAGAGTTTTCATTATTCAAAAGCAATATATGGACATTTTTACTGTCACATCTTCCTAGATTGAAGATGTCTTGACATTACAATCAAATGTAAGAGACAGTTCATTTTCTAACGTGTCACAGAAAAATGAAGTTCTGCCATTCCGTTTGTCTTTCAAATGAGCATGAAATTGTAGAAAAGATGTGAGGTATTGTATTTTGACAGGGTGTAAGATTTGTAATTTTATGTGGGTTAGTCACATGTTTCCACTCCTGCGACGCAGTCTACATATCTTCATCTGATAGGCCAGCATGACTGCAGGGCCTCCCTATAGCGAAAGAAATGAAAAGAACATTTCTGATGGAGGGTAAAGCTAGAAAAAGATAAGGACATTGGCTCTAATTCACCAATGACTTTATTTTTTTTTCCTTAAATATGTTCTTAAGAAAAGTCCTAAGAAATGTCTACGTCAGGTTCATTTAGAAGTACACAAACAAAAGTTTCAAAAGAGCGAGACTCCAAAAGTTAAAAAAATATCAATAAGTGCACACTGAACGATCTGTCATATTTCAAATAATACAGAACATCAGGCTGCATATTTTTGTGAACAAGTGCTTTCTTCTTCAATGCTTTAAAAAACATTTGTGAACACAGTTCCTGTTCACCTGCCCAGAAATATATATTTTTTAAATACAAAATTTAAATAAATATAGTAAGGATAAGCAATGAAACCTGTTTGGTTTAAGTGATATGTTTAAGTGATATGTTTTATCTTTTTAAGATTAACTCTAAGATCCAAAACATCCAAAACAAAAAGTAAGACAAAAAAAAAATGTAAAGACTATTTATATCAATGAATTGCTGCGGGATTTGAACAGAAGTTTATTGTCTGGTCCTAGAATGATAAACATCCTGTGTGGTGGTTGAGGGGGAAGTGGATCACCGCGTTTCCATGATGCAAAATAAGCAGTTATTACAAAATATTGAATTATAAAAAATAGTATTGTAATTGAAATCATATATTACAGTGCACTTCATGTGCTTAAGTTTGTTCTTGAGTGCTACTAGATTTTTATCTAAGAAAAAAATCACTGGTGAATGTCAGAATCTTCATGAAAACTGCATGAGCGTGTGCGTCCCTGATAAATCTACAGACACATGGAGGAAAACACAAAGCATAAACCATCGTAAAATCTGTTATGTCTTGTTTGACTTCCTACATTCCCGCAAGGCAAGAGCTTCTTGTTGTTGTCTGGGTGGTTGAGTTGCAGGGTCAGCCAGTTTTTCTGAGGGGAGGGGGGGGTCTTCGGAGCTTACAGGCATTAAGTGTCTTGCAGCTGTGGAGCTGCAAGATAATTCAGACAGATTCCGATTCTGAATTTGATGTGGCGCCAGTCTAAAGAAATCAAGATCTGAGTCACATGAGACCATTTAGCGGACCTGGTCGGAAACTGTGCATCAGCATTCTGGATCGTGTGTAAGTGAGCCAGGCCTGTCACACCAGGACGAGTGAAACGGGCGTCTAGACGGGCCGAATAGGACGAATAATCATCTCCACTGCTAATGATCTCTGCTTTATAGATGTAAAGATTTGCCCTTTAGTCTTTTGCTGGGTGTTGCTGTCGCTGACATGTTTCACCAGAGGGCGCCACAGATGAATGAGAAGCCAAAACCACCGACACAGACACAGTCCATTTTTATATGGAATTCCTCTTATTTATTTCATTCGAAGGAAATAGATCAATATGGAATATATATGTTTGCCTCCTTTGCACCTTTAGGATTTATAAAGTATCAGCTTAAACGTTATCAGAAGAACTGACGTATTAGACCAGGTGTTCCCCCCTGTCCAGTTCACCTGATTTTAATTATCAACTCATTATCAAGTAGCTGAGGCTTGACAAAGGCTTCTTAATCATTAGAATATTAGAGTGGGGAGCATCCTGAAACATGCAGGATATTAGCTCTCCAGGAGCGGTTACCTTTCAAATACCTGTAAGAATTCTCTCAATATGGGAAAAAATAATCTTTTTCCAATTGGAAAATATTGGAAGTAAAAAAAACACCCAAAAATGAGCGTGAGAACCATTGGACTACAGGACCTTTGATATTTTTTCAGGCGTATCTCCTCTAGTTGGTTCCACTTTTACAAATGATTTATACTCTGCTTCCTGGTGAATCGCATAGCTGTGTCCTGATAATTCCGAAACTTTCTGAAGGTTTCGATTCTCTCACGGTGGGATCACGTTATGTTTTACTAAGGCGGGTCGCCAAACGTGTAGTACGAGTCATGGGATTTGATCGCCTAGAAACTACACGTCTCACAGCGCTTTGCAGCCGCACACACACACACACACACACACACACACACACAGTCTGCCCTTTAATTTTCACTGCACAATACTGCAATTACACCACAACAATGAGACGCCTCCGGACACCACAGGAAATAGACTCAGCATCCTCTAGCGAGGCAGCACACACGGGATGATACGCATCAACTTCCAGGCATGACCAGATACTCTTATCAGATGTTTCACTTTGCACCCTGGGAACTTTGAATCTGTCAGAACACAAATCATAAAAGAAAAGTGAACATGAAGAATGAAGGAATACATTTAAACTAAACCAAGTGGCACCGAGGGTTTAATAAAAATCATTCAAAACAATTGTTATTTTCTATCCAGGGTGGCATAAATGACTAGTTATATATTCTACAGTAGAAAAACCTGTTCAAGACTCAGGTACTGTCTATGATAATATGGCTTATATATGTGTTCGTGACCAAAAAAGATTATTTATTCTGATATTCAGAATATGATTATTGATTATTCTCAGTGAAATAGTTTTACACTCAAAAATGCACTATATTTTTTCACTGTTTAGATCATCACATGCAGAATAGTCCGATTGGTTGACAAAGTCTGCAGAAACCCACATTTCCTTAATTGCATTGCAGATTTTCCGAACGCTTGAACACAAGTCTATAAACTGTGGCCTCAATTTATCAAAACACCCAACTGAAAAGAGTTCCGACCACTTTGCCCAAACTCTACAATTCTCCTGCAAAAGGAAAAACCATGGTTTCTCTTTTCAAAGGGATTCTTTCCACCAGGACAATACACACAGCTATCAATTTATCTTCCTAAGCCTCAATTACACTAAACACTGGTGTGATTCAAATGTGTGAAGGGGTGTAGAAATTATTTCCCTTTTATCCAGTTTTTTTTAAGTAAAGGTAACCTATCTTGTCCAAAACTTTATGGCAAACATTATGTAGACTGTTGTTGTTGTTATGTGAATATATCATTTCATCAGAGTAGTGTTTGTCTGTTCACTGAGCTCCAGTTGTTCTACGTTCGACACTACAAGCAGTTTCACACAGTCAGTGATACTGAAAGATTGTTGAGTTCTGACATACACAAATGTTTCCTATTATGGCAAAACTCACATTAATTGCTCTCATATGTGACATGAGAAACACATCAGTAAGAAAATGTCTTTCTGGGGATATAATGATGAAATCAGTGCACAAATATAAAAAAAACAAGAAAATAGTTACTCTACTAGTGCAGTGCCCATAGAAAGTTTGTATTCCTATAGAAAACTAGATTGGTTAGATGTAGGTGATTTTTTTCACACACTGCTCTGCTGTTCTCCTTTGAAAACACAAAAGACGGCAGCACATGAACTTTTCTAACAAATTTTGTTGCTTTGGTGTCGGCTTGTTTGAACGGTCACAAAAATGGTTGTTGTGATCCAGAGCTGTAACATTAGAACAAAAGTGGTGCTGCAGGATAGCAGTGAGATAAGTTAGTGTGTTTTAACTCTTTTTTGTAAGGCATGTTTGACTCAAACACGGGTCTGCTGCTTATGAGGAAAGCGCACTACCCCCTACACCACCACAGAACACCTGCAGGAGATCAGGTTTTAATGATAATTATATAATAATGATGTTTTGACTATCCATGTGAAATTTTTTACCAAAAAGAATAGAAATGATCTATCTGAAAAAGTTCACAAAAAAGTGCCATATGCAAACTATATCCTAAAAACGTCGGTAAACAAGTAGATGGATATTTAATGATATTGTGAGATATTCAGCTGGTTGAGCTGACTGCAAAAAGTCGTTTTTGAAAGGCCCAAAAAGAATTAAAATAACAATCCTCCTCTTGATCTCTTTTTCTCCATGCTGCTCCCTTTTTTTGTCCCCAACACAGCTGATGTCACCTGAGGCGTCTTTTATACTCCGACATGTGACTGAAGTGTTTTGCCAATTGATTGAGTTTGATCAGGTGAGACATGAGGGACACCAAGTCAATCAGGGTGTCGTATTTACATGATGCACTTGTGTTTAGAGCTTTGCGAAAAGAAAAAATAAAGTGATTTAGAATATTTTTGTGAAAACAAATCCCAAAAAGACACGCATTAATTGCTTTTATAAAACCTTTTTGCTGTTTGATAATGTTATCAATTGTTTATGTCAAATGCATTAAATTGTAAACTAAAGGGCTTCACAATTTCTCTTGTCAATCATCTTATAGTTGATGGTCGGTTGTTCGATAGACCTTCATTAAACTGCTGTAAACATTAGAGCTAAAGGTCTACTGAAAACATAGTGTATCTATTGATGTTCATGAATAGAATCACAAAGGGTGAAGCAAGTGTAATGCTTTACCACACATACTGTTAGTAACCCCTTTTTTTCAGGTCCTAAGAATGTCCTAATTACTTTATTACACAAAGCTGTGGGAGGGAGAGAGGTAACCCACGGGTCATTCATTCACCCTGACCTGGAAAACACTAAAGACACGCTGAAATGACCAAGCTATCCAAGAGCACGGAGACTGGTGGCACGAGGACAAAAGGCACAACAGCTGACCTGCTTCCAGTCTGGCGAGAGGACGGGATCTGACGGAGGGTCAGCGAGCGCTTTCTGGCTGCTGCTGTGATCCATTGAACGCACGGCGTTCGCTTCAGAGGGGAGACCACGAAGTTGGCAAGAGTCAACGTCTGTCAAAACACAAAAGGAGATGACATTACCAGTCCATCAAGGTCACGGCAGAGTTAAATCTGCCCTGCAGGGGGTGGGGGGGCAACACGCAGCTAAAGACTCGAGAGGACAGGATGCACATTGACGGTGCGTCGATCAGGGCCACGCTCTGGGGAGGGCAGAGCTTCTCCCTGATAACAGCTGTTATGTGAGTGCAACATAATCCCTTTGCACTTAAAATTCATAATTTCCTCCCTCGGCACAAACAAAGGTCGCCCTCACGCACTCGAGACCGTTCGCATCCTCGGGTCTCTTTCGGGGGGCTGCTAGACGACGGCTTCAAATCCGTGTTTGTGTTTTTTTCCGTTTCTTTCCGATTGAACAGGACGCGCTTTTGTGTCGTTCTCATCTGACTTTTAAGAAATACGGATCATGAGATCATAAGTCGGAGCGTCTTTCAAGGAATACAAATGTTTCCCCTCATGCCTGGAAGGTTTGTATAAAATATACAGTACACATATATATATAAATATACACCTAGTTCATCAATTTAAAGCGATGAAATGCTGTCTGGTATTATTATAATGAGAGAATAGTCTGAACTGTCAGCACAATAGCTAGTGAGCTAATCTCAATGGGAGCTGAGGCCAAGCAGTGATTTGGTTTGCATGTGGGGGGGCTGTGGTGGTGGTGGGGGGGACTTGGTGCACACATGGCACAGGGGTGAGCCTAATCAGGGGTGAGCAGAAATCCTCATAAATAGCGGGGTGGGGGTTGGGGACTGTCCCTGTGGTGGCTCATTTAGGCTCTCCGAAAGGAAGCATTTTGCTGCAGTAGCTCAGCCATGCCTTTCCCTGGCTATGAAGACACAGCTTTTTGTTTTGCTCTTTCCTCTCATCCCTCTCCTTCTTCTTCTCTCTCCAGTATGCGCGGCTGAGATTAGCCGAGGGGACGTCGGCCCGTCGCCGCCCCGCCGCTCCGTTCAACTTGTTCATGATAAACCGGACAGTTCCATCCCTCCCATTTCCTCGCGGCTGCAGTGGATTACTGATCTGTTCCATTGTGTAGCCTGCCACGAAAACACACACACACACACACACACACAACAGAGTGGCACTCCTTTCCTTCCCTTTGCAGCGGAGTCACTGGAAAAAACTGCAGCGTGACCTAAATGCTGCATGGAACCTTCCAAAAAACCTGTAGATAGATAGATAGATAGATAGATAGATAGATAGATAGATAGATAGATAGATAGATAGATAGATAGATAGATAGATAGATAGATAGATAGATAGATAGATAGATAGATAGATAGATAGATAGATAGATAGATAGATAGATAGATAGATAGACAGGTGAGTGGGTTTACTTTTTCCTGAAAACAGCCGTGTGTTGTGACTGGAAACGGTGAGTTTTAACCAAAAACAAGCTAAAAGGCTCTGAAGTGACCCGTAGAGGATAATTATTTCTTTTTTTCTTTCAAACGAAGAATGACATGTTCAAAGTTTCTGCACGACACGTTTGAACACTCAGGTGCCGCTATGAACAGTATTATATTATTCTTCCTTCATATTGACAATTTAAAGATCCCTTTTGAATGTCTTTCAAACTAAGTGTTTTTTTTTGCCACAGTGTCAGTCACATTATTTATGGTCTTTTAGCATCAAATCATCCTCATCTTGTTTCCTTAGGACAATGATTCACTGTTGGTAGTTTGCATTAAAACGCTGTCATATTAGCCACAGATAAACTTTAAAATATTTCTCTTTGCACTTGTGAAGGTGTCCGCGGTCACGGTTGGCGAGATGAGAAGGCAAAAACCTTATAAAATACAGTTTTTAAGAGGCATTCATTAGTTATTAAAGTGTATTTTGTGTTAATGCTGGTTTCTTTTAATTTAAATATCTATTTGCATCTTTTTTTTTCTTCTTTTGGCATTTTTTTACACAAATGTCAAATGGTGTAACTAAAAAAGTAATACTAAATTTTAAATATTGAATCCACCTTTATTTTCTTTTTACTAAAAAAAAAAAAAAACTAGTAATGGTTGGTACCAAGTTTTTATTATAGGCATTGTCCCATGAGCAGGAGGAAGAATAATGATGAGTTGTTTTAAAGTGAACTCTGAACACATATGAGCAGATGCTTTAATCACACGTTTCCTGAAATGCTCTGATGCCGTTTCACTACTTTAGTAAAAGCAGACATGTCAGGAGCGCATTGTGCACCTGTTGTGAGCAGAAACACACGGGCACGTGTCCCTAATTAAAAGCGCCGCCGGCACAGACGCGTTTACGCGGCTTCCATCAGCCAATCAGGACGCGGCAGAGGGAAATTCGTCTGTCCCGTCCTGAACGTGAGGAAGGTAGAGGAGGAGGAGGAGGAGGAGGAGGAGTGTGGATGGATGGGGCTGCCCGTGTTGGAGGGACAGACGCGGGTGTTGTGTATGTGCCGAACGGGCAGCAGTGGACTTTTTCACCTCCTCCTCCAAATCTCCGACCAACTCATCCTCCGTCCCGACAAACACCTCATTCTGTGTGAGCCTGTGTGTGTTTTTCCGGGGGGGGAGGGGTGGATCTTTTTATTTGACTGACTGGCTGACCCGGTGCCGGCTGCGCACAGGAGACAATAAAGT
The DNA here is from genome assembly GCA_036785175.1 of Eupleurogrammus muticus. Taxonomy (NCBI): domain Eukaryota; kingdom Metazoa; phylum Chordata; class Actinopteri; order Scombriformes; family Trichiuridae; genus Eupleurogrammus; species Eupleurogrammus muticus. The sequence goes on from JAYKQN010000021.1 coordinate 964,095, forward strand.
GGGAAGCGATCACATCACGCAACAAAAGACGCGGAAAGGTGAGGAAACCTGCTCTCTCTGTCTCTCTGTCTCTCTCTCTGGAGCTAAAGTTCAACCTGAAATTAAAAAAAATAATAATAATAAAAGACACTGGGAGTGTCCGATCACCTGTAACAACAGAAGCCGCTGCGCTTTCGCGTCTGTTTATTCCCACTTGCGCCCTTTAATTCTGCGCTCGTCTTCCTTATGTGTGGACTTGTGCTGTTATTTGTGTGTGTGTGTGTGTTCTTCTCGCGGAGGAACGCGTGAATATTTCCTTTATTCCATCATGTTCACTTTGCTGGTGTTTGCCACAGCACAAACAGACCCACGCCTCCTTTAGCTGGCATGGAGCCTGAGCGTCTTTTATGTGTCTGTCAGATGGCTGTGTGGCTGTTGACATGTAAACCTGAGTGCTTTGCTGCTCATAAATATGTATTTTATATTTTTAAGTTACTCTCCTTTTAATTGTTGGTGACAATTTGACACAATGACAGGAGCTCGTGGACACTACCTGTGATGCTCCTTAAGCAAAGAATAATAAGAGCCTGTACTTTCATTTTTTTTTTCTATTTATTTTTTAAGTAAAAATGGACATGTAGTTTCTGTTCGGGCTCATGTGGTCGGCCGGTCTGCTCTGAGCTGTGTGAATATCCTGTTTCCTGGACCAAACAAACAATGGGGAGGCGGCCATGTGATATCCTGTATGGTCACCAGACAACTTCACAACGCAACTCCGTGAAAGTGCAGCCGTGTCCTGTAGACGTGTGTGTCCAGGCGGGGGGAGAGGGCTTCATCTTTGTCCGTCTGGTTCCTTTTTGCTGTGACGCGGCAGGTCTGGCATGAGGGTACATTGACAGGAGGTGTGTGTGTGTGTGTGTGTGTGTGTCAGTGACCCAGAACAAAGAGCTGGTTTGCATAGGTGATGATATTGAATTCGTGCCCCCCTCCCCTCCTGTGATAGCAACATGTGCTTTTCTCTCGTTTTTCCCGATGCAAACTGCAAAGGCAGCGGGGCTTTGTGTTGACTTTAGTCTGGGATGTTCAGCTGCTTTTTAATGGGGTCAGCGCTTCCAATTCAATAAAGCCATTAACAGAATATTCCAACGCCCCCCCCCTGTCTGTCGCCCCGGCCTAGGCACGGATATTCGGTAAATCAGGGGTCCGCTATCGGCCTTATCTGCACCAGAAAGGGTAAACGCCGTGTGACCCGTGCAGGCCAGGTGTTCCCACCTCTCCTCGAAGTGTTTTGTGTTAAAAGCCAGCCGTCAGCATTTGTCCCGTCTTCTTTCCCACATCCTAATTGGCCCACTAACAGGCTACGCGATACTGCTGTCGTGCAGGTTCAAACAATTCAACGCTTCTGCTCCAAACAAACAGGTTCCTGCCAGACTGGTTCTCGCCAGACTCAGAAAGATCAGGCTCCTCGCTGAGGCCTGTGCACGTGATGGATGAGAAGGTAAAAGCAACCTCAGAGGTTAAATCAATTTTAAATATGCAAGTAATCATCAGTGCAGGACTTTTATAGCCAAGTTAATGAAGCTTTTTGATGTTTGGCGACTGTTTTTTTTTCCTTCTGTAGGAAAAAAAAGTCTTAAATCCTTGTAGATCACATCTCAGGTCATATTGTTCACCTAATAAACTTCATTCCCCCCCCTCTGTACTTTTTATATCAACATTCAATCACATATCGTCCTGTTAAAAAAAAGAAATCAATGACTTTTGTCATCTTAAGCAGAGAGAATTCAATCGAGAGTCATTACTGTACGATACTGCAGGTATCGTGTTGGTCTGAACAGCGCCGCCGTTCCGCATGTGTACGATCAAACGCAATCTACGTTCCTGCCATTGTTCGGCCCCTCCTGTACAACCTGTTTGTGGCGGAAAGCCACAAACAGGTTGTCCTTTATATGCCCTTGAACTGGACTTCAGGCTTTACTGAGACACACCTAGAGGGCTGCAGTGATTTGGTGCCACACGGTTCTAAAGCTGGGGTACTCACTAATAGACGTGAATGATGAAAATCCAGAGATGATATTCAAAAACGCCGGATCCTGCAGCATAAACCCTGATGATGTCATCAGGCTGAGACTTTTTGCAGGCCGCATGCAGGACTTCTGGTGGCGAGTAAACCTACGCTTCATGTGCAAAATCGACAGATGTCACATAACTTTTTACTGACAGATTAGACAGTATGTGTGTATTTATAAAAAAGACCTGGGAGAAGAAAGAGTAGATGTTGTCAGCACAGAGCGGAGCATGGATCTTGTGGATTAGTGCTTTAATATATGTAAACAGGCTTGTAGCTGGAGGCCTGTGGTCAGGGTCAGGCACAGGATGGGTTTCTAGTGAGCGCGTTTATGGGTCAGCAGAAATCTATAGGCTCAGTAGTGGAAATCAATTGAAACCGTCCAGAGGGGAGGGTGCCGGTGTGAAAGGACTTGTTGTGGATGTTTGAGAAAGTCACAAATCTCTGTGTTTAACCCCTAAACGTCCTGCAGCTTTCCTGCGACCTTGCTCACCGCAAAAAAAAAAAAAAGAAAGAAAAACCGCGGCTCGCATCAAAAGTTGTGCGTCAACAGGAATCTGTTCCTCATTGTGGCACAGACGTTGCAACTTCCCCCGAGGACGCACAACCTGCGAGTCTGGCGCGGACTTTTCACACGGAACGTTGTGAAACAACTCGAGTCCAGGCGAGAACCACCCCGAGCGTTTTTATGAGACAATTATAAATACTGTCGATTTATTGATGGGAAACGGCCCTTTTCGTGCGGGGTAAATGCAAGTGGAGGAAAAAGGTTGGTGTGTTTCTTCCCCTTACAGAACGCAGCAGAAACCCTCCTTGGAGCCGTGGGGGGGCTGAGGCTCTCAGCTGGCCGGCGATTCCTCTGGGAGACGGTGTCCATGTCGTTTAGATGGAAGCGGCTGTGTTAAAACAAGCTGTTTTAAAGGCCAGAGACAAACTCCATTCAAAACGCAGCCTCCTCCTTGAATTATTCAAGGAAACGGACGCAGCGGTGGATTTATAGGTCGTCCATGTGTATTAGTGGCTATTGACCCAAGCACTTCAGAGTAAAAGCCTCTCTTTTTCCCCCAGGGGAAGGTTTGTGGGGAATTAATCACGTTTCCAACAGCGCATGGTCCATACTAGTGCGAAGGCTGATACAAATTAGGTGAAACATATCTGGATGGTGATATGTCATCATTAAACCAACATGGAGACGTATGTTTTAATGAAGAGCTGCTCCTGCTTCAGTTCTTTCTCACCAACATCTGGGAAAAAAATGAAGTTGTCCGCCGACCAATAAATGATGTCAAAATAATTAATATATTAACAAATGTGTAGAAGCTACTAGTTTTGAATTGTGATATTATTGCTGTCACAGACAACTCCTCCCTTGACGATTTTTATAACGTTCCCCTCTAAGACACCAAACTAGACTAACTCGCTGAGATGAGTGGAATCCATCTTCTCGACTTAAGTCTGAACAAGGAAGCAAATGTTTTTTTCTCCCCAAAGTATGGATCCGTTCCGTGAAGCATCACACTTCCTTTTATCAGATCGCTGAAAATGTATTGATATTCAGTAAAAAAAGAGAATGTTGCTGGTTGCTGGAAGCCATCAAAAACCCTAACCCTAACTCAATTTCTCCAAACGGAAGTGTGAGAACAGTGTGAGAAGGTGCAAATGTCTGTTTAATCTTCTTTTCTTAAGCTTTTCCTAATTCTATCAGCTCTCTCTGTCGTGGAGCTGAAAGTCTGCCTGGTTTGATTAACTGTGTCCTGCTGTCGGCTTTTGCCTCAAAGGATCGCGCCGCAATTTATCAAGTCTGTCCTGAGACAATAGTCAGGTTTACTTGCACTAATGCACTAGTGGACATCGAAGCTGTAGGAAAATTGTCTCTAAATTCTTACAATGTAAGTGATAAAATACCCTCAGTCCTCATCCTAAGCAAAAAAAAAAAAGAATTCAAGATCCATCTGGAGACTAAATGAGGCTGAGTTATTCACACATGGTGGATTCCTTCAGCGTTTTCCTGCTCAGCTGCAGTGGAAATAAAAAAAAAAAAAAAGTTAGACACAAAATGTTGTCTTAATAACCTGTAACTTTTAACTAACTAACAACTGAAGCTTCATGCTATCAACAAATAGAAATTAGAATGATTTTGGTGGAAGGACGACTGTGAGTGTTTGTCCCTGTCACTAACATTGAAAGTGCGATAGAAAGAAACCTCCTGAATGTTAATTATCAACACAGGGAATAATTACAGCGAGGGGTGTAAAACATGCATAATAAGCTCAATACACATTACATGAAAACATATTAAGTATTTTTTTATTTATATTAAGATAGATTCCCATTCTTATATTTTCAGCTCTCAATATTCACTTCCAAAATCCAAATACTGCACAGGTGGCAGATGCAGATCTGGTACCAGATCCAAGCAGGGTTCATTCCCATCCTGGGGCAGTGGGAGGGAACCTTGAACCCAGCAGATCTGTGTAGCACCACACTCCAGCGCTGAGCACCCCTCTTTTTGTGTTTTGCTGCCTCCTCCTCCTGCTCAGACTGGGATGTAATTGCTGTGAGGCTATGAAAATGAAAATAACAACAAAAGCGAAGCCCTGCACCGCCTTTTCTCTCTGTTGCCTGTAGGATGCGTTGGGAAGATGTGAAGGGGGGGGGTAATTATGCTGTTTGTCCACTGTTTCCATCTATATCTGCTTCCATCCATCCATCCACCCTTCTTGTCATCACTCTTCATTTCATCCTCTCTTCCCCTTAAATACACATTACACAGGCACATTACAAATCACACACACAGACACACACACACACTCCAGGAGAGCAGCGAGGTGTTGATGTAGAGCGGATGTTTGAAAGCCTGAATGGTAATGACCAGAATGAGGCCCCCACACCGTGAGTGTGTGTAAAGTGAAGGAGGAGGGGACGCGAGCTGCTGTTATTACTCTCTCAGGCATAAATGGAGAGATGCACGGCGTTGAGTCCGGGGAAAGGAGGAAAAAAAAAAAAACACATAGAGCTCCCACTGCAGACGTGCCCCGCAGCCTGGGATGCACGGCGATCAATACCGCTCAACGCTTAAAACCCCATGCGGGGCGTTTGACGCGGCGAGCGCCAGAAGGGATGGAGCCACGGTAAAGAGACGCGCCGGAGACCTGGTGAATATGTGAGTTACTCACAACCCCCCCCCACCACCACCACCACAGCAGTCTCTCAAGCCCTGAGTAATTTCCTGTTGTGCTAGATTTGTATTCCTTTTTTTTTTTTCCTCAAACCTTGCCTCAATGAGTTAATATTGTCTGGGCTGTATTGTTAGTGGATTTCTACGATGGGCATCATGAGGAAGCTGTGCTAATACTACTGGTAACAATGGAGACGGAGCCTGTGTAGGTGCACATCATTAATGGAGTGTTACAAGTCTTTTTTTATAGTGGAAACCAACACCCCCACAGATATGTATGGCTGTCTCTCTCACACACACACACACACACTGCTCACCCCTCCAGCTCTCAGTCTCCTCCCTCCTTACAGTTTCAAGAGAAAAGAAATCATCCAGCTGCAGTCACCTTCACCACTGCAGCTTTGGGACCTGGGAGGAGAAGCGAGGGAAGGGGGGATGGGGGGGGAGAAGTCATTATCACCTGCCCCGTGGAGCGAGACCAAGCACCCCGCTGGTCAACTCAACAGCAGGCCGCTCGCAGAGCTGCTCTGTGACACAATGACAGGGGAAGCCGTGTCAGAGGAAACCCACAAAAAAAAAAGAGAGGCAGACAGTCTTTGATCCAGAGGTCTTTTCCCAGGTCGCATTGTGCTTGTGCTAAGACGCCTGGCTGCTTCCTTTTTGAAAACGCGCGCATTGTCGCATGTTTTCACCTTTCACCCAGTGTACTGTAATGCTTTTTTTTAACGGCAGCAGAACACGCGTCGTGTGGCCAGATCTGTCCCGTTTCATTAGGCCAACTTTTAATTCGGTGACTTGTTTGGCGATACCGCAGAGGGTCTTATATAGAAACCTGATATGGAGGTCGGAGCGAAGTTGTAACAGGTGTCGAGCACATCGGGAGGAAAGAGAATACCCGGCGTCTCCAGGGGAAAGGCAGGGGGTGTTGGACCGAGCAACACGTTAATATTTGTGTACATCAGCGGTTATTTACTCTATTGACAGTTATTTCCTCCATCTCAAGCATTAAGTGAAAATTAAAGACGGGAAGGGCAGCTCAGGGCAATTCGTTCCATCCTGTGTCTATGCCCTGATGAAGACCAATATGGCCGCAACGCGTAGGCCTGTCTGCTTCTACATTATTCTTGCCATGCTGTATTCAATATTTTTTATGCTTTTTTTCTTTTTTCAAATATCAGAGAGCCTCTGCTTTTTTTTTTTTTTTGGTATGAAGTGGAAATGTTTTCTTTCCATTAAGTTTGATTTATTATCAGCAGATTACCCCATGAGCTAAAAGAAAAATTAGTTTGATTATTGATTATTTAAGTCATTTCACAAAAGGGGACCTGTGAACTTCTGACGTGGATTTTTTACAATGGTCTGACATTGTCAAATGACTTTCAATTATCAATCAAATCTATCATTTAATCGCAAAAAACAGTCCACTCCGAATGCATCAGCAACACGAGTTTAGTCATAAACGATGATGGCGGTTTAGAGATTATTGCAGAAATCTGTTTTTGGTTTCTTTGGTTGATCTGTCAATTTTCATCACAACATGACAAATCCATAAAAGCTGGAGGAGATTTTTCTACTGGACTGTGTTACATGATGTTATTGATTCAGGATGTCAGGATGACCGCTCTTTGCGGATGGTTAACATGAAATTACTGAACCCCCCTGTTGATGTGGGAAACCGTATCTGTACATACTGTACCACATTTAAATAAAATATACAGTAGGAATACCGAATACTACACTCACTGTACTCATTTTTATCTATATAAAAATATGAATTAGTGCATCTCTGTGTTTCAATATTCAGCCTGATCGTGTTTTTTCAGCTTCATCTCTTTGTGTCTCTGCAGCAACTTTTCCTCCTAGAACACTTGCATTGTTTAAAACTTAATTTGTCCACATATGGTGATAAAATATTGAAAAGCACCAGGACTTGTTTTTTCTGCAGCGTGGCAGCTGTTTCAGGATCTAAGGTGGTAAACGGTGGTTGTGTGTGTGTAGACGTCCTGGCTGTCGTCGGAACAGATGCCCTGTTTTGAGACTTATTAATCGAGGAGCTCTACCTGCAGATCCCCCAAACGACTCCCAGTGAACTCGCCCTGCCTTTTTATATGCGTGGCACCTCTTGAAATCACTCTGACAGAGATGAAACCTTCGAGAGCTTTCTGCCTACTGAGAGATTTGTGGCCTATTATCAACAGGACTGTGGTTAGTGATCAACTGAGGTGACTCCCTATGTTCCGAAGAGGTGTGTGTGTGCAGCCTTCAGCATGCAGTACACATGGATCTGCCCAGATAAGGCCATACAACAGATCTGATTATCAAGTTGCTAAATTGGATTGAGACTGAAAAGCCAGAGGGTCTCATTATCCATCGACATGTCGCTATTAACTGCTGAAACTCCACTAATTGCAGATTGTAGCTGGAAAAATTGGTTTACACGCTTCTGTGTATCTATGCAGAATGTTAATGTCTTGTCTTGGTTTAATTGAACGGCGCTAGAATCCCTGTAGGAGCTGTGTTAAGGGGCGTAGTTTCTGCTACAGGGATTTAACCAGGCTAATTTGCATACTGTGTAAATTATTAGTGTCAGACAATTTTAACATCAGATACCAGGTGCCGCCACGATTTCAGGAAACAAAGGAGGACGCAGGATGTTACAGCAGAATTAGTAGTGAATGGGACAAAAACGCTGTGTTTAATGTCAACTCCCATTCCGGCTGTACGTGGAAATTTACCTCCCCAGCTCCTGTGTGGAGAGGCATAGCGTGACCTGTGACTTTTTCCTGGTTTCCCATATTCAGTCCCTCAGGCATCATTCACAAGTTATGATTGGGAAATTGACCAGATGATGGTCTTAATTTGCTTCTATTTTCCCTACAAGGGCTGTTATTCATAAAGAAAGGACAGTGTACCTTTCAGAATGAGTCTGAATTGATGCTGTTGATGAATTTGTTCGCTCACAGTTCACTGTGGGCATTTAAATACAGTAACTATGGTCTTTTAAACAACATCCCTCTGATAATATTTGTGCATTTAATATAATAATAAACACATAGGAAACTGAAGAACAGGTCACTAGATGGCCACAAGATGGTTTGTTGAATCAAAGTGATAAAGCATAATCCCATAAATAAAAAAAAAAAAACGGATCTTCAAAGCTTTTTTTTTTTTTTTAAATAGAAAATACATTATCAGAATAACTATTTAACATGATGCAGTGTTGTTGCTTTTCTTGTTCTATTTCGTTCCTTTTATTAATTCCACCCCCTCATTTGGCTGAAGGCTCATTAAGGCCCCTCCCCGTGGCTCCTCCCCTCCCCCCCTCCTCTGCATCATCTCTCTTGCTTCCTCTTTGTCTCCTTTGGACGCCCGTGGAGACGTCCACCGCGGCCATTCATGTTTTCCATCACTTGGTTATGATATTGAAGAGTAATGACACAGGCTCTTTATGCTCCGTCAAAGAAATATCTCTGAAAAATCTGGGCACCCACAATCCCCCGGGGCAACAATTTTGCCGCGGCGGGCTGAGTGGGGCTTGCTGGGTGACACGGCGGCCCTGTCCCGCCCCCCCCCCCCCCCCCCTGCTTCCCCCCGCCCTGACCTCCTCCTCAACGTAGCATCTGGGTTATACACACACACATGGTTTGTCATGGCCTGTGGCCTCCAGCGTGCCCCCCAGCGTCGTCCCATACAGAAAACTGAGCCGGCCCCGAAATCCCCCAGATACAAGTGACAAGCCGATAGGTGGCTGGTGTCAGACTGAAGGCCCCCCCCCCCAGGGCCCACGCCTCGCCCCCTGCCTTCTTTTCTTTTCCTACCTCCTGCCTGGCCACACAAAGCCGGGCTTGACTGTAGCGCCCAACACACATAAAAAGCTTCTCTGTCTCTGTGCCATTCATTTGCCAAGTGGAGCTTTATCACATGGTGTTAATTGGCTGTAATTAAGATGTCTTGTGTTTTTGGGCTTTTTTTTTTTTTTTTTTTTTTTTTGATGCAGTGACAATTTCAGGCTCAATAAAGAGTATAATAAAATAACATAAAGAGTATGGCCGTGCCTCGCCAATGTGAAGGCCCTAGGGTGCACACATGAGCTTCTTTTGAGTTGATTCGTGTCATCAGTGAAGGAGCGGGGTGTCAGAGTCGCAGGATCAGAAGCTGGATGCATGGCATTCCGTCCTAAGGACACACGAGGCCCATCAGAAAGCACGCGTGACCAGAGATGCCCTCGTCCGTCTCGCGAATTTGATCTGCTCGTGTATGATATACGGCTACAAATCATCCTCTTATCGAGTTCGATTCCAGACAGCTGGGTCCACCTGCTCGGTCTCTAGCACTGAGCCATCCTGCATGCACGTGTGCGTGTGTGTGTGTCTGTATCATGGAGTGTGTCAGGCACACTGCACAGAATGTGTCCCATTCAGCCTGTCAGCTGCAGTCTCAGTATGTGGCCCAGCTCGTCAGCTGTAGGTCCGTGTGGATGACAGCTGCTTTCCCTGCCCCGGCTCGGGCTCCGTTACCTTCACTCGGAGGCCTTTTCTTTTTTATTTATTTTTTTTTTTTAGACAATTAATCTACCACTTACTGTACGCCCCGCGTTGAAATGAGCCCTGGGACGGGGGAGTGTGATGATCACAGCTGCCCCTGTCATGCCCTGCCTTGTATTCTCAGCAGATTCAGACCTATTAATTCAGAACTTTTGGGACCTGAACAGAGGAGTGGGCTAAATTGTATTCTGCCAGCGTGTATTCCTATTAAACTTTCAATCAGGAAAGAGGGCGGAATCACAGACGATGTTGTATTAGCAAAAAGGGCTATGTCTTTGGTGAACCCCCCCCACCAAGCAGAGAGAGATCATAACATGCCACACAATTTCAGGCACTAAATGCGTTTTTCACTTTTTTTTTTGTCCCCAAGGGTTTGTGTGACACCCGATTTCCCCATCTGCTGGCTGTAAAGGGGCACTGCACCGCACTTCCACAACAATTGATTGTGTTCCGCCCCGAAGGGGAGAAAGGGCAGCGACAGCTTGACAAGAATGAGCCTTTAAACGAGCCGAGTCTTGTGTGCGGCACATGATTTGCATAGGGAAATGATCAGTGGAGTGACATCAGAGAGGGTGACAGACCGTGGCGTGAGGTCATGGTGTTGACGGCCGCCGTGCCAGGCCGGGGACGGGGTAGAGTGGGTTACACAGGCAGTACACACCGCCTGTGGAAAGAGATTATTTTGATAAAGGAGCTGTAATTTTTAAGTGTATTCCAAAAAAAAAAAGGAATCTAAAGTTTCTGTAATCAATATTTTTTTTTTAAAATAGCTTCAATGTTCATGTGTACTGTGAAAGGAATCAGTCATATTGACAAACCCACAGAGAAACATGAGCCTCTCCAGGCTGAGTGTTTTACTGTCTGTCAGCTTCACTGCTTTGTTTTATTGCTACTGCTATTTTCAGTTAAAAAAAAAAAAAACACTAAAGAACTGCACACCTTTTGGCACATATTTGGCAGCTAAACTTAGAGACTTAGAGAGGAAGAAGAGTGAATATCGGACTTGGAGAAATGCAACTCCAATTACTCATAATGTTGCCCTTTAGTATTAGGCACATCTTCTCCTCTGAGCAAGGTAATAATAGGTCAATGTGTCTGAAACTTTTGAAAATTATATATATATATATATATATATATATATATATATATATATATATATATATCCTTAAAGGTACATTGTGTAGTTTTCCAGCGGCATCTAGTGGTGAGGTTGCAAATTGCAATCAACCGAGGAGCCCAATTGTGTAGAACTCAATCTAAGGTAATAAAAATTCAAACTTATTTTTGATTGAATTGCACACTCGTTAAGACATACTTATGAATATTACGTTCCAATTCCAGCCCAGTCTGTTTCTGCTAGATGCTACTGAATACTTTAATAAGGGAATGAATGGTAGTGCTGGGCCTACATCCGTTTAGTGAAAGACGCTACAGTGGCGTGTCTGGTAAGACAGATGTGAATAGTTGTTGATTGCGTCCTTCAGAGTTCGAGTAGCCAGTTATTCCCACCTGGGATGCCCTCTCTGAGCGTAGACTCCCACAGATTGATTCTTCCTACGTCTTCACCCCACCAGAGCCCCAGTATAGAGCATGGAAATCAGCCAGGATTATCTGCAGCCTGCAGGCATCTGGTGTGTGTGTGTGTGTGTGTGTGTGTGTGTGTGTGTGTGTGTGTGTGTGTGTGTGTGTGTGTGTGTGTGTGTGTGTGTGTGTGTGTGTGTGTGTGTGTGTGTGTGTGTGTGTGTGTGTGTGTGTGTGTGTGTGTGTGTGTGTGTGTGTGTGTGTGTGTGTGTGTGTGTGTGTGTGTGTGTGCGCGTGCGTGCGTGTTTGATGCCTGTATGCCCTTACACTGAAAAAGTATAAATATTTTGTTGCACCACACAGCATAGATTTTAGGTCTTATAATAGAAATTACATTTACTGTATGTATTAATAAATTGAAAGTGAATTGCATGATCCTAAATTTAATTTCTTCATCCTGTGTGTCTACTTTACTGCAGCTCGTTTTCATGTACTGACCATAGACCTTTTCTCATGGGAGCTGTGTCAATGTTAAATCGTAGGTAAACATAGGTGTTCCCAATGATAACAATTAGGATTTGGTTCAACTCGGCCAAACAGAGTCATGCTGCACGCTAAATGGAACATTGCTGCACTATAATGTATATATGTCCTATTGTCTATGTCTTTTCTATGTCCTATTGTATGTCTGTATGGGGGGGGGAAGCTAGAAAAGTAATTTCAAATTCTTTGTATGACCAGTTCATGTAAAGAAAATTGACAATAAGGCAGCTTGATTTGACTTGACATTGTTTGGTATCGTTGGTAACACCTGTGTTTACCTGCTGTTTCATGGGTGCTGGGAAAAAAAAGGCCTTTGTCCTTGAAAAATCCCAGAAACAAACAACTTCATCTGAAATCAGCAGAGTTGGCTTTTTTTTAACTGCAGAAATATGTGGTGCAGCTACATCTGAAGTCCTCTTCTGTATTCACATGCAGACCTGTACGTAATGCCCTCCTTTACCCACATGGCGATCATGTGTGTGTGTGTGTGTGTGTGTGTGTGATCAACAGCGGCTTGTGCCCGCCATATGTCTGGCTGCCTCGCCAGGCCTGTTGATCAGGGCAGCTGTGGCCTCGCACGTCTGAGTTCATCACGGTTAGCCGGCTGTGGTGCGTCTATACCTTCCGAATGGGCTCGCTGGATGGATGAAACCGTAGCATCTAATCCTATCAAGACGTCCATTTTGACACGTCAAAAGAAGCTTTAAAAAGACAGAAGGGGAATGAAATTGTCTCTCTTCTCTGTGTCGGCATAATTACCGGTGAAGCTGTGTGAATTATGTGGAGCTTGATTTTCTTGCAGACAGGATGTCTATTGAGATTCACTGCCAACCACAGAGAAGTTCAGATTAATTTAATTAATGGAGTGATCATTTTGGAAGCGATGCATACTCACCCTGTCGCCAAAATTTGGATGAGAAGATCACTACCACTCTGTTTCTGTCAAATATACAAGCAGCACCCTCCCTAATTAAAACATTCGATCTCTGTTTAATTTGTACAAAACACTTTTTTTGTTGTTGTTATTGTTGTTCAGCGGTTTTGTGCATGACTTTTATGCCGTAATGTGTCACATCTGGCAGTTCGCTGCCTGCATAGGCGCAGTAATTGAGATGTTTATTTCCACCACGTGTGCTTCGGAGCGGATTTACACTCGCATGCATAACGGCACAAACCGAGGCAATTAGCTGCATGGCCGACCCTGATCTGCACCAAGATTTCTGTTTATTATTTGCTCCGCATAATGTCAGGCGAGTGAACAAATGGAGGACTTCCATATTGCCTGTAATGCCTCACCTCTGAGCGGCGTGGTTTAATGAAAACTCTGCTTGTTCAACCTGAAACAAGGGTTTTTTCAGTTCCAGAAAGAGGAACTGTGAACTTTGGGGTTTGTTGTGAACTTTTAGTGAAGCCTTGAGTTTCTGTCTCTGTCTGCTCCTTCTTACAGAACCAGACGGCTGTTTCGTTTCCTTAGTCTTTCTGTCCATATCCAAGTTTTTAGTCAGTAGAGGTTTGCTCAAATCAAAAATCAAAATCCTAATAGTTTGTTACTTAAGTGCCCTTAAGTATGCCCTTATGTCATGTTACAGATTATATGTGCAGCTGTTTTTTTCCCCTTACATTCAAAAACATAGTGTGCATCCACCCTCAGCTCTTTCTTTAAGCAATGTTTACTGCACATAATCAAATAAATCCATTCTTGTTCATTCATCCCCACACACACTTTATTGAGAGTAAACAGAGTTGATTGAACAGCTGTTCTGGAACCCCCAAAACTCAGATTTCCCCATTTCAGGGTTCACCAACTCAGAATAAGTTTTTTTTATAACCTGCTTTAACAGCACCTTGATCTCCTCAGTAACCGTAGCTGAGGACAGAGAAACCAGATTTATTCACTTTGCCTGCTCTGATTTTTGAGGAATTCTAAAAATGTATTTTTCCCGGTAGCAGGTCCGCCTCTAAACTTTCACCCGTGTTGTTGCCCAGTGATGTTCCAGCGCGTGTTAGAGGTCACCGTGTGCCTGCCCTGGGTCAACTATGTTGATCACGCTCGATGGTGCTGCGCCCAGTCCACTGTCGACGCTGGAGCGTTTCGTGGAAAACCTCTGGGTCACACAAACAAACAGCAGGATGTTGTTTCCATATGAAGCGTAAACACGTCTCCTCTTGTCTCTCCTGCGTCGCTCCATCCCAGTGTTCTTCCTGCTTTGTTTGTTTGAGTCGGTTCTGTGCGACAACTGCTTATTAATTGCAGCTGTACAACGGGAGACATCTGGTAGTTAGTCACGATTGCTTTTTTTTCCCCCCCTCCTACAAAATTCGTGCATCAAAGCCTTTTTCAAATGTTTTTTTCCCCACACAGTTTCACATAGATTTTTTTTTTGCCCAAAACACGTCCAATTACATTTTTCCAGCACTGCTGTTGAATATAATGGGTGCGGACGCCTCCTCAGGAAATTGCCCCAGCATCCCAGACAAAGTGCTAGACCCATACCACACCCCCCCTCTTTTTTTTTTTAGACAATGACACTGAAATACATGCCCAAAGAAAACAATAAAAGAGAACATGAAGTCATCAACGCAGAGAAGGGAAAGGTTCAAAATTACAGATTCGGATCGACTATTTATACCACCACGGGTCACGAAGGAGAGGACTTATGAGCGGGGGGGGGGGGGGGTGATGGAGCGGCTGGCCGGAGCGTGTTTGTATACAAGTGTGTTTATGTGGACGGGGAGACGGAGCCTCTGCAGCAGGGGCCTGCTGGTTCTGTGCTGCCCTCCCCTGCACTCTATGAGGCAGTGTTTTGGACCGGGGCCCAGGACCGAGCCGGAGGCACGCTACTCCGCTCAAGCCTCTCCAGAGCGTCGACTCTCCCTGACATTACATCAGCTGGGGAGACATAGTACGCTACGTGTGCTCGTGCCGGAGGGGAGATGCTCCTTTCAGTTGTTGCTCTCCGGGAGTGAAAGGAGCCGGCGGGAATCCGCGGATCATCTCTTTCCCCCCCTCCCCTCCCCTCTCAACAAACGGCGGGGTCGTCACCGGTAGAGAAGCGGGATCCCCGGGGCCCGTCGGTGGGCGGGAAGGAGAGCCGGGCAAGTAATGGCAGTGCGCATCATACGAGGGATGGAGGACCTGGTGGCGTCGGGCAGCCAGCTGGTCTGGAGCCTGGCACACCAGACCTGGAGGAGGTGGTACGATCGCGGGCTGACGCCGTGCAGACGCTTCCTGGAAGCCTGGTTCAGGATTGGGAAATGCTACCAGGTATGCAGCGTGGTTAATTCATCCAGGAGCCAGGTGGATTTCTTTAATTGTCCGTGGAGTTTTTTTTTTTCCTTTTAGGCTTTGCATTTGCACACGGTTTCCCCCTTCTAACTTTCCTCCAATCCCAGGCTCGGTGAGTCAGTCTTTTTTTTTTTAACTGGCTCATTAGTGTATGCATGTGTTTATTTGTGTGCGAAGGCACAGGCTGCTTCTTGGTGAGTCAGTTTTTTTTTCTCTCCCTCTCTGCTGGCGCATATGGCCGTCATTAGGGAGCAGCATGACCGGCCGTTTGATCTCGCTGTCTGGGCCGAGGAGCACAACTCTCAAAAGTTGAAAGTGTTTGAGAGGCAGCGTTGCAGGAACACCTGAACGCCGCCTGTGTGGTTTACACATCACGTTTGAAGTTGAGAGCGATCGGGTTCCTTTTGGTGATCGGGTTCTTTTTTTTCTTTAGCAGACTGTCATGCTGAAATGACTTACACGGTGGATGACATTTATATGTTATCAGGACTGTGAAGGTCACGCGGCGTAATGAAGATTTTTTTTTCAGGTATACAAAAAAAACTATGCTTTGTGTCAATTTTTTAGAAAGGCTCTTCTGCACTTCTGCATTTCTTGGTTTCTATATAAATAGTTCTTAGTGACAGCAACACAGGTATCAAATCCCTTTAATTATACAGGATCTTCCACACAGGGGAAGAAACTTTCACAATATAAATATATATTTATAAAAGTACAGCAAAATATAACTAAAGTATGAGAATGAAAGTACTCATTATACGAAATCACCACTAGATGTCAGGTCATTTTTACAACAGTAAACTGTCAAAAATCTGATTTTAAAAAGTATTTTGTGGTGGAGGAAAACTGACCATATTTCCCTCCAAAATGTAGCATAAACTACTCAAATCATAGTGACTTTCCGCCTCTGTTTATACATATATTCCACTGCCTCTCCAGCATGGTTGGGTGTCCCGGGCTGAACGGGTGAAGCGCTGGGTTCTGTCGGCCCGGCTCAGCCCGCAGGTTCAAGTTTTGTGTGAAGGGAAACGCGGCTGGGCCCCAGCCCATAATGACAGGGGCTTCAGAAGGATGACCTCCCTGACACCGGCGTGACCTCTCTTTTTATCATCAGGGACCTCGCTCTGAAGCGCCTCTCTACAGCTGGACGGAGACCAGCCATCACTGTCAACCTTTTTTTTTTTTTTTTTAAAGAAAAGTGCTTTTTTTTTGTAGGGAGGGAGTCTTTTTAGGAATATTATCAATCCCTTCAAATATTTTCTTTAAAACATGTTGGGTTTAAGATAGAAATACCAGAGTCAAATTGCACAGATTTGAAGCTGAATCAGAAATTCAGGGATAGTGGCTGTGAGTTTGAAATCAGATCGGCTTTTGTCTGTTTTTTGATGTCATTGCCCTTGCAACAATACAGCATTGATGGATGAAGCTGTGGAAACACAGTGTCCAAACAATGCAACACAGCAATTCATGAAAGGGTCACTATTGGATGTGTAATCAACAGCCACAATTATTGTTCCAGAAACATCTAATGTCATTGTCGTACTGTTGTGCTGTCCTTGTTTTCATTCAGGTTTGCTCAAAGCGCTTTATTTCTTTCCATTTTTTTGTATTTTCCTCTTCTGGTCCAGTGAGATACAGAGATTATAAACACCCCGCTGTGTGGCTCACATCGATAGTGTGTGTGGTGCTGATGTGTGAGGATTCAGAGCAAGAGTTAACGTAATAGCGAGTTAGCGTGACTTTTTGCAGAGAAGTACGGCACCCTCGCCCACAGGACCGTAAATCTCACTGGGGTTTGAGGGCGTTGAGAAAACAACAAAGTGGGAAAGTGTCTTTATTACAGTGTAATAAAAGTGAAATGACAGCTCTGTTGCGGTTGGAGAGAACAATGTGTCCTGGGCGCATGACGATTTCCACCACGCCAGAAGGCATCTCTTCCGTCCTCACTGGACGTCCAAGTTGACCCGCAATTTCCACCGCCCAGGCCAAGCAAGTTCGGGTGCCACGTGTTTTTCGCTCGAGTCGCAGAAATAAAAGTCGTTCCTGACACATTCCTGAGCAGTAAAGTGGATTCAGCCTTAGCATTGAGTTTCCCGCCAGTGCTACAGAGATCAAAATGTAGAAAAAAAATGCAACCTCAACAAAAAAATACAGCCAATTCACAGATGAATGGAATATAATCAGCAAGACACACATTTAGAAGTATATGCTAAATGCAATGGGATTATATATCTTTCTTATTATTCTGAAGGAATAGGTTTTGTTATAGGCTAGGAATAGGCAGTTTTATTTGAAGCGATATCCTTATAAAGATGTATTTGTAATTTTTAAGTAGTAATCATTTCAGTATCATTATCAATGAATATAAATGAGCCTCTCCACAGATTCTCTGGTTGTGACGGCTCGTTTTTAAGGTTTCTGGCCTAAGGATTGAGAATTTTGAAACATAAGGTGAATGTTGGAATCCACTTAAGACACTGAAATATGACCATGATTCCTGGGCATATCCTGCCTGATGCTGCACTAAAAGACAGTTCAGCACAATTCGTCTTGAAACCATTCTTTGTAAACAATAGAGTGAGAATTCAAATATACGATGGACCAGGACGTCATTGTCTTTCCATTTGTGTTTCTTTCGGACGAGAGGAAAACATAGGATGTTGACATCTCAGAGGTTTTTCACCAGACCGGCGTTGATGCAGAGGAAGGATATGTGGGAGAAGAAGACAATAGTGTGTGTGGAAACTCCTTGTTTAAGGTTTATTGCACACTTAAAGAGAAATATCTCACCGTTGTCCCTTTTTTGCACCTTAATCTATCAAGCGAAAGGACGGTGATCTTGAAATGTATTTGATCAGTTGGAGTGAGCGTCTCATGTGGGCGCTTGGCTCTTCTTACCTATTCATTCAAGCACAAAGACAAACGTGATATTGGGATGAGTCACTCTTCAGCTCGTAAAAGAGAACCCATTTTGTCCCAGGGCTAAAATAGTGGAAGCAGGGCTGCGGGTGCTGGAGGTGAAGACTGCTTTTGTAATGATGGCATTGTGTTGCAGGAGCTGTCGTGTCTCAATGTTACTTTCTTTTTCCAGATGACAGAGGGCCGCCTGTGCCAGGTTCACCTCCTCGATGGCAGGAAGTTAGAGCTGCTGGTTCAGGTAAAGGACATTCTTCTGCTCGCCTCTTTAGTGACGAAAAACTAAATTCTGCATATAGTTTGAGGAAGTGATCTCAACTTGAACTGCTGTGTTTTAACCTTCCAGCCCAAGCTTTTGTCCCGTGAACTGCTTGATTTGGTGGCGTCACATTTTAACCTGAAGGAGAAAGAATACTTTGGACTGTGCTTCATAGATGACACGTATGTTTCATTTTTTTTAAATTAATTAACTAGAAGTGTGTGGTTGCGTGTGTGTGCATTTTAATTTCAGACTGTGGTTGATTAAATTCTCACTTACATCAGAATTTTTTTTTAAATGAAGAAAAAGAAAGGGACAGTAATTAATTAAGACAGCAGTCTGATTCATTCTTTAATTCCCACTCAGTGGCCAGAATAACTGGCTCCAGCTGGATCGTAAAGTCCTTGATCATGACTTCTCCAAGAATTCAGGGCCTCTGGAACTCAAGTTCCTTGTGAGGTGAGTGCTCTTGCTGCAAACACTTGCCAAATGTGGAATACTACTATGAATAACTTATCTTGTGAATAATAGATTAGTATATATTATTTTTATAATAGAAAATAGAAGATTTTTGTAGGAATTAACATAAAGAGCCAATCCTGGTCTTGACCAGCAGGTGGCACTGATGTAACATAATGACTGACAGACTGCACATCATGTTGGACATGATAGAGTATATGAATGATAAAGTGGTGCTGGCACAATGCATTGATATTCTATTGCGTCTGGCCTTACACAATAAACTCTTTGCAGGTTTTACATCGAGAAGATCACCTTCCTGAAAGAGAACACAACAGTGGAGCTGTTCTTCCTGAATGCAAAATCTTTAGTGTTTAATGTAAGTGTTTCTAAATATGTATTTTTTTTTAAGTGTATCATATATTAATTTATTTTAACTAATAGCAACTAGATGTGGCATTTCCGAGGTTTCAGATCATCCCAATGTTGTATGAAGCCTCATCACACTGTTGATCTGGTATCATTCCGGATGGTTAACAACTCACAAGGATTCATTAAATAATGAAACCGATTGCATTCAGCTGAGGGATGGTGGTCAGATAATCAATGCTGTGCACATGTTGTACAAAATGAGACTTGTACAATTCTGTAGTTAGGCCTATATCACACACGATTACAGCAGTAGATTTAGATTTATGCTAATTTGCTGTGCATACATAAAATGTATCCCTGGTAAAAAAGAAAAAAAAATGTCATCACTCTCCAAAAATCCTTTAGCTTTTTAAATCCCACGCTGTTACAAGCTACATGAAATCTCATTGACCAGTGTATGGGTTACTCACCATGCTGCGTTCATAACTATAGGACATTGTCCAACTTATGAAAAGTTCAGCGTCATGATGCTCACGTTGTGTTGTTTATGCTAAATGTTTATAGTAATGATAGATAGATAGGACAATCACAACTTGATAAACAGAAATGACAGGAAAGTGCCTTTCAACGTAATATGATGAAAGGTTATAACTTCCTACAGTTACTTTTTTTTTTCAAAATCGTAAAAAAAACAAAAAGTAACAATGTAAGTTAAATTTCCAACGTCCACGTATATTTTCTAAAACCGTTCGAACGAACACTGTAATAGGACAAGTGTTGTGTCAAATTAAAACAGTTAAATTTGAAACAATAGTAGGATTTTGGAACCGTACGAGGAGCACTTGAATGCAGCATATGCTCCAAACGTTGCAGTGCAGTTTTTTTCGCGGGGATAGCAGACTGGTCGCCATGGGAGACCGAGACTGTTGAACCTGCTTTCGGACTGTACCACTTCACAGGAGGGGCCGCAGCCCGAGACCCGGACAGTCGTTCCCTGCTTTCTGCGCTCCAGTCTGTGTCTAACTCTTTATATGTAGTAGTCAGGACGGCTCCATTGTTGGAAAAAACAGCATTAAATACTCTTCACTGGTTGTTTTACCACAGCAGTGTTCCTGTGGCAGTGGTTCAGTCGGTAACGGTGGAACCGAGGTACGGGACGAGGAGATTGTCTCTAAAGTCAAGTGTTTCCGATAGGCTGGACTTTGTGTGCGTGTGTTGTGATTTGTTTTTAAACCCCCTCTATTCTTTCTTCATCTATACACCAGGAGACCATCGAAGTGGAGAGTGAACATGTTTTCAAGTTAGCCGCGTTCGCATTGCAGGTAAGAAAAGAGTTTGTCGCAGGATTTCTTTCGAACGCGTTTAAAACATGCTGTCACTCAGCCGAAATGTGAATGAGGACGGTACGTTACGTTACGTCGGGGGCACGCAACATTTGAAAACATTGGCCTCCTGGGGTTTGGTCGGAGCTCCGTAACGGTGACCTGCCAATGAAATGGACCTTTTTATTCAGCTGCTCGCTAAAATGAGGCAGTCTGTACCACGAGTTTGTCGAGAAATTAAGAAGAAATCAAACTAAAAGCGTTAAATCGAGTGTATGACTGTTAGTTCGCCTAATAGAGACTTTTCGTAATTTAATCAATTGGTATTTAATTAATTAATTGAATGTAATGCTTCTATTAACATAATCGCATGGTTTTCTCTTTTTAAGGAGGCCAAGGGAGATTATACCAGGTAAGACGTTTTGATTATTTAAACCTTCTCATATTTTAGTGAAAGAAATGTAGAGAAGTTAATGGAAACTCACTCAATCAGCAGCACAGCATGCACTTGCAAGGGGAACATTTGATTAAGTGTTAAGCTAGAGTTCTAATTACAATGTTATTTTCCTTTCATACCTACATCTACTAACATATATTTACGATTGTGATGTGTATGTGCCAAAGCATAAATATATTTTGTCTGGATATAAATAACAATCTGCAGTTAAATCACTGTGCAGTCTATGAAAGTGTCAAAGACAAAGGTGGGGTTTGGTTTTTCAAGTTGTTTGGTCAGCGCTGTGTTAATATTCAACTGGGCTGGCTCAGGTTTTGATTTTACGCTGGACTTGACGCAGTTAATAAGTCTCGAGTTTGTTCTTGTGACATTAACCTGAACTGGGACTGGCGTGCTGCCATCCACTTTGCCCACACTGTCCCTTTTAAAACCATAAAAAAAGTTGAGCCCCTTTTGTCATACTCGTCTGTGAAGGCAGATGTGTTTATATTTTCAACACAACTTACTGGCATTTTATGATTGCATCGTCATCAACGCCAACAAAGCCTGCTATGAGACACCCAAACACATGAACACTGTGTACGTGATTTTGTTGATGACTCTGCTGGGTGATTTTGTACCAAACCTCCATAATCTGCTTGCAAGTGGAGTTAATGTTTCCATAGCGGGCCTCAGAGGATTGACCTGGTGATAAGGTATGTTGTGTTTTTTTTTGAGCTGGAGGAGTGAAGGCCATTGGCTATCAGTAAACACTGCTCTGAGTGTGTGACTGAGCCGGTTGAAGCAGCAGAACCTGTGTTGTGTCCCAGTGCTTTGCCTCTGAAAGGCCTCTGTCCATTATGTGAACACAAAGATATGTGCTCTGTAAGGAATTGTGCATGCATGGTTTGAATGCACCTGGTGATATATGCAATGCTGAAACATGCAGTTGTCAAACCGCCGCCTTTGTTCTCTTGCAAATCCAAAGAACAAGGAACTTGGCGACATCTCTCTGTGCTCATTTGCCACCCCAATATTTACAAGTCGATTTATCTGACAAATGTTATTTTATTACAGATTTAGGCCTCAGTGTTTTTGATTTTAAACTATGTTACCTTGAACTGTAGTGTAGTCTGACCTTTTAGCCCATGTGGGTGTAGGAATGGGCTGTACTTTGTCCTGATTCTGAAAGCACAATAAAAGCGAAGCTGCCAACAAATCTGAGGATGGGACTGTGTCCAAGTCTGGCCATCTTTTTCTTTCATTTGCACAGATAATGTGTTCTGTGGGGACAAGTTTAGAGAATGAACAACCTTACTCTTACTTGAGTGTAGCACTATCCCAGATTTCTGACTCTATTACTGGTTAGGTGCTTCCCCCCGCTGTCCCATGGCAGTATTTCTCTTTTCCTGTCAGCGATGTCCTTTATTTCTACTTCTTTGAGAGTACGTGGCCAGTAAATGTCCTCATAAAGCATTTAATACAAATGTTTCTCCTCCACACTGTATCAGCAAAGGGCCTGGAGCAGAGAGATTAGCTGTGGAGGAGTTAGGGAGACCTCCTCCTCCTCCAACAGCCAGCTCCCTTAAGAGGGATGAGCCAGGCCCACTGTCCAATGGTAGACAACTTGGCGTCAGACAGACTCGCTGTGGTCATGTTATTGTGGTGACGTGGGCCCAACCCCCTGTTGAGCATTGAATTAATGCACAATCAAGTTTCACATTGTACTTGTACTGTACCATTCCATTTTCTTTGCTGTCTGAGTAATATCATGAAAAACATTGCACGTTGTTCTTGCTGCACAGTTTTCACACAGATTTGCTGTTGCTCTCACCACCTGCGGGTATAATCAAGAGCTCACTGCAACAAGTTGCAACTGGGAGTCGATGACAGGGCTTGTGGGAACCATAGGAAATCACAAGATTTACAGATGTCTTTAATTAGGCACAATAGTTTAAGAGTAACTGAGTTTGTTTTTCTAAGCAGCTATACCACTATTAATGATTAGTGATTTAAAATTAGCTCTGATAAACACAATGCCAATTGTTGTGATTGTCCCGCACGTAGATGAGTCTTACACACACACACAGGCAATTTTAGTCCTTAGTTCTATTCACAGGTGTAGCCAGTAGTTAGTGGTTCATTCACAGCAACAGGCGCTCTCATTGTGCTCCCTCCACAGTCACCACGTCTCAGCCCACTGGAATAGCTGACACATGAGTATTATCTCTACCACACTGGGTAGGCTGCGCTGGGCCGGGCTGTACCGGGTGTAGGAATTGCCCCCACTGCGGGGAGATAACAGACGTAGTAATGAATTCCAGATTGCTGACAGGGCAGCACGGCTGCGGAGTAGATCACCCCGACAACGCCAGGCCCCCGGCTCCCCATAAAATGTATGCCATCAAACACGCAGCGAAGTGCCGTGGCAGCAAAACCCAGTCAAGCTAGGAGCGGTAGCTACAGGGAAGAGTGATTCAAGTGCCTTTGCCCTTGCAGAGGCTCGCCCCTTGTTTTTGTTTAGTAAGCTGGTTCACATAACTGGATCATTATTGCTTTGTCCTACATGTCAGCGAATGTTATATTCAATTATTGTTTAAAGAAGAAGCTTTAAAGTGACATTCATAAAAGTCAGCATAAGGTCAAACAGCTATTGGGCTAAAAGCATCTTTATTTTTACGTTAAAGGGATTGTTACAGACTGGGACAATAGTTGATGATGTTCTAATAAGTTGGATTACATACGGTCTGACCTACGCATTTTATTCCTTTCTGAGAGGCCACAGGGTGTTTAGTAACAGCGCCGGGGCTCGTACAATACCTTTCAACACAGGCAGAGGCTGCCAAGTGCTTGTGAATGGCTTTTGTTCGGGGTCCCCACACGACTGGCTCACCAAGCCAGGGCCTTTTTTCGTCCAGCAAAAACTGTAGACCCAGTGCTCCCTCCTACATGATGCTGGAGTGACTCACACTTTCACTATCATGGACCTTGAGACACGAACACCACAGTTTGTCTGTTCAGATAACGTGGTCAGTTTCTGTTTATGCCGCTGCTTGATATTTTTGGCAGAGTGTTGGTGAGAGTTACTCTACCTGTTGCATCTGTCATGGTGTGATCGCTGGCTAATCTGTGTGTTGTATGCATGTCCTATTTTGTGAATAGTCTCACTCTGTGTTTTTTGTGTGACAGTGAAAGCAGGATGATCTTGATAATTATTGTGTACATTGGAGATTGTTTCAATTTAATAACTCTGGCAAAAGAAAAGTAGTAGTGCAGCTGTAGCCTGTAGTTTCCCCACAGAAACGGTTACATGCATGAGAACCTGTATGAAATGGCTTTGATATTTTTAAAAATGATTTCTCGCAAAGCCCCTCAAAAGGTTCTCTATAACTTAAAGGCTCTGTGAACGTTTATAAATTAAGCCTGGCAAGACATGAGTGAAACTAGAGTTTATTCTTGGCCTGCAGTTCTGCTCTTTATGCATTAGATAAAAAAGATGAAAACAATATCCTGACACTGCACCTTTTCCAAAGATTTGCAAACATAAATTATTGCTGTCATGCCTTAAAACAGAAATTGAAACCACACTGTGTAAGCGCAAGCATGTGGAGGAACGTTCTCTACACATTTTTTAGACTTTGAGTTGAGATCCCTGTGTAAACATTTACCTTGACTTTCTTTACATTCCACTTGTTGGCCTTGAGCACCGCTCTTTTTAAGGTCATAAAAGGGATCTTTAAGATTTCTGAATATAGAGATTCTGGTGTATAAGAGAGCTTATAATTACACCATAATGACATGTCTCTCATCAGTCAGCGGTGTAATTTTGGTGCCTCGCTGTCGTCTCTCCCCACCTCAAAGGATAGATAACTATGTTCCTCAATCAAAACACCTCCAGCAAAATATGCATTTTTATTCTTGTTGTTGTGTGAAGGATTTTTATTTTGTTTTGTTTTTTTACAGTGCTGAGACTGCCAGGTCAGACCTGAAACAGCTCCCAGTTCTGCCCACTCAAGTACTCAGGGAGCATCCATCTCTCAATTACTGGTAAGTTATCTGAGCTGTTGAGGGCTCTGAAAACCACAAAATGCATGAGAGTGAGGGCTGGGAGGGTCAGTCATCGGGGATCACACACACAGCCCTTACTTGATACTTGTGGTTCAACCAACACCGCAGCCCTTCCTCCACAATGAATGCTGACAATTCAGCTGTCAAATGGCCTCTGTGGTCAGTAGCCACCTGGTTGTACAACGTGCTAATTTTTCAGCAGAACGCTTTCGGGTGGTAAGATGCGTACAGACCCACTGGCCAACTTGGCAGATGGTTTTGGTTCACTTTTGACGCTGACTAATTAATGCCAGGGTTGTGTTAATTAGGTTTGCCCATTAGCCCTGAGAGAGCACAGGCGAGGTGCTGACAGTCACTGGCTGTCTTAAGGATTACTGTCTGTCTACAATCCAGCCTGCCTCCTCCACTTCTAGCCTAACGGTCATCTGAGGCCGCAGCAGCCTCCAAAGCGGCTCCATTCTGTTTAATATCCAAATTAAAATTATAGTATGAGCACACAAATAATTTTATCCAAATTAAAATGATAGTATGAGCACACGCACGTTTGTGGCTCTCTCTCTTTCTATCTGTTAAGCCTCAGTGCGATAGCGGGCTCACTGTGCTATTAGAAGGGGATGATTACAGTGTGAGGTAAATGGGATGCATTTTGCATTTGAGAGGTAGATGGGAGCCATCAGCAGGCCAGTAGGCCAGATTGCATTTTCTGCATGAGCGGACAGAATGTGTGTCAAAAAAAGAAAGGGCCCTCTGACAACCCCTCTGCGGCTGGAATGTGTAACACTTGATGGATTATTCATTAAAGGTTGTATCTACTCATTTGCAGTGAAGACAACGTGATTGAACATTACAAGAAACTGAAGGGGCTGACCAGAGGAAAAGCCATCGTGCAGTAAGTTATGAAAGCAAACACATTGTCCGTATGATTGAACGTTCGACATGTTTTCTAAATGTGTTCCTTATATTTGTTAAGCTCATGTGTCAGCACTGTGGTGGCTGTTTATATATGAGGCGGCTGTCACTGTGCCAGAATGTGTCCTTAATTAAAGGAGGTGCTCTCAGTAGGCAGCCGGCCAGGATTAGGAAGATGTGAGTCCTCTCCTGCGCTTTTTCCTGGGACTGTAACTCAGAGCAACCCCGGGTCATTCACGTTCGGATGATTTGTGCCCTTGAATTGATCGATGGACTCTCCCCTCCCTCTGTCGCGGCCCTGAAACAAATCGATCAGCTTGTCACTGCAAATGACTGTGGCTTCTCAACGACTGTAGCTTAAATCCCACTCTGTCTGTGGCACAACAGCCACTGGTTGACAGTGATGAAGTGTAAGTGGCTGAAATCCTGTTAACCTGTTCCCCGTTCTTTGAAGGTATCTGGCCCTGGTGGAGTCCCTGCCGACATATGGAGTCCATTATTACCCAGTGAAGGTAATCGCGCCGCCCTGAGTCATACAGTAGCTTAACCTCTGAACATGCTTCTGTTAACATGCTGTCGTCATTTCAATTCCTGCGTCTTAACTAATACATCATCCTTACCCTCGTTCATGTTGCTTGATGTCCTGTTTAAAACCTGTGAGGCAGCTATAGAATGATGACACTCTATAGAACTAGAGAAAAAATGTAATGCTCTTTCTGCTGGGGTAGCAGAATAAAACAAATTAAACTGGCTTTACACAAAGAATCACAAAGTCAATAATCCAATACACCATTGCAATGCATGTTGAGTTGATTCCTCCCAACTTTCCCTGCTTTTTACTCACCTTATTAAATCAAGGTGTCTGTGGACATCAAACAGCGGCACTAAAAGATTTTAAAGGCCCTTCATGTATTTGATCTCTTCATGTGGTGCTATTGCTGTGAGCCCTAATGGGGCAATTGCTTTGGTAACAAGCGTCTTTTCTTTCTTTTTTTTTTCCAAACTCCCACCAATAAAGCTATCTCTAATGAGTGGTGGTGTGGTGTTTTTATGCTTTCATGCAGGACAAACAGGGAATTCCGTGGTGGCTCGGAGTCAGCTACAAAGGCATCGGCCAGTACGACTTACAGGACAAGCTCAAACCAAGAAAGGTAATTTGACCTCTTTCTTTTAATTATTCTTGTTTAAAGTTGCTGTATTTGCCCATTTGAAAAGTTATTATATTTCCGAATCAAATTTCCACCACTTCATTGTTGTCTTTTCTTGTGTGTGTGAATTTTCGTCCTTATCCGTGTCATAGATCTAAGGATCGAGGGTTTCATTTGCTGTACAAACTGTGAAACCCTCTGGGACTCTTAAGCTTGGGTGTGGACTCCATAAATAAACTTGACTGGACATGGTTTTCTTATGAAGTGATATTTGATATTTAAACAAGAGTGCTTAGAACAGTTATTAGTTTTCAACTTTTTTGTTGGAGAATTTATTATTGAGCACTATTGAAATACTTCTAATTGCCAGTTGAAAACTCCTGAAAAGCCTTCACCCCCCTGCTTCTTGTTCGCTGGTTAATGATCATCCCGACTGTAAATAGGTGTAATCAAGACTCTGCTTCTCATGCCAGTCAGGAGAACGAGTTAGACACATGGGGAAAACATTTTTGCGGTAT
Organism: Eupleurogrammus muticus; assembly: GCA_036785175.1. NCBI lineage: Eukaryota > Metazoa > Chordata > Actinopteri > Scombriformes > Trichiuridae > Eupleurogrammus > Eupleurogrammus muticus. The sequence continues at coordinate 991,621 of JAYKQN010000021.1, forward strand.
CGGTATGGGCAGTGTGCAGTTAAGGCCGTATCTTTAAGAGCAAATACAATAAGGACGAACACTAGTAACAGTGGAATGAATTGTTAGACAGCTCAACATGCAAAGTATAAAAGGGAACATGCAGAAATACTTACAGCCTCACAAACAATAGTGTGTAATTGATTAATACTGTTTTGTACCTCTATCATTAATAACTTAAAATATAAATCTACTCCAAGTGATTAAAAAATGTAACTTTTACCTTTAGGCAGAACTGATATGAATGTGTTCCTTAAACTCTTGGAGGGTACTTTTTTTTCCTTGTGTCTGTAATTACCCATCCCTTTGTGGGAGAGGTGTTATTTATTGGTGTCCCAAATGAGCATTTCTCCCTAGCCTTTCAGACTTTCATTTCCCTCATCATCGCTGCTGTTGTACGGCAGGAGCCTGTTGACATAGCAGGGCGTGCTGTTGCGCTGAATGCTGATGCATTAACGGGCACGGCCACAGCGTGTCCCTCCCCTCCCCTCCCAGTGGAAGGTGTAATTATGGTGCCCTGTGGGAAATGGCAGGCCTCTGGGACTGGGGCTGGCACTCTGCCATCCGGGTCAGTGGGTGTTTGGAGTTTGGGGACAGCTATGGGAGCACTGGGACGCTGGAAAAGGTTCATCAGGCAGAGTCTATCTTCTTTAACTCCTCCACAAAAAGGAGGGGAAAGTCACACAAGAAGAGTTTCCTGTTATTTTGCTTTTTTGGGAGGGGGGGCTGCCATTTTAAATGACCTTTTTTGTGTCTTTTAGTGATAATTGGGATTAGTCTGGCTATTTTCCTTTTGCCTTAAAGAGGGACCTCTATATCTGGTGTAAATTGATAGCGCTTCCCGTCCTCTAGTTCTCAGCCTTTGTATGCAACCCAGGCCATCCCTCTTTGCCCTCTCCCCTGTTCCCAGCCCCTCTCAGCATGCTGCATTCATTATGCTAATCTGTGTGTGCGTCTGGGAGGGAGCCGCAAGTGATCAAACAATACAAAACTATTATCTGCTGGGGGCTGGATTCAGTGGGTTGGTACTGAAAGGAGGTCAGGCAGCAGTTACAGTTCAACAACATGTAGATACATATATATATATATCTGTTATTTTCAAGATAAATTCAAGTATCTGTCCATAAAATTGAGTTGATAGTCATATTAAAATGTAGTTTTATGTCTCACTTTATTATCATGTATTGTCGCATTTGAGAATTTGGAATGACCAAATGTTATTAATTATTAAAAGTCGCTGCTGAACAATGTTAACAGTCTAATTGGGTAAAAGGCATAAACGATGAATTCCAACGATCTGGATTGGGTCCAGAAAGATGCGACATAAATGGCGGCACAACAGACCCCAGACTGAAGAGTGTTCGCAGGACATGGGATGAGACTGAAGCAGATGGCGAGTCAAGATGTCAACCAGGAGACTTTTCAGTCTCTGCTGCTTTCTGTGTCACTTGGGCTCTCTCCCAGCGGGTAATAGGAGCCTCTTTAGGACCGCATGCTGGTCCACATGATGAGCCAGCCAAGTCAAAATAAATCTACTGTTTATTATTGGTGACACGTTGTCAATTTGGAGGCAATAGTGACATGGTATGAAAGACCCGAATGACATCTAAAGCACTTTAGTCAGAAGAAAAGTCAAGAGAAAGATCCCGTTTTCCTCTATTATGTAACTCACTCTAATATGAAACAACACAGGATGACATTCCCTCTTGTCATGTCTGGTTTTTACAACTTTAATCAATGCGTCATATTTTGTGGAAACGTACCGTGTTGCCAGCCGGCTCAAGACATATGTGACGTGCTATGTGAAGGGTGGGGCGGATCGCTTTCAGCGCATATGCGTGAGTCAGAGCCTTTGACATATTTTTTTCGCCCCAAGTATGTTTTCCTGACACGTGGCCCTGGGGGTCCTTGGGTTGTGGGTGTGATCTGGATCTGAACAGCCTGATCCCATCTGAAACCACAGGCATCTCTGGCACACCGCCACCTGCCTGTAATGAGACGTCTGCTAACAACAAGGGAGATGTAAACACTGATGATACAGAAATTCTGTGTAATTGCACGAAATCAGGAATACAAAGAATATGCTAATGCAGCGTTGCGGTGTCTAATAATAAAACGGCTACTTTTGCTTCATCAACACAATTTCTGAGTTGCTTCTCTATATATTTGCAAAATGTGCTGGGTCGCTCACGTGCGGGGGGGGGTGTAGGCTGAACCATTTCATGAGTTGTTTCCTCCTAAGAAGACTTTTTGCAGTCTTGTGATTGTAGATTTTGAGGTGTGTCACATCCTTGACATAGTCTGGCCTCAGCAGCAGGCTCAAAGAGTCCTGCATGAGTTTCATCCATGTGCTGGCACACAGGTGTGGAGATTCTAACAGAATGAATCATATTGGCATAGCCCGCTGTCATCTGTTGCTACAAATGTAAATGTTGCTAAAGTGATAGCGACCAGTGGGTGTGAATTGATGCGGGTTTCCCACCACAATGGCAGGAGCTTTTTTAGAAGCATCCTACCGATTGGTTCCTATTGTTCCCACTAAGTACCATGCACTTCATTTTGCTGGCAGGCAGGCTATGTAATGTAATATAGTCTGGAGCTGCATGTCGAGTGCTCCGTGCCCGCAATTATAAAGACAATGCTGCTTTTAAGTAGAAACCAAACATTCCTTTTTAGTGCCTAAATTGCTAGAGAATAAATTTACATCTGCATTTAAAAACTAAATCAAAGTCTATGAGCAAAGCAACTATGTGTAACCTGAAGCTTTGAGCTGGCATGCTTGTTGCTTGGTGTTGGGCTGTTTCTTTTCTGTTGTGGTAGGTTAAGTGGCCTGAAAAAAAGCGAAGAGAGCCCTTGCTATTAATGATTAGACCATAGTAACAGATTCCTGACATGCTTTTCCTGGTTGGGGAGATGGTGAGAGTAGATGTGGCTACACTACCACGCTTTGTGTGCTATTTACAATATGAAAAGCAGAGAGCTCCCTATATGGAAGTGGAGTATTCAAAGTCAGCGCAAGATCGATGGCTTATCTGCGAGTGGTGGGAAACGGAGAAAAGTTGACATGATTTTTAAAGCAGGGAACAGCTGGTTGAACATATTTACTTTACAACTTGTTTATCTGGTCTGACTGAAAAGGAAATGAATGAATGGTGTAGGGGAGAGAGAAAGAGAGAGAGCGGTCCAGAGCGGTTCAAAGCCTTGAAGGCAGCAGGAGGTGTTTGTGACGTCAGGGGGGGGGGGGGGTGAAAGGGGCGTGGCCAGCTCAGCTGAAACTCTTGCAACACCTATTTGGCTCCCTGAGAACAGACAAGAGACAGTATTGTTCAAGTGAGCCAGAGCCTGGTGGGAAAGTCAAAAGGATTCAATACAAACCCGGAAGAATTCACCAGGGATTTGATAAGCGTAAAACACCCCCCTTCACGGTAAGCCTTTTATTGTGTGCTCACAGTACCTGTGCAGCTGTATTAAACATTCAGTATGTTTTATTGTTTCACTTTCCGCGTGTGCTCTAAATGTGTGCTTCAGTTGCTGTTGTTGTTTTTTGTAGTATAAGTCATGCTTAGTAAGTGTATTTCTCCCAGTGGAAGTTGAGATGTGTCAGCTCCTCGTGATTTTCTACCCGTACCACAGTCTCACACAGAGGATACGAGATGTGTAACGTGCTTTTGGCGTTCGGAGTAATGTAGGTTGTTACCTTCTAGGTCAGAATCAGGTGGGGGGATAAAGAGCGGTTCTAAATTCTCCCCGACATTAAATTCAGGCGTCTTTCTCGTTCCCAAAAGGAGAGCAGGGAAGAGTTGGCTCCGGATCTGTTTAGTGAGTCGAGTGTCAGCGGAGCAGATGTTTCATTCTGACACAGGAGAAGTCCTGCCTCTTGTTTTCAGCAGCAGAATGAAATTAGAAGCTGGCCTGCCGCCTGGCACAGTTTTGCTCCCTGCCGTTGCAGCAGCAGTATAATTGCTCCTGTGTTAGCTCTAACTTACACCTGACTGGATGGCCCACTGAGCTCTTATGTTGTTTCTGCTAATACTGCAAGTGCTAAAAAGGCAGGCTGCTGTGCCAGTTGTTTTTAATACCTGCATGTTGTCCTTTATCCAAATTGATCCGCACACATGAGAGGCTTTCTAGCTTTTCCATGTAAACTCCTGTGTATTACAGCTTTTGTGTATCAAATGACATTTCTGTTCATGGGCTGTAAATCCACATTGGAATCAATAGTCCTGTGTTGGCCTGTGTACTCAGCAGTGTGTAATGTCTCTACCCCTCCCAACCCCTCTTTCTGCCAAACTGTCTCTTTCTCTCTGCAGTTGTTTCAGTGGAAGCAGTTGGAGAATCTATATTTCCGTGAGAAGAAATTCGCAGTGGAAGTGAACGACCCACACAGGTCAGAGAAGGCAACCCACTTACTCTACATGACGGGATCTGTAATAGCTGCTTTTCCCCTGCTTTTGAAGTGTTCCAGTTTTAGCCGCAGCTCTCTCTCTCTAGCCACAGACGTCCTTGTCGTACACCTTGCACGCTGTGAAGGGCATCCACAGCCCGGAGCTCATTTAGGACACGGTGTTAATAGCTGTAACTTGTCTGTTAAATGAGTGTTTTCCTGCTGTTTAAAGACCTCTGCTCTTCACACAGGCTTTAATGTGGGAATCCCACTGTCTGTTTCTAAATGGTTTTAATGCCAGTGCTGCTCCTCCCTTCTTTAATATAATATTCCACTCGAAAGTTTAGTTAGTTATAGATTACTTTTCTAATCGTTGTTTGAAATAGTTTTTTCCTTAAACGTTCATTTTACACAAACTGTTTTGAAGTATTTGTCTTGTTCTCCTCTATAGAAGGACAGTGACCAAGAGGACTTTTGGACAAACTGGTCTTGTTATCCACACATGGTATGCCAGCCACTCTCTGATTAAAACCATCTGGGTGATGGCCATCAGTCAGCACCAGTTCTACCTGGACAGGAAGCAAAGCAAAGTGAGTCCCAGCTTCTGATTCAGACTTGGTCAATCTAAAAACCCACTTGTTCTCGGATGCTCTGTCGAGCCACTTGCTTTATGACCACTGACGCACTCATAAGTGATTCCATTATGACTTCATTTTGGGCAATCGCATTTGTTAACACTGTATTACGAGCTATAGTGTTATCTTTTATACACCAGAGCAGGTCTAATTAGCACAAAAGGAGCTAATGTGGAGTCACTGTAGTATGTATAGTGTTAGTATAGCGTACTGCAGACCTTGAGATCATAATGTTATTGTCGTAAGAGTGAACGCCTGGTGTAAGAGTGACTGTTCCTCATGTGACACACTGCCTGATCCGTGTCCCGTGCCTGTCTGTGTCAATATTTTGACAAAGGGATGTCACTTTCAAGTTTAATGCAAATACCAATACAGGTCAGCCTTATGTTTGAAAATTGTCTTTCAGTGGAAAGGGAATAGAATAGCTGTTATTATCTATTGAAGTATCAGAGGTTTAGGTGTGTCCTTCTCAAAGGCATTTGGCATGTCTAAAATGTGAGGTGCCCAGTTTTGGAAAGAATACATGTTTCATATCTACACCATTGAGAATTAACGAGGAAAGGCACAGTAGGTTCACAGCAGAGGTCCCTGTGCTAAAACTTGCTAAAAGATCGCCCTGAAAACACACAAGATACCCATGTGTCTATGTGTTGATGTTTATGATGCATATTTGCCAAGCATGGGGCTATTACAGCGTATGAGCGGTGTGTGTTTTATAGCGGGGACGGATGGATGGATGACTGTGTGTGTGTGTGTGACTGCAGTCAAATGAGGTTATTCAGCCGCGGTCTCTCTCAAAGGCAGATGGCGTGTCGGTGTTCATCCAGGAATAGAGCCCACACTGATTGATGAGAGCGCAGGGCGCACTGGAAGTACCCAGCATGCAAATGGAGCCGCCGTTATTGCAGGGTGCTCTCATTAAAATGAAATACTAACAATCCCTTCTTCACTTCTCTTTTTCCCTCCTGCACTTTTCGTCACTTTCCTTCCCCGACAGTCACAGATGACTACGACGAGGAGCTCCGGAGACATCGCCATGGACCTTACGGAGATCAGCGCCCCGCGCATCAGCAAACTCTCCGGCCTCGAGAGCAAAGACCAACTCATCATGGCGAGTAACGGAAGCCTCATCTCAGCCGGTATGCAAAGAGTTACTCCATTAACGGCCTCTGTTCTGCAACAAACTGATGAGCGATGACTTGGGGCTATGATTTGTAGTTGAACGGACATGTTGCCTGTTACAGGTTCTGCTGACTCTGAAGTCAGTGAAGAGCAGAAGAAAGAGAAGATCGCCGAGTTGAAAAAGAAAGAGAAGGACCTTCAGGAAACACTGACGAAGAAACTTGAGGAATTAAAAAAGATCTGCATGAGGGAAGCTGTGAGTATCTCCCCCTCTCTCTCCCTCATCCTGTTCTTTTCTGTGTAAAGCGTCCCTATGCTGACCACTGGCTGTCATTATCATCTGCAGGAGCTTACAGGCAGATTGCCTAAAGAGTATCCGCTGGCCACAGGTGAGAAGGCCCCCCCAGTTCGACGGCGGGTCGGAACAGCCTTCAAGCTGGATGAACTTTTCCCCTATGATGAGGTTAGTACAGCTGCGTTGGTCTTGTTTTTGTTGTGATGCATTTCTTATCTGTAATTCAGCATGTCACTCTTAGATGAAACACCATTATTACAGCACAGAGCCCGGAGCTATCAAATTGACAAAGAGTTTCGAGGCCTTATATTGCATAATGTTTTGAGTGTAACCCTTGTTAACAGTCGCAGATGGTTTCACTCAACAAGTCAAGAATGTGTCAGCGCACTAAAAACAAAATGTTCATCAGATAAATTCCGTGTTTCGTCTCAGAACTTGGAGATGTTTGAAGCCGTTTCTTTGTTCACAGTACGGCCACCGACAGCTGTTGGATCTGTCTGTAATTTCTGGAAAACGCCCGTTAACTGCGCGTGTCTGTGTTGCAGGACCCACATCTGAGGAATCTGGAGAGCAGGTTCGCCTTGCAGCAGAAGATCGTGGAAGCCGCCATCAAGCTGTCCAATGAGGAGGACCTCTGCAAGACGGTGAAGAAAAAGAGGAGAAACAACTATCTGGACGCGATGAGGAAGCTGGAGGAGGTTGAGAAGGAGATCAACGCCTATAGAATCAAGAAAGGGAGGAAACCCACACAAAGAGCTTCGCTGATCTTAGCAGGTACACCCACACAAATTACCTGCATATTTAAACATTAATGTATAAGTACTTTATTAGAGGCGTCTCTAAGGACCGTTTTCTCCCTTCTATTATCAGATGATGTCAACCCTTCAGACCTCAGCTCTTTATCTGACAGCCTCACTCTGGATGATGGTAATTGTCCAGACATAATCATACTCGGTGTGCGTGTGTTGACTGCCTCATTTCTGCATTTTAGATCAGCTCTAACAAAGTTATTGCTTTAATTTCTCCAGATGATGAGCTTGGTTCCCAGAGGCAGCGATCAAGATCGGTGCAGTACTCCCCAAGGCCGCACCACGCGGAAACCCTGGAGATCCACTACAGCAAAGAACGACGAGCCTCCGCCAACGACCAGAATTCAGACAGCAGGTACAAATATTAATATTTGTGATTTCCAGTGTCTCTGACTTGTTGTTTGTGTGGATGGAGCTAGTACAGACCTGTAGAGTAGATCCAGAGCTACATTCCTGCCAGTCACCTCCTCCCGCCCTTCTCCTGCCACACCAACAATCTCCCTCTTATCAGCCCAAACGTAGCAGCTTTTAAAAATAGATGGAAAAGGAACATGTTGCTGCCTGTGAAGGAGCAGACAACAATCCTGTGCTCAGAGGGGGGGAGCAAAAGGGAAACAGGAAAAGCGTTTCTGGAAACTCAGTTTAAATGGCAGCTACTTCTTCTGCTTACAAAATACGATAGGGCTGATGTGTTTCCCTCCGCTCCAGAAGGTTTAAATGTATTTAAACAGTCATGATGCTTGCTGCTGCATGAAAGAAAGATCAATGGACTATGAAATCACAGTCATTCAGGTGGAAGTGATAACTTAAATGGTGCATTCAATAAATCCAAGGTGCTTTTTTTTTTTTTTTCGTCTCCTTCAGTTCTGAGAGCAGATGAAGAGAGAGGAGTGGTGTTTGCTCTTGATTAAAAAATGCTCTGCACTAAAGAGGCTCTGCCCTGAAAACATTGGTCTTATCTGTGTTCCAGATTAAATTATGGCCAGGTCCAGGAATCACTCCACTACAGTCACCGTGATGCCTTATCAAGCCACAGCAGCCCGTATAAACCAGCCTCCAGACAGCCACGTGACGCCCGCAGCATGCCCCCCACCCCCCTCCTCACCCGCAACGCCTACAGCAGCACCCAGCTCAGGTACGACCAGCGCCGCCTCACACACTAACAGGATGTCTGTGAAGGGGAATGCACCTAATGACCCCGTAGCAGCCAATAATGTAATAACAGCTGATAACATGATAGATTTGCCCTATTTAAAATGTAACGTAACAACTTGCAAAAACTTTTTTGCAATTGTAATAATTGACCCAATAATGTAATATTTTATTTTATTAAAGGCAAAAGGTTAATTCCCTATCAGTACATTACTGCCGAATTATTACAGTAATGGCCTTTTAAATTTTAAGGAGGGCAAATTTATTACATTATTGGTCGTTATCACTTGTATAATCAGCTGCTACAGAACCCAACGCAAAGTCCTAAATGAAAAAATCTACATGTGCGTTTCTCCAAATGCAGGTCTGAGGACAACGTTCAAACACAACATTTCCGCCAGCGCAGCGGGAGTCTGGAGTCCCAGTCTCAGTTTCTGACGGAGGCCGACCCCCCTGTGCCGACGTTCACCTTCTCCCCGGCCCGACGCAGCAACAGCACCGAGGTCCTCGACGACGGCTCGTCCTACACAAGCCAGTCCAGCGTGGAGTACAGCGCCCCCGGCAACCACACCCACCGCCGCAGAGTGCGCGGCCGCCACAGGAAGGACTTGTACGCCAACACAGGCAGCATGCCCAACCTGGCCCAGCCGGACGCCCGCTGCTACGCCTACCAGCCCAGGGCGCGGCCCACCACGACGGCCTACTACGTCACCGGCTACCCCAGCTACACGGAGCCGGAGCCTTACGCCAACGGGGCCTACATGTACGACAACGACATGGAGGGCCACTACACCGTCAACCCCTCCTACCACCACCACCCGGCCCCGACGGTTTACCACGGCCACGACGTGCACGGCCACTACGGCAGCGACGAGATGGACGGCATGTCGCAGAACCCGTACGCGACGCTGAGGCCGCCCAGGAGCCGCCCGGTGCCCCGGAGCAACGAGCACGTCACCAAGAACATCCAGAAGGCTCTGGTGGCTGAGCACTTGAGAGGCTGGTACCACCGCAACGCCGCTCACAAACAGCCCGCGTACAACTACGACTACGACCGAGGCTTCCAGCAGGGCCTGGGCTACCAGACCATGCCCGCACCCTACAGCCACAGCAACAGGAACGTCGCCTACTCTACGGGTGAGATCGCCGCACCGTTAATCGCAGCCTCCACTGCAATATGCAGCTGATTCTGTTTTTTCATGTAGGTGGGTCATTAATAACTTGTATTTCCCCCCTTTAGTGTCTACAGCCTCCACTGGGAACTGGCACAACCACAATAGTGGTGGTGGTATGTTGGAATACGACATGCCTGTGCATGCGCCGCAGTCCTACTCTTATAGTACAGCCTCCTACAGCCACTCCGCCCACAACAGGTGAGGAAAAAAAACTCAACTTGGCTTCAAATCAGCTCCTTATCCAATAACCCACTCCCTGATCCTCCTTATCCCTCGAGCTAAGTGCTAGTATTTAATTACCAGGAATGGATGCATACAAGACGTATAAGCTGCGGTTGAGTTTTGTTATTGCTTTCACACAGCAACACTATGGACTAAAGTGGATTCACAGTCGCCCTTTTTTGCTTTTCACACGTGAATTCTGAAACCGGAATCCACAAACTTGCAGCTACTTAGCACAGCAGCCTGGTTCAGCAGTAGGATTATAGGATCCACAGTCAGTTCGTCTTCAGAGCTTAGCGTCCTAAATACGCCATGCATGGACACGGCGCGACATGTCTGCTGCAGCAGGGCGCGTCCATTAAAATGAACGTGAGGAGCTGCACGCACCCGTGCAGGCATTGGGCTCCTCATAGCTATTTCTAAATGGTGGATCTTTTTTTGTTCTTGCTTTTAACCTCTACACATACAAATCTACAACGAGCTATGTAAAAGAAGAAAGTACACAATTAAAATAGCTTACAATGCGATGCAACAGTGCAACCTTGTGTTTTCTTGTATTTCTGTGATCCTTCAATCAAAATTATTTCTATAATGAATTCAGCAGCATTTGATACGTTTGCAAACCCTGCGTAACAAACTGCATTATCCCATGGCCAAACTCAATATGAACTAGTGATCCATGAGGAAAAATACTGCCGTTGCTGCCAGCAGGAGGGATGAAAGTGTCCCACTTGAAATCTCACGGTTGAAATGTTGCTGCAAACCAAACATAACAAAGACACAGTTGTCGCAGCAAGAAAAAGCAACAAACACTCCACTCGCCACAAGTCACGTCTGTGCCTGATGTATTTCACCAGTGAGAACGGTTCTCCTCCTTAACTCTTCCACCGGGCCCTGCTTTCTTATAGATACGGTGCCTCACAGCTTTTAAAGGGCTCCTGGCACAGCCCTGACGGCCGGAGGCGCTGTGCCTTTTTCCCCGCTAGTTCTTCCTCCTCAGCTTCCTCCTCCACCTCCTCCTTGCTCTCCTCCTCCTTTCCCTCCTCCTCCTCCTCCCCTGGCTGTCGAGCCAGGCAGGCGGCCTCCAGCCCCGCGCAGCCCCACTCCTCCAGAGGGCACAGGCTCAGTAAGGTCTCCTTTGCTAAAGGTAGCTCCTAGTAAGTAAACAGCCATAGCCGGAGCCCGTGCGTTTGCTTCCTCCAGTCTGTCGCAGCGTGACAACGTGGCCTGCTTGTTGATGTTTTGGAGTGAACTTTGCACTTTTGAGATGTTTGACTGATGGTTGAGTGTCATGTACGAGGTAACTGCATGGCTTCTTTACACAACATGCCTGCCCGAAGTCGTCCTCCAGCTGGCACATTCATCCAGTGCTCACATTTCTTTGCAGTGTGCCTTTACTGCTCAGATTTTTTTTTTTTTTAGTTGTTGTTGCTGTTTGCCTACTTGTCGACCCTTCCAGAGGCCTCCCCCCCCCGCCCATGTGCTGCCATTCACCCTTGACCTTTGCCCCTTCTCATGCGCAGATGTCCCCCAGACTTTGAGTGGCGGAGCAGTGATAGGATGACGTGCCCTGCAGGGCCTTTAGAGAGGTGTGCCTATGCTACTGGACAGGAAAATTTACCTTTCCCCCAATAATCAGTCACTGCGCAAAACAAAGGGTGAGAGACCAGAATGTAAAAGTAGCCCACATGGTTATCACGGTGATGGTGGTGTGTCTTTTTTTTCCCCTCTATGTGACAGGCTCTAAATCATTTCTTCTAAGCCTTACTGATTTTATTTGAGTTTTCTGGGTGTCTTGTGGTGGTGGGAGGGCACTTGTGTGGCAGAGGGTAAATGTGACCCATTGTGGCATTTGAGCGCTACGCCTTGTGTGTGCGTGTGTGTGTGTGCATCTGCTGTTTTGCTGAGTAAGAATGTTTGACCCTGGAGTTGAGATCAGAATTAACACATTCATCTCACATTGTTCTGCATTCCTTCTTTTTTTTTTGATCTTGCAAGATGGAGAAAGAGATCACAGGATGGTTTTAACAGCCCAGGGTTAATTCATTCTAAACTCAACGCCAACCTGTCTCATGCTAAACTCCATTTTGCATCTGTTCTAGTGTGTTCTAATCTTTTGTTGTTTATTTCAGGTCCTACATAGATGTCAGCCAAATGGACCCACATGTCAACCAAATGCACACTGGCGAGGACCCAGAACACCAGATTCACTGGCACGAAGACTCCAAACCAGGAACAATAGTGTAGTTGCCTAACTCTCGTCAGAGTGTGCGTGATGTTTTCACCGTGACAAGTTGTCATTGTGCCTTATGCTGCACTTACCTTACCTTTTTTTCTTTCCGTGGGGATCCAAAGAATGAAGGAACTTTAACTTCTGTGGAATTCAGTGCATAAACGAAATGAAGACTTCTCATTTTCACAAATTGCCAAACGGACCCAGATCCTCGTGTTTGAATCATGACAAAAACCCACAGAGCGTCTACACGTCTTGGATTGCGAGTGTTTGTAGTGGTCATGGCACATGTGCACTGAAACTATACCAGGAGCTGCTGTGGACTGTGTGGTATCACCAAAAGGGAAATAGGATTCCAGACTCCTTCACTTCTAGGACCAGGGTTATCTCTCTAAGAGGATGCTGGGCCACAACGAACAACTAGAATGACTCGTCATCCTCTGCCACATGAACACTGTAAGCATGAAGGATCAGACATGGACTGATGGGACATTATCTGAAATGAAGGATTAAACTCATTAAAAATGAGTCCAAAAAACAAACAAAAAAAGATGTCTACTTCCTGAAACGTTGTGCAGTCACCAGATCCAGTTTTATCGCTGCATCGCTTGTAACTACCACGGTGCTTTCTGTTTGAAGCCAAGTATTCAGCCACTCTCCCTCAGTACTTACATTACAATTAAGCCACATACATGTACTTCTGTGTAACACCATTTGAGTATTACCCCAAAACTCCAAGTCAAATTTACTGCCACAGCTGTTATAGAAGAGAGAAATTTCTTTAAAAAAAAAAAAAAAGGGGGGGGGAATAAAAAACAAACTTGGTTCTTTCATCCATGCTGGAAATCATGGACTGGTGCTCCCAATTTCTCGCAAGAGAACAAAGCTGTATGTAAATGTTGGTATTGTTAATACACTGGTTTCGTCTTTCTTTTCTTCCCTTTTTTAGAGCATTTTTATGTATTTGAAAAGCATGTAATATATAGTAAACAACTGTTGTTAAGCTGGTTCTTAGTAATTTGTATAATTGCATTTGTTTGAATTAAAAAAAAAAAGTGCATTTGAGTGCGAGTTATTTCATTCGTATTACATTAGGTCAAAGGAAAGGAAACAAATTCAATCAAACAAAAAAACATTCTCATCCCTCTGAGTGCCGGAAAACGGAGGATTTAGGTCCAAATCCATTAATTTTGGTAATAGAACGTTTGCTCAGCCAGTGCAGTTAATGAAATGGGGTTTGAAAAGGAGGAAAGTGCAGCAGCTGTCGGCGCTCACAAGGAAATGGCTGAATAAACTTAAGGCTCTAAGTTTACTGAATGAACATGTTTTGTCACAGTGCTTTGCTCTTCTCAACGCAGTTTTGCTTATCAGGTGCATTCTGGGAAGCACATTCAAGTTAGCAAGATAACTGTTGTTGTTTGCTTGTTAGAGTGAACGCAGATGAGAGCTGATTGTGAATACAGGATCTGTCTGGTTTTAGAAGAGAGCCGTGAAGCTCTGCTGTACTGTCTCGCTGCCTCGCTGTGCTGCCCGGCTGGTTTTGTGTGTCCTTAAGCCATAAACCCAACAAACCAGTCTTTAAAACCTGTCACACCCACTGTGAGCAATAATCTCTTCTTCTCTCCTCCTCCCTGTCAATGACAAGCCAGTGTTTACAGCGCCAAACCCTCCCTCTAGGCATTTATGTTATAGAAGCCTGCTGCACACACTATAACCCTTCACCTCGTTCCCCTCCCTTCCTCTCCCCGGGCCGCCACACATTCTCTACCACTACTAAGTGTGTCCTGCCACTGGTTGAATCTTCAGAAAAGGCCGCAGATGAGCGGCTCTACTTGCTCGAGTGTTCTGCTCCTTATAGGAGCTCAGGGGAGGTCTGGAGGCAGCGAGAGAGGAGTGTTTTGGATCCAGCTGTCTCCCTCTGTCTCTGCTGCTTCACGCCAGCTGCAGCCAGACATCAGGGAAGGCTGTTCCACTTGACGCTCGGCCACATAAACAATGGGACTCCTATGTGCTCGCCCCTCATGTAGCGCACCACGGCCGAAACCCCGCCAGCGTAGGAGAGAGCCGGTCGGGGGCCTCTACACTTTTGTATTCCTGACAAATCCGTGTCCATAGCACAAAGTATTATTAAAAATAGTTTCTGATTCAAAGGTACTAAGACTCTAGTGGCGAGGTTGGAGATTGCAACCAAGTGAGTTACCTATGGTAATATGCTACCTATGCTAATGAAATATTTTTCTATTACCCATGGGTTAAAATATATGGAATGAGAACGGTTCAAAGTTGTCTTTATTGTCCCTATTGTGAAATTGATTTAAATAACAGAAAAAAGACAAAACGCATAAAACAATCAGCAACAGCACATAAGGACAAATGTTCCACTCAAATGCAGAACTACAACACTGCTGTCCATAGTGTTTGCCACTATTTAACATTATTAAACTCCTCTGAATGGAAGTGGCCTTTTTAGTCAGCTGCATTTTATACAGTTCTATAAAATGGGCTTTCCTCCTTCTAGAAATCTTACTGGACACATCCATAAGGCTACTAAACCTATACAATCAAATCCCCACATGACCTAATGATACAAAATATTAAACCATGTCACCTCTAGTGGAAATTCCAGTTCCACTAAGTTGGAAAAAAAACCTGCCCAGCACCAAGCAGCCGACGGACGAACCAATAAGCCAACGTAGTGGAGCATTTAGCCAGGAATAAAGACAGAGTTTTGGTTTGGACAAAAGAAAAAAAACAAGCTAAAAGAAGATAAATATTGGATTAATCCTCACCAGATGGCCTTTATTTGTGTGTCCCCTGGATGTGCAAATTGGCAACTGTTTCCTGGCATGTTCGCTATATAGATTTTTCTCTTTTATTGACCTACCAGGCTCATACACTCAAAAGGCATAGCTCAGTCAAATAATAACACAATATGACAATATATCACAAAAAGATCAGGAACCACTGTCTTTAGTATTCTGTCGTTTAATTTGTTAAATTGAAACGGGTTTTGGAAAAAAAAGTATTAGTGCAGACAGATTCTGCATAGGCAAAAAAAAAGATATAAACCTTAAAGCAACTAAACCCCACCATAGGGTTCAGCCAAGCTCAGATTAAAGTGACCGTAAATCACGTTGTGTCTTGGCTCCTCTGGGATCAACCCCTTTTACCTTGATGAGTAATGGGTCTGACAAGTCTTGCTCATGAGCTAATATGGATAACCTGTTGCCGAGGGGGGGCTGGCGTTACAAAAAGCCCACGGGCCGTACGTAAAGCCTGCAGACAGGGGCCGAGCTCACAGGGGGATACGGCGGAGCAGCGGAGGTCACGGCGGGTCGCCGCTGATGTGTCACATGTTCAGCCAGAGCAGCCGGGCCCGCTGAACCACAGGCTCTTTAAGCTATGAGGCCGGCTGACCAGCTTAGCCGGCCAAGAAGCCAAAGCTCTGTCAGGCAAGCCAAGCAGTCGGGGGGGTGGCGATGGAGGGCTCGACCTACGACCAGCAGCATGACTGACTGAGCAGTAGTATTTTTTTTTTTTTTTTTTTTTTGTGAAAACTAAACCGGAGCTGTGTTAATTTGCATCTTGTGCAACCACAATTCCGGTTGTTTCAGGATGACAAGTTAGTTTAGATGTCGAGTGAATCATGCAGAAGCATCGCACCGTTTTTGTGCCAAGAAACACCTGTTGGTCGCGCGTGTCGGGGCGACCCGCGCGGCAGCTGCGGCCGAGGACAAGGGCCTCCACTGTGCCCAGCGGCTGCGTTCGGGGTCGATGCCGCCGGCGCTTGTGTTCACTCAGAAGTTGCACAACACGATCGGCGATGAGGCGCAGGAGGGAGACAGGGGAGGTAAAACCCGAGAGGCAATGGAATACTGTTACAACCCGGGCCTACAGAGGTCATCAGAACGCTGCCTTTCTTAAGTGCCATGCATTCCTAACCGAGGAATTATGCTGCCTCATTAAAAACAGATTAAAGCAATATTGAAACCAGAGGGTTATGGTGCCCACTGGAAAGAAAAAAAAAACTAGCTCTCCTAGGTGATTACTCTTTTTTAATGCCCATCGTTCTTATCTTCATGTTTCTCCTTCTCCTCGCACGCCGCCACTTAAAACCAAATAACAGAACATAATGTTCCAGATGGATTCTTGTTATCTGCAGTCAATTTCAAATGGAATCCAATAAAAAAAAAGAAAGAAACAGCCGAGGAGGAAGTAGCTGACGCAGCGACTAACTGGGGGGGGGGGTTTAGGTGAATGGCTGCAGATGAATCCACTCCGTCACTGTGTGCAGGGCTCAGCTCTCCACGCCGTAATCTACTGAGATGATTAGCATTGGGGTAAGTGGAGAGAAAAGTAAAGATGGCCAATACATCACCCAAGGGGCGCTGTCAAGATTAAACACCCGGAGGTGCGGGAGGAATACTGATGGCCGCGGGGTTAGGACCTCACACGCCTTTGAAGTCTTCATTTGAAATACTGACAGTGATCAAACTCAGTGTTTGGGGGGGGGGGGGGTCCATATGCATTTCACAGCTCAACACGAAGCAGCACTTCCTCTTTAAAAACTTCTTTTTATTTTTTATTTTCATGGAAATAAGATAGGTCGGTTTCCTTCCCAATGTGCGGCTCATTACATTTTATGAGGGGGTGGGAGGGAGGGGAAGCATTACTCAAAAAGCATAAAACAATCCGGAGAGAAGAATTAAAGTAGCTTGGCAGTGATGTGTGTTGAGTGCGCGTTTTTTGTTTTTGTTGTTTTTTTTTTTATTCGGTCAGATAAAAAAAAGTCACAGTTGCGTCGCTTTCACAGTTGTAGTTAGAGGAGTAAGCTGGCAGGACTGAGGGGCTGATTCGGCGCATCATTAAATGCAGATTTCACATTCAGGAAGGAGAGCAGGCGGTCGCTGCGTGGCGTGGGAACACGGACACGTTGCATAGCGGAGAGGTGAGGCCTTAACTCCTCACCTGTGTCGGGAGAAAAGTGCACTGACAAGTTCTGGGTGGAGTGACAAAATACCCTGAGGTAAAGATGAAGTCTCTCAGATAACAAGCTCATCAACATCATGCTTCACATGAAAAACACACCGGTTGCAAAGAGGGTCAGGCAGAGGTACATCATTGTGTTAATGTCTAAGCAAGTCAAGATCTTAGGCCTAAAGTTTAGACTCGTGTTCCTGCTCCAATCCTGTCAGTCTTTTTGGAGCTTGGCCTCCAGGAAGCTCTGGATCTTCTGCAGGTTCTCCTCCTGCTGCCCAAGAGATTCCAGCAAAATGCCCATGGGTGACTTCTTCAGTCCGGCACCCTCCATCTTGTTCTCCAGTTTATTCTTCATGTTGCGGAGGCGGAATGAAGCATGTGCAAATATCACTGAAAGGGAAAACCTGTGTTACTGATGTTTGGCAAAAACAAAAAAGAAAGCCATAAGCCTTATTCAGCTTAAGCTAGAATGACATCACTCTTTGTGAATCTATCTCAAAAGCACTGATCATCAGGGAATCTAAAATGGATATTATAAAACAAAGTGTGCTGAAACAGCTAATAAAACCAACACATGCAGGATCATCTTGAACTTACAAGCTAGAGGTAAAGTGATTGCCGTCATGAACACCATGACGCTCCCCAGCATGGATATTAAGATGTAGCTGGCGACCATGACAGCGATCACGAACCCCGTGGGGTTCTTCCTCTTGAAGTTGCTGATCACGGCTCTGTTCTCGCCGACCCACACCGACCCCAGGAAGACGCCCGACACCACGGCCATGGCGGTGAACATCCCCAGAGGGTTCAGGAACCTGCAGGGCAGCAACACCACACACATGAGGAGGGAGGGGGGCCGGGGCCTCAGAGCCGAGCGGGTCCATGTGTTGTCACTGGCTCCACCAGCTGGCCAGATGCTGACTGTACAACTAGTGGCTCAAAATAAGCAGGGTTTGAGATTAGAAGTTATTTGCATTATTTGATGCTCTGCAAGAAATTTTTAATTGAAACCATACAAGTTCATTAAAAAGGCATCATACAACCAACATATAAAACAACTGTGTGTTGAAGTTTCTGTTGTATTCGACAACAAAAGGCGTCAAGACTCAATAGCAAACTATCAAAAGTAGAATTGGAACAAGTTGTATAATAATCACTAAGTTAGTCATTGGAAAATGACTAATAGTGATAATTTCAGCATTTGCTAGAAAAATTAAACTGCTGAAAAAAAAATAAATTAATAACTCAGTTGATAAATGATTATGACAGTAAATGCACACATTTATGTAATTGTCCATTTATTTATTTAAATGTATTTATTTGTGTACATTTTCCTTTTTCAAATAAATTCTGCAGTTATTGAATTTCCCATTTTTTTCACCCAAACACATTTAATTATAGATGAAATTATAGTGAAAAAAAATGATTGTCCTTTATTCTAGGGACCCTTTGCCTTCACCCCCACTTTGAAAACCACTACATTATATAAGACAAAGACAAATGAATCTCGTAAAATAGTACTTCAAGTCAATACAAGTCATACAATGCCATAAACTCCAAAAAAAAAGAAAATAAGAATAGTATGCAGTATCTTTACTTTCCAATCAGTCATTTACATCAGGACAAAGATTTATCCAAAGCAAAGTGCACTTGTGATACAACACAAGTCTAAAGTCTGAACATATTTTCGATGTGAATCATTGTACATCATCACACCAACCATCGTATTCATCACTTTTGCCAGACACCTTGGATGGAAACTTTTGTGTGACAAATCCAACGTTGGCCTCTGCTGTGTGTCACCGAGGTCGCGACCTTTCCATCACCACAGTGAACACGTCTCTCACTCGTATTGACAAACGGTGAGCACTGCATGATTCATCTTTCTTCACTTCCTGGATGGACTTGATGATGGATCCTCTCCTAATGTTCTATTGGACACTGTTTTCCTCTCTTATAAAACTAGAGATAAGCAGAGCCAAAATCGGTCACTAATAGATCATCGCTGAAAAATGGCGTCTTTGTCTACCGATAAAAATCAAAAACAAACAAGAAACTGCAGCACAGAAACAATAAGTTTATGAGGCAATTTGGTCACAGTGCTGTCCTTACATAGTTTGTCCAAAAGAGGGCACTGACAAAATGTGGCCAGAATTCATTAATAACCAAATTGAATCCATGTAAAGATTTTTTTTAAATAATATCAGTAGATATATCATTATCTGATATATCTTGAAATTTTCCAATATCAGTATAGTATGGGTCAGGCTTTACTCACAGTGTTTATAGAGTCAAAAGTTTTATTCTTCAGAGTTTTACACAAACTAAATTAAAAAGAAACTTTCCTGAGGTGGAAATCTGTCCTCAATGTCTGTGTTTAATCATGTACAGAAAACTCCTTACTATTGATAGTTGTGCTCAGAGAAAGAAGTAGAACTTCAGAGAATGTTTTTGAAGTAAGGCAGCTGTGGTATTAAGAGCACAGCAATACTATCCTATGTTTCAGGAAGTACGATGTTGTGATGTCACAACTAGATAGTTACACCGCCTCATTCACGGCCAATCAAAATGACCTGTGCTTTCTCGAGCTCCATAGAGAAGCCTAAAGGAGGCAATGTAAAACTATAATGAGTAGATTTACTTACTTGTGCTTAAAGCCATAATTATAATGTGTTGGTCAAGTCAAAACTTTAAATAAAACCCAACTGATTGAGTGCTGAACCAGGAAAACAGGACACCTTAGGCTTTCATGGAAAAGTCACAACTCTCTCTGAAATTTAATTGTAGGCAACTGAACTTTTATTTGTCTAGGAGAACGTTTTGCTGATTCTTCAAGTGGCTTGTTCAGTTCTTCGGCTTCTGTCTGATTAGCCCATACTGGGTCTGAAAAAAGTAACACCGTCAGCGCGAGGCATTTGCGTCCAACAACTCCATCAGGTTGATAAGATGTATAGAACCAGGGATGTGTCAAAGTTCAGCTTTCTGGTCACTCGTGACTTTAGATATCGACTCACTGAGGAAATGTCCGATACTGGACTTTCTCCTTGAATGGGGGGGGGGGTCCACACCGTGGTGGCAGCCGATCCAGCTGCTGGTCACTCTGCTGTCTGCACGGCAACAGCTGACCTGGCCTAACGAGGCCTCCGTTACCACGGCAACGATATGCAATCACACAGCCTGGGTGGACAAAGCAGGACGGGGCATCACTATTTTTAGTAGGCAGGGGCTTTTAGAATGGAACACGGATGCTGACCCGCGCCAAGTTATTTGATAAAAGAGTGAATCAACAGTTTGTCTCCTCCTCTAACAGGACCCCCCTTGGATGGACTCCTGGCCTCTTTTAGACCACATCATGGTTTTTCCTGGCTCCTCTTATCTCTGTCCAGTTCAGCACACACGATGAGTGATGTGATCAGTTCTCTGGATTTTCCAATTCCCAGAGGCACAAACTGGAGATAAGTTGTTGACTTTGCTAAACACATGTCGAGAAAGTAAACAGTTTTCACTAACAACATAACAGCGTCACATGATAATTGGCGAACATTTATTTTTTTTCCCCATTCATCCTTATGGGACTAATTCCAACTCTTGTACAGACAGTCCACATCCGCGTTTACAGCAAACTACACCCGGAACGACAAGTAACGAAAGCCATTAAAAGCCGCAAATGACAAAATAAAATACAAAGACTTTAAGTTTCTCACCCGACAAAGAGGAAAACAACGACGGCCAACACGAAGTAATTGGTCTGATAATAAAGCAAGTTGTTGATAACCCTGTTGTTCCACCTCGCGACATCTTTCCCGTCTGGTCTGGAGAACCGGTCCGAGCTCGGAAAGAAGTCGTCCCAGGGTCTGAGAGGAGTCAGCTCTACTCTGGCCATTTGCTCCGTTTCCTGAACCCGAATCTCAATCTGACAGCAGGCAAAACACGAACCCCGGAAGATCACCTGTAAACCCCCGAGTTCTCGCGAGAAGTTGTTGGGATCCTCTTTAAAAGCCGCACGTGATCTTCATGAAACCTTGCGCTTTTTGCTTATTAATGTTATCAATATTATTATTATTTGCTTCTTTTTTTTGTTTGGTTTAGTTTTCGAGTTTAGAGTTTGTATTATAGTTCCCTTATTATTAATAGAACAGGCGGCGGCAGTGATGCGCTAGTAATGCTGGATATCAACCACCGCAGTTAAACACCAACACGAAGAAGACGGGAATAGAAGAAGTCTCGCGCTATTGGTCAGTTACAGCGCGTGCTACCCGGAACGCTTCCTGTAAGTATAAGGGCAGCAGAGTGAGGGGAGTGAAGGTGTCCTGAAGTTGTTGCTGTTGTATGAGAATATAAAAGCGCTTCCAGTTGTAGGTCAGTTCTGTCTGTTAGAATATGAACGTGCGTGCTGACGCGTTCGTTGCGTGAACAGACGGACGCACTGCTTGCTTGCTAGCTAGCTAGCTAACTATCTAGCTAACAAACACGCACAAGTGTTGTTTTCACAGATGTGGAGCAGAATAACAGGGCCCGGTGTGATCGGCAGGACACGTTTCTGTTGGAGGAGTCTTTTCACCATGAAGCTGGAGAGCAGTGAGTTCCGGTCTCTGTTCAGTGATGGACTGACCGGACTAGCAGGTGAGAGGCAGCTGTGGCCAGATGTGGTCTGTATGTCTGTGTGTGACAGGGATGACACTGCATGCGAAGAACCTTACTGCAAGTAGCCTATGGTGGGATTAATTTGGGATAGCTTGTCATTTAAAAAACAATCGAAAATTACCAAACAATTGTCAACTGACTTTTGAAACTCTTAAAGATCCATATGGTCAATATTGCACTTAACCCCAAAAATCCAGCATTTAGTAGGTTTTTAGAAAGAATGTTGCTCTGGTCGTTTGAATCCAAATCTAAAAGCGGTTTAGCCCTAAATATTGACCTTAAAAGAGGTGTTCTTTGATTTTAGTATTCCAGTCCCATAAAGTTGGGATTAAGTTATCACAAAGGAGAGAAGGATTAAACCTGCATTGACAGATTTGGAGTCAGTGGAGACAAGTTTTGAAGAGAACAGTGATTAAGTCACCTTTTTAAATATACATGAAATAGATGTCCGTAACCGCTGGATAACAACTTGTAAATTGTTTCTTATCAAATAGTTATGGACAAACCTAATTATTTAATAGTGTCTGGCCACCTGGTGAATGAGTCAAATTCAGTCATTTAATTCAGTCCCTCAGGAGCAAGTATAGAATAGGTTCCAAGTACACTCAGGTCCTACATTTCCCATGATGCATCATTGCTTGTAAGAAGTTGCCCAGCTCCTCTATCTCTGATCCTGCCAGAGCTGTTTCAGAAGAACCAGCATGAGCTGAGAATAGCTGGAGGCGCCGTGCGAGACCTGCTGTCTGGAAAACGGCCTGAAGACGTGGACTTTGCCACCACGGCCACGCCGGATGAGATGAAGCACATGTTCCAGAAGGCGGGTATCCGGATGATCAACAACAAAGGAGAGAAGCACGGGACGATTACGGCCAGAGTAAGACACGGACCTGGATGATGTTAGGAGGACGCAGCCATGCCTGTTACATAAGATTAAAACACTGTCCAGACGTAGCTGTAGTAATTAACACATCTATTCACAAAAAGAATAGGACTGTACAGAAAAGAGTACAACTGTACATCTGTATAACATCTGTGTTTCATCTTTTATAGCTCCATAATGAGAACTTTGAGGTGACCACGTTGCGGGTGGACCTTCAGACAGACGGCCGTCATGCTGAGGTGGAGTTCACCACCGACTGGCAGAAAGACGCAGAGAGGAGAGACCTCACTATCAATTCCTTGTTTTTAGGTATCGCCGTGTTCGTGCTAGAATTCTGACTGAGGATCCCTGTTTTGCAGCATTGGGGGCGCATGTTTGTTCTCAACTTCTGTTGTTTACTTTATCTTCCTTGCAGGTCTTGACGGCACGTTATACGACTATTACAAAGGATATGAAGACCTGCAGAACCATAAAGTTCGGTTTGTTGGAAATACTCAAAAAAGAATTCAAGAGGACTACCTGAGAATACTGCGCTATTTCAGGTAGACCCTTTTATTTCATTTGTAAGAAGTACAACTTCTTACAGGGAAAGAAGAACTGGAAAGAAAATCCTGAAAGTATTATAACCTCATTTGACTCCAGGTTCTACGGCAAGGTGTCTTTGAAACCCGATGACCACGAACCCGACACGCTGGCCACCATCAGGGAAAACGGCCGTGGCCTGGCGGCCATATCCGGGGAACGGATTTGGGTGGAACTAAAGAAGATTGTGGTTGGCAACCATGTGTCCGATCTGCTGGAGCTGATGTACAACTTGGATCTAGCCCAGTACATTGGTGAGAAGGATTTGGCTTCATCTCATGGTTACTTCTTTTTTTTTTTTTTTTTTTTTTTTTTTCACTTCAATAAAAGTGATGACACTATCCTTCTGCCTTAAGATAAGCATTTGCAAATATTAAATTGTTTCTTGACAGATAATTCAATGACTCTTAAGCTCAATAACTGGCTATGATACCCTGCATTGTAATCATTTACTGTAATAATGAACTTATTAGTTAGTGTTTTATATATTTGTTTTTTAGCTCCTATGGTTAATCACTACTGGTCATCATGCCTCTCCCAGGTTTACCAGCAGATGGCAATGTTGAGGAGTTGAAGCGAGTGTGGCAGAATGCCAAGGACCATTCTCCCAAACCCATGACCATCCTGGCTGCTCTCTTCAACAGCCCAGAGGAAGTGGAGAAGATGGATCTCCGATTGAGGGTGTCGAGGGAAGAGAAGACCCTGGCTATGTTCCTGGTCAAACACAGACGAGAGCTCCACAAAAGCGACGATGAGCCGGGCAGCATCAAACCTTTCACTGACTTTATCTTGGATGTAAGTTGCTGCTGCTTCGCTTGCGCTGGAGCAATACACACTGATTTAAGTAACGAGTAATCAGAGTGTACATGCTGAGTTCTAGGAGGTACAAGGCACACTCATTCCTCATCAGCGTATATTATGTGTCGATGAATAGAAACATTCATCATTCATGGGAGCCAATTTAGCATATTTTAAAGTTGAATGGCGGAATTATTTCCCCGCTGATGGCCGCTTCAAAAGCCTGAGTGAGAGCGATTAGTCGACTCAAGAGAAAATAAGAAATCTTATTTATTTTAAGTAAAAATGCAGATGTAACCTCTTTCCTATACTCAATTTAAAACCTATGCTTCTTTTTAAATGTTACATGATACATAATGTAAGTTTATCCTTTGCTTTTGGACTCTTTGTCCAACAAAACAAGCAAGTTCTGAATGTTGATTTCATAAGGATGAGGAAGAAAAATGTAAATTAACTGAATTTGTTGAGAATTGTCAAATGTCTTTATTGAATAATTAACTCTGTCGTTTATTAGCAATGTAAAATATATGGAAAAATTGTTGAAATTCACTCAACTTTTTAATTGTCAAACCATAAGCTTTAGTTCTTTTATGATTTTCAAAATGACTTTTCTCATAACATGTCAAATCTTGACATAAACTTTTAAAGTGTATTTAACTAGATAAAGATAATGTTCAATATTCCAATGTGATGAGGGCATTCAACACTAGATTTAGCTTCAGTAAATTCTGATGAATGCTGTCAATAGATGAAACAATCACTAATGGCTATATGTAAAACTATGTAATATGTGACTAATATTTTAAATGTGCTAAAACACACTTTCTCACTCAGATTCTTATTAGTTGATCATACACTAACATGCAGTTATCTGCCAAAGTTGTATTTGATTAATTCACAGAATATGTTTGTATTTTCCTTTTTTCTTCTGTGCTCATTCACTAGTTTCTCAGTTTGAGTGCAGATTAGGAAAATGAAAACTTTAAATATGAGAGTACTTGTGTGTTTGCTTTCAAAAATTTGTTAAAATGACAGTAATAAATAACAGTCCTGTTGAAGTAGCTAAAGAGACTTTGAGATCTCTAAGGAGGTCTTTTTTTAATGGTTGTTTATTTAGTGGTAGATTGTATAGATCTAAAAATGAAATTTAAGGGCTGTAATGTATTGTGTCTTTTCAGAAACGAGAACTGGACACGCAGAGTAAAGTGTGTGAGCTGCTGAAGTATCAAGGTGAGGACAAGCTGCTGGCCGAGCTCAGCAGGTGGTCTGCCCCTCGCTTCCCCGTCAACGGCCACGATCTGAGGCGCATGGGCCTCACCTCAGGCCAGGACATAGGTTTGACCTTACAGAAGCTCCGTGAGATCTGGAAGAAAAGTCACTATGAGATGGACAAAGACGAACTCCTCAGTTACGTGAAGTCCTAACGAGGTGACGCAATGGGGGGAGGCAGAGTTCGATTTTGGTGTGTCAGGGACTCTTTAAATGGGGCTTGTAATTACGCCGCTCGCCATCTGTGGAGCCAACTGATCGATATTGTTGAGAGGGGACATAATGGAGACATGCGTACACACTGATGAATGCAATTTCATCCTTTTTGTTCAACTGCATCACTATGTGAAAGTGAAACGACCACACACACCACATGTTCTCCGCATCACAGGTACCATAGTATAAAGAAATGTGTAATGCACTGCTGATGCAAAGCTTCCTCAGATAATTTAGACATTTATTAGCAGGTTTGCAGATGTGTGTGTGTGTGTGTGTAATCAGTTAAAATAGTTAGAGCTAGTTTTATTATTGAAAAAATATTACATAGATTTTTCTGCATATTTTGATTGGCTGGGTTGAATTGTCATTAACATATTTAATTGAGTTTTCTGTAAAGACAATGCTCTATAAAAAATCCATTTTATTGAAAAAAAAAAAGTCTGAGCTGGTCATTATTTGGCACAAGCAGCAGTGCAGGAAGGTGTGTGTAGTCTTTGTGTGAATCCTCTACATCTCTGTCAATCAATCCTGTCCAGAAAGGGAGTGAGCTTGCTCCTCCCTCCCGCAGAAAGCAGATATAAGAACCTCCAGCTTCTGCTTCCCCAACACCTCCGTGTTTCCGCCTGGAGACTCAACACTTGTTGCTTTGCTGAGAAATTCACCGGCGTGACTCTTTTGTTTTTTCCCCCAAAAGCTTCCCACTGCCTAGGATGACATTCTCACGAGAAACGAAGGTCGGCTCCGTCTCCACGCGCGTACTTTGCTTCTGTTTAGTCGTGTTAAAGCCTCCGCATCCGTCCCCCGGAGTCCTCGTATGAAAGGCGGCGCTCCTCGCGGGTTTGCGCTGCGGGCTTTGCGCTGCGGGCTTTGCCATGGACCGGCTCTGCGTGAACGTGAGCGTGAGCGCCAACAGCAGCGCGGAGAGCCCGCTGGCCGGGGACGAGCCGCGGGACGAGCGCCTGGCGCAGGTGGAGATCGCCCTGCTGTCCGTCATCTTCTTCACGGCGGCCGTCCTGAACTTCGGGCTGCTGCTGGTGCTGTGGAAGCGGCGCAAGCAGCTCTCCCGGATGCGCGTCTTCGTCTTCCACCTGTGCGTCGCCGACCTGGTGGTGACGTTCTTCCAGATCTGTCCGCAGCTCATGTGGGACATCACCGACCGCTTCGTGGGTCCCGACCTCCTGTGCCGGGCGGTCAAGTACCTGCAGGTGGTGGGCATGTTCGCCTCCACCTACATGATCGTGGTGATGACGATCGACCGCTACCAGGCCATCTGTAACCCCATGGTGACGTTCCAGCGGCGCAGGGCGCGCTGGAACGGGCCGGTGTGCGCCGCCTGGTGCGTGGCGCTCGTCGGCAGCCTCCCGCAGGTCTTCATCTTCTCCCGCGTGGAGGTCGCCCCCGGCGTGTACGACTGCTGGGCGAGGTTCGTGGCTCCGTGGGGGCCCAGGGCCTACGTGACGTGGACGACGCTGGTGATCTTCGTGCTGCCGGTGCTCACGGTGATCGCGTGCCAGGTGCGCATCTGCCGCACCGTGCAGGTCAACTTCCAGATGAAGACGGTGCACGTGGGCGAGCTGGTGGGCAAGTCGTCCCGCGCCAGCAGCGTGGCCGGCGTGTCCAAGGCCAGGGTGAAGACGGTGAAGATGACCGTGGTCATCGTGCTGGCCTACATCGTGTGCTGGACGCCGTTCTTCACCGTGCAGCTGTGGTCCGTGTGGGACGACGAGGCGCCCACCCAGAGTAAGACACAGCCCCCGTCGGTAGACTACACCTTTTATTGGCTGTGACTGAGTGCATTTAAAAGATGGGTGCAAGCGAAATCATTAAAAAAATACATTTAATTTACATTTTCGTCTGATCCAGAGGGTAAACGCACAAAAACCCTACACAAACCTTGGTAATTCATGCATGGCATATTTCCCATAGTCCGGTAAAAATAGTGATGGTTGATCCATTTTTGGAATCTGCTGTGATGAATTCTAGCACGTGCTTTTGTCCTCCTTCAATAAAAACATAGAAGAAGCCAAGAACAAAAATCAGCCTGTACCTGTTGACTCATCAGAATAAAATCACTTTTAAAAAGTTGGGAATAAATAGTTGAAAGCTATACAGAATGAGAGCCTCGCTCTTTTATATATCATCATATTTTAAATTGTCCCTTGTGCCTGAACCCTGTCTAGAAGATAATATCCATTTACTAAATTGTAAAGATTCTATACAGGGAATAATGTCATCCCAATTTAAAATCCACTACACTGTAATAGATTTTCATCCCTTTTTGGTTCATCCCAAAAATAAAAGAATTCTGTGTATTTCTAAGCTTAAAGGATAACAAAAGCCAGCGTTGAACGTGCTCCTTTTGTGCTCCCGTGTTTCCAGCTGCGACCTTCACCATCTTGATGCTGCTGTCCAACCTGAACAGCTGTGCCAACCCCTGCATCTACCTGCTGTTCAGCGGGACGCTGCCCAAGCGGCTGGTGGCCCTGGTGTGCATGGGTCGGCCTGATCAGAAGGAGTCCCTGCAGGAGGACGCCACCATGGTCAGCTCCTCCTACATCAGCCTCAAGAACCTGTCAGACTGCAGATGAAAAAAGTATATTTAAAAAAAAAAAAAAAAAAAAGGCTCTTTTTCTCACATCAAGCCAAGCCGTTGAAACAGCGGCGGATAAAATATTATTCCCTGATGAGCTGTAAAAATCCTATTATGTGTGTGAGCGGACAGACGTTACAGCAGAACTGCAGCTCCCTGTTGTACCAGTGTATTATATGGAGACCGAGTTGACATATTGTGGACACGAGACACTTGAATATTAAAAAGCATGAACTCATTGTGGTGAACCAGACACGCCACAAGTCCTCAAAGGAATATTCCATTGACACATTATGATGAGCTACCCTTAAAGGAACTATAACATAAGATTAAGCTATGATGGGCATGGCTGTAATAAAGTAGAAGAAGAGTGAAACGGCTAGAGAAAACCTGACAAGTTGTAAAAGTTTTTGCATATCAGTTAGTGTTGGTCCTGTTTTATACTGTCTAAGGAGGAAAATAAAGCTCTCATTTAGCACATTGACTGTCAAGAAAAATGAAAAAAAAACCTCCCTTCATTCTCCTTTTAGTTTGCATTTTTTTAAGATGTTAATTGTATTATTTATATAGCATGTGATTTTTTTTGGGGGGGGGGTTGTCAAATAGGTTAATGTATCCGATATTGCAAAAAGAGTTAACATTTTCAAAAATGCATCCAGGTAATGTGTGATTTGAAAGTGTTTTGCACGTGTCTGTGTGTGTGTGTTTTCCCTTTAAAAGTTGAATCGATCATATGTACTGTATTGTTTGTCCTTGGAATGTGATTCTTCAGTTTGCATCTGTATATATGATCATGTGTATGATCATGACACGTTAAATATTGAGGATCTTCAGATGTTTAATGCACCAGGATGCTCGTTGTCCCAACATAAACATCTGTTTTTGAGGAAAATGTCCCTTAAGACTTGTTTCTTTGCACACATGAAATGATCGCAGTCTCACTCTTCTTCTGCATTTTTTTGTGTCACCTGATTCTTAATGGCCTGTTTCTTTAAAGGGATAGGTTGCAAAAATAGTAATTTTAGTAAATAGTTTGGAACTGATTCTTCATGTGGCTAAAATTCTTTTTGACAAACTTTGGGTGTCCCAACCCAAACCCGCTGCAGATAATACACTGACTGTGTACCCCCACCTTGATACAATGCACACTATCCCTTTAATGGAAAACAAAGACACTATCTGGTCTCAGACAGAACGTTTTCAGGGATCATTTCCATAATTTCCATGTTATGACCCAGTGATTTAGCCTACTGAAGTCTCATTAGCCACGCCATGTTGCCATGACTCCGACCCGGCGAGACGCAAAACCTGGCACGATGCGATTCTGTCAGAAACGGCATCGTGAGCCACATGTTTCCTCACTCTCTTCTGTTCACTCACGTGGAGCTAGTCAACAAAAAACACCACTGGAAACACCCCCAGCAGTGATCTTCAGTGGCGACCATGTGGCAGCTGCCTGTGACTGACCTCTGACCTTTCACGCTAATAGAATGACCGGTAGCCACCACCACAGCGCCCATGGCTTGAGCCATGCATCAATCCGAGTCTTGGTATTCACTAAACATTTATGTTTTAGTAGAAAGAATATCCAAAGTAGAAGTTTTCCAAAAAAGGAGGTTTCACTGCCTGCAACAATTTCCGATCACTGACTTAACAGTGGATTCTTCAATAGGAAGAGACAAACAAATGTGCATTTAGAAAAAATAAATGAATACTCACAAGGTCATGTCATGGGTTTTATTTGAGGGTTCTATGCCCATAATGTGAATTTCTCTTGATTTGATATAAAAAAAATCATCTTAAGTCACAATTGCTCCTTCTGATTGATTTTTGCATGGAAGGCTGAAAAAAGTGGGTGTTAAATGTTGGGTGCACATGGCTGCGTTGCATCTACCGTCGCAGGGAGCTCCTGCATGAAATCACAAAGTCAAACTTACTGCAAACCAGTAACCTTTGCAGATCCAGACTCAGTGCATTTCTACAGTGTTTTTTATACAGTGATTTTATACAGCCATACGACCTTACCTAGAATAATAAGAATAATTAAAAAAAAAAACTAAACATGAAAGTGATGATGACCCTTTAAATACATAGTCACCATTTACAAAAGAGACACACACATACAAGATCGAAACTAATTTATTGTATCAGGTGCTAGGTTTGAAAAATTAATTGTGTGTCTGAGGTGAACCACTTAAAAGCTGCACGTTGCTATGGAGACCCTAAAAAATACAGGCATAGAAGATGGAAAGCAAGTCACATGTTCATATCCTCCGAATCAGATTTAGGGTTAAAAAAAAGAGAAATAAACACATAACAGCAGCTGGGCACAACAGACATTAACAATCAAATAGCCGGGTGGATAAAAACGTATCAATGGAGGAACAATGACAACAATCAGCGCTAACCGTGCTAATCCACAGAATCTGGAGTTCCTCCGTTTCATA
Organism: Eupleurogrammus muticus; assembly: GCA_036785175.1. Taxonomy (NCBI): domain Eukaryota; kingdom Metazoa; phylum Chordata; class Actinopteri; order Scombriformes; family Trichiuridae; genus Eupleurogrammus; species Eupleurogrammus muticus. The sequence continues at coordinate 1,022,075 of JAYKQN010000021.1, forward strand.
GCTGGACGCTAGGAGCATCCCTTACGTAGGCCGTGGCTCTGCCTTAGTGGTTTGATCTACAACTGAATCATAAAAAAACATGCTTACATGTGACAGCAGAGACCTGTGAACAGGGAGTTGATTATTTTATAGACCACAGGGTTTTCAAAGGCTGAGACGGTCAAACCTCCCCTCAGACAAAGCTGAGGAATTATTAGTTTTAGGCCCGATCAAGTGGAATCACACATAGACTATTCTACATGATTTACATTTGACAACTATATGGTCCCATAACAGCTAATGTCAAAATGAACCATATATGAGTTTAATGTCATAATGTACATGTGTTTTTTTTTAAAGTTGGACAGTAAGGTGTGCCTATGCCTTTGTATTCAAAATGACATCATTTACCAAAATACACTTAACAACGCTCATAAGCATTCATTAATATTCAAGACAAGTGTGACAAGTGTTATGAATCCACAACCAAGTAAAGTGATAGCTTCCTTTTTTTGTGCCGCTGGTGTTATTCCCCTCTCCTGTGTTTAGTGCCCAAAATGTAATTTGACCATCTGTAGAATGTGGCACATTAAATTGCTTGTTACCAGAACACGGCGCATGTGTCATGGAGGCTTTTTCCTTCTCCCATTGCTACTTATAAGGAAATATGCAACATCACTTTCACACTTCAGGTTCCATTATATCGAATTAGAATTAGCACTGTGAACAGTATAGTCAATTATATAGATAATTAAGAGACTAAAGAGTTGATGTTGTATCACTGGCGATTGTGGGAGTGCTGAACATGGAACAGCGTTAGAATTTGTGCTCGCAGAGCCGGACGTGATGTGGGCTGGTTTGTTTTGGAGCCGCTGGAACGTTGCCGCTGAGAAAGTGAGGATGCGTTATACCGCCGTGTTTACCTGAAAACCCGCTGTGTATCAAAGACTGGACACATACGAGAGGACAGAGTGTTCCAGACAAGACACAATAAACACACTTTGCCTGAAAGGGAGGTCATGCTGTAATTCCCCATCTGGATATTGGAGGAATATGTTACTTCAAATTAAGCACATATACAACTTTGATTGAATCAATTGTAGATTAACAATAAATAAAGGAACAATGGCTTGTGCACAGCACAACATGTGAGACTCAGTACGATAAAAACCTCAAATTACAGCCAGGTAGAGAAACACTATGCTGTAAAAGTTTATTCATGCTGTTAACACAAACCTTTAGTTATGATTAGAAAAAATATAGATTAAAATCTTACAATGGATAGGGGGCATATTTTACATGGTTAAAAATCAATTTATGTTTGTATACATACAAACACCCTGAGTGTGTTGAATGGCGTTTAACATAAGAAGTGACTGCATACGGTGTTTACTGCTTATAAATTCAACACAACAGCCTTGCAACTTTTTCATGTTTCGCACACATCAGAAAATGTAGATTAACATGTGCAAATGAGCTGGAAGTGGTGCCACTGTCAGGAAAACGTTCACTGATGTCTGAAGGATGATTTATTCCATGCAGGTCCTGTCAAATTGCCAAAAAAACAAATCAAATTGCTTGACCAGCTTTCCATATGGAGCCCCCCGTGGCTCTGAATAAAACCACATCAACATCAGACAGACGAACGTTGGCTGCGGTATAGATTTGTTTTATGGTATAATTACTAACTTATTTCTATTAGGTGTATTTGCCACTGTCTTGTCTGATATTCCTTTAGTTGCCCTAATCACCTTAATAGCCCAGTTTGAACATTCAAAGTAATTCCTGCCAATCAACGTTAAAATAGAATAAAGGTTGTTTTAAACGTAGCCCACACGGCTCCAGCTAATGGCAGCAACACAGCCACAATCAAACTTATGTAAAATAAATGTCATCTTTGAAAAATTGGCTTTCCTGCATTTCACAAAAAAAGGAAAAAGAGTTAGCAGAACTGTTGGTAATGAACCACAACTTCAGGAGTTATGTGAGGATTAACAACTCATTAAATTATTTTGGAGCATACAGCCGACCTGTGTTGTTTTACTAACATACATTGTTTCTGTAAATGTCAATAATTTACTGCTATCATGTTTGACCAACATAAATAACCATTTTAGAACCCAAAAATACAAGTTGGCTTTTTTTGCAGTAGGACAGATCAGTAACGGATTCCTGAACACAACAGCCTCCTGCCACTGACGGAAGCCACATTCCCATTGTCAAACCTCACCGCATCCTGCAGCCTTATTCTACAACGGAAAGCGGCACTTGCCCTCAGTCGGCGGCGCCTCCGTCACCTCAGCGTCGGGCACGCTGGTCGGCTGGCACGGAGCCAGACACCTTCTAGAAAAAAGATCCCCAGGCTGTTGTACTGATGGCTGGTTCTGCATATCCAATGGGGATAATGGGAACCAGGCTTTTGCCTAGAGCTAACTCGATTAAGGCGAGCAGGGTCTTCAAATCAAAGTTGACATTGGCTTTACCTATGTTTCAACTGTTACAATTTAGGGGTGGGGGCAAGTCTTTGACACCTGTTCAAGTCTTACAAGAAGTTAGAGATGAAAGTCCATTTGCAATTTGTAGAAAACTCACTTCATGCCTCCACACATGCCCCCATGAGGCCTGGTGAATTTAGGCACTGCATCTTTTCACATTTCAACGCATCAGAGAGGCATGGGCATATAACCGGCAAACATACTGATAAATGTTTTATGGGATAGGGCGTCATATGTCGCATTGAAACGGGGGCCGACCACAGCCAGGCAAACAGAACGCATCACATTACACAGATATGATTTGTGCTTAAGCCTCGACACACAGTCACACTCATACCCTTTGCTTTTCAATTTAATGCGCCAAATGGCGATGTGAGGCACCTCAGGTCAAATGTCAAGTTCATCACGGAAATCAAATGCTACATCCTTTTAATATTGGATATGGCTCTTAGGCATTAGGATAATTACCTTTTGATTGAAGTGCCTCTACATTACCAAGATTCCTGCTGTGCCTCCACGTAGCAGCTCATGGTAACTGGGTGATTACAAACCCAGGCGAGATCAGCGGGGAAAGCAAGTGTATGAATGAGTGAATATATTCATATCATTACCACGCCAGCTCAAATAATTGGCGTAAAAATCTATAAATAAATATCAAGAGAAAATGTAAATAGGAAATATATCAGCAGTAAATTAAAACGGAAGATACATACCAGAAAGCACAATTTTCTATGTGTTCTGATGGTGAAAGCAACAGGTTTCAGCTCAAAAGTCCAAAACATTTGTATTAGTTTTTGGATTTTGTCAGTTGCTAAATGTAGTTAAACCAGTTGCTGGTGTAAAAATAAATATAATTGCCCGACGACGGGCATTGTATGATGGCAAATCTATTTTTAAAAAAGAGCAAAAGTGGGGTAGCCCTAATTGAATAACGGGCATGCATTTGCTCCGCTTGCGACATTGCTCAGTCACCTATGATTTCATTACAGTCTGGAAATGCAAACTGTTTATCTCATGTCCAGGAAGCATTCATTAGCTATTCTATAAATATTCACAGATATTTGTATGAGATGGTATGGCCAGTCCAGTCATATTTTTCCAATAATAATGTATGTTTGACATGTTGGATAATTGGACTGGGTTAGATATACAAAGATCAACACTCCACAAGAGAGTGGTTAAAAAAAAAAAAAAAGCTGCTGTGGTCCAGATGTTTTACTGAGAGGCTTTGATATCATGCAAGTGCAAGTTTCTCATTAAATCTTTAAGGAGCGTGCAAAGATGAATAAAGCGCTGTATAATTCATGATCCTGACCTCATCTTAATTAAAATGAAACAGGCTTGTGACTTCATGATGACTGCTGTTCCCTGTAATAGGCCTGAGTTCTTATTATCGCCAGAGCCTGAGGGATGTGTCCATTTATCAGAGCAGCTATTAGGCCTGGATGAGGATTGTGGTGGCGCTCAGATATTCTGACTCGTGGGTTTGAGGGGGGAGTGAGGACGTTGCAGCACAAAGTGTTGTCAGTCTTTATTGATTCACAAATTTGAGTCACAATCATGTAATTAAGATTATATTGGAAAAAAAGTTTTAAAGATTCACAAAATATAAATAAGCAGGTTTAATCACACGCTATGTTCAATCAAGGTCTGACTGGGTTAAAAACACCCTGATGTTGGAGGCTTAACAGATTGTTAGCCAATGTCTTTGCGAAAGCATCCTTGTGGTTCATCAATCGGTTTTATCATGTGCAGCTGCCTTTTTTAAAAGTGAGAGCCGTGTACGTATGCATTTAAATGTAAAACACCAGCACCACTTACCGGATCATGAATAAAGGTTGTTTAACTCGTTTTGTCAAGGAAGACACATATAACAATAACTTGGCCTTTACAGCCGTGAGCGATGGGGTAGTTACTCTGACATGCTGACATTTGCATGTCACATTAGCGCAGATACACAGAAGGTTTATTCCATTCCTCACACATGAGCTTGTGTGTTTTTTTTGGAAAGATAAAAAATTAAAAGACAACATACCGCCCGCTCGGTGCCATAGATGTATTGTATAATTCTTTCTGATCATGTTATACATTGGTGCACATGGGTCAATGCTGTACCAGTGCTGGGTTTAACAGTTAATTAAGCCTCTTTCACATATTGATCCCAGTAGATCACTGGAAACCAGGTGCCACTGGTGATTTATGCACATGCGTCTCCACTCAGGTGCATTCTGGTCTTTCTTGTGTTTCTGGATAAACCTTTAAATGCACACAACAAAAGATGTCTACAACATGGCTGACAAGCCATGCCGAAGGCTAATAACATTATTTCAGAAAAGAATTTCAAATAAATAAACTGACAACTACCCTCTTTAGAGTAAGGGGTGGAGCGAGGGCGACTTCGCTAAAACAAAACTCTATAAAACCGCATGTTCTTGCAATGAGGATGTGAGTCTGCAGCCAAGCATCAAATCAATAGAAACAGCAAGTGATTAGATGCATTTACAAGCAGGATTAAAGAGCTCTCCACCCTTCCCAGCAATGACCCTGCTTTCCTCCACAACACCTTTCTCTGCATAGTCCCTGTAACGTTAATAGGGCTCGAGGTAAGAAGCCGACACATTGCTGGGAAGGGCGGCATGTGTGAATGATGCTTTAGTCACAAGCTGCGAAGTCCGCATCATTTCACAAAAAAAGGCGCTACAAGATGGAAGAATAAATGAAAATGTTCCAATTTAAAAGGTCTCTCAGAGAGCAGAATCGTAAATCAGCTGAAAATGTATTTATTCATAAATCTAGACGGGCAAACAGGCTTTCTGAGAACAGGATGCTTAAGCTGCCGGGGGCAGTACAGCCAAATTTTGCTCCGCCATCACATCACAGCTCCATGGCGGAGTGAAGAGTAATGTGCTGTTGAACAAAGCATTTCATCTGGACTTTTTCCAGAGAGCCTCTAGAAGACTGAATTAAGACGGCAGGAAAAAATATGCTGTTGACACCAAAATTGCAGAGGGAACCTGAATTTATATGACACGGAATGTGTATGGGATGCTTGCTTTGTGCAGTTTGGTTGAAATTCACACTTTGGAATGCCAAATATTCTGCCTTGTGATGTGATAAACAAAGAATATGGATCCTTCCTTTGCTTTGCTGTCAGCCTCAGTGTCTCTAAAACTTAAATTATAACTATAGGCCTGCAGGCTATTTCATGTCTGAATAAATCAGCTGTAATTACCAGTGTCACAGGTTAGCTAATTATTTAACATTCCCCGTCAGACATGTTTGAAAACAGCTTGGAATAATAGTGTCTAAACCTTATAAGAATTTGTTAAGAACCTAAGAACAAGTTTGTTTAATTCAAACACTACAAAGAAAAATAAGATGTTAGACACAAGAGGTCTTCATTGTAAATGAATAGTTCAAATTTTCACACACACTTTTATAGGTTCAAATTTGACCGTAAATGACCCCAAACTAATTGTGATGTCACAAATCACACTCACAGGTACACACCTGAGACTCAATTTCTTTTCTCCAAAATCATGATTTTGTGCAATTTTCTGACTCAAAATATCGAATGGTATAACTAAAAAAAAGATAAATTTAAAATATTTAACGTCTATTAATTAATTTCTTAATATAATACTATCTGATAGCATTTGTTTTAAAAACATTTTTAAAAGAGATAAACTCTATCATTTTAAGAGTTTCACCACATGACAGTTTTGCAATTTTCTCTTAAACATTTTTGAATTATTTTAAAATTAGTTTAGTGGCTGATAGAGGGCGATAAATGCTTCTCAGGGGTCGAAGGTCAATCCGAGTAATCTGCAAATAAAACCACGTGATGAAGAAAAAAACTACCATACACGATTGAAAATGCCTTGTCACGAAATTATTTGGAGAAGTTAACGAAAGGCGAGTGCGGAAGAAAGGCTGGGAGGAGTTTTAGAAAAACGTTCCTCATATATCGAATCATTTAAAGAAGACAAGCGCTAAAGAGCCGAAGAGGCTCCGCTAATGCTAATGCTAACGATAATGCTAATGCTAGGTTTTCTCTCAGGATTAAAAACCTATTGAGGAAGCTAGAAAAATACATCAAGACTTGCACAAGGTAAGATTGTCTTTTGTATTTATTTATGTGCAATTTTTTAGGCTTATAAGTATATACACCTATTTAATATTTATACTTGTGACAATAGAGTCTGGCTGTCAGTCGTTCTGTTGAGATTTATAGGAGAGGCTCGTTCTGTTGCTTGAGTTTAAAGTAGATAGGTTTACTATATTTATTATTGCCTATAAATCACCCAATAATAACCCTCTGCCTGTGAATCCTGTTTTTAACAGTGAATTCATTTATTTTTCTGCATAATGAGCTGCTGTTTCCTGCGCTGTAAATGTGTGTTTAACACAGTTAACTCACTTCTTTATATTGTGTTGTTAGTTTGTTTGAGTGTTCTGAATGAAGAACATGCTGTAAATCCTGTTGAGATGCAGGTGAATGTACCTGCTTGTTAGGTGTGTCTGTGTTTGTGTAGGTGTGTGTGTGTCTGTGTTTATGTCGGTGTGTGTGTGTTTTTAATGGCACACAGCTACATGTATCAGTCAGGTTGACACCACTAACATAGGAATATGTCATAGTTTAATTTCCCCTGACACAGTTTCACTTTGACACACACACACACACACACACACATGCATATATACACACACACAGAGACTGTGAGAGGAATCATTATAGTATAGAATTCTATAATTTTAAATCGGGGCATTATTGATTTTATTTGGGGAAAAAATAATTTGTTCTCTATTTCAGAGAATTCTACTTTGTATTATTTGCTGTTATTAATAAATATTTAAAGAGTAATATTAGGCTCTTTTCCAGTTTAATATTTCAGATGTGGCGGGCGGTTTATAAAAATCAGCGAGCTGGTTAGATGAGTGGCAGTAATGCAGTAACATACGTCATCCCAGCCCAGCAGAGCACAAACTAAATCATGGTCACATTGAGGAGGAATCACTGCTCAGTCTGTGTGTGAGGTGCCAGCACTATTTTAGCGGAAAACAGCCTGGAATATCATCATCACGACCTTCCTCTCACTGTCTGATCAAACACACAGCGACACAACCTGAGCAGTTCCGATGTTGCAGCTAAAATAGTTCAAGAGTGCAAACAGTGGAAGTTTTCTGATGCAACAACATGCAAGGCTGCCTGACAAGTCCTGAGGACATCAAACGTACTAGATGTATGTAGTGACTTCCTTTTCTTTTTTTTTTCGTGAGACATGGATTACATATGTGGTCAGGTACAAGACGTGTACAGGAAACAGCTATTATTACATCATCAAAGACACAAAGTTTTCCCCATAACGCCTGTAAATCTCTTGTTGTTTCAGCGAAATGTTACAGAGAGTTAAAGTGTGACTGAAGGACTGGAATTCAGAACATCCATTAAGAACAAAACAGTACATCTGTTTTTGTATTTTTTTAAATCAATCCATATTATATATTTACAGTGAATCATTGTGTTGGACAGCAAACAGACTACAGAACCTCTCTTTTGGAAAGGCTTTGTAAAATAAATCCATATAGGGAGATCCATTCATCCATCATATATTTCTGCTAGCATTGATGCCACTAGCCATATTTGTTTGCCATAATGCTTAATGAGAAACTTTTGACCAATCAGAGGCCGGAAATAAGTCTTCCCTTTTACTGAACCCCGATTACTTAGCCGTTACTTTAAAGAGCTTCTTAAAGGGCTATATTATGTTTCACCAGCCTTCACTTCCACTTTCAGAACATGGAACCTTAGGAGCACACACGTTTTTGAAGTTTTGAATTCGGTCCGCTAATGGCTTCAAAAGCTGAGTAAATGCAACGTCATGTTCCAAATGGAGCAGAGGCAGCAGTGCTTACCCTGTGATGAGCTCAGGGACTGGTGTCTTGAGTTTTCTGTCTTATATTTCTAGTTCATTGGAGTAAATCCTTAAAATAAAGGTTTAACATCGATCGTTTTGTGAGGTTCGTGGGCTTTAAATGGCAAAAGAAAACCATGCCACGCAATTTAAATTTAGGAAAAAAACTTACCGCATCATCTGTTTCTCCTCAGAAGGTTGGTGTGGATCTGTCTTTCAAAAGAAATTTTGAAAGAAATAAATTTGTATTATCCAAGGTTGACAAAGGAACATTGGTTCGAGGTGAATTGGTTTGAACAAATAAGCAGCACCTGTAGCCAGGTCTTTATTGTCAAAAAATATGAAAGCAACTCTTTTCTCTTTTGGTTCTTCAAGGCAAATTTTCTGCTCATGTTGGCAACCAACTACTAAGCATTTAGCACGTCTGGTTTAAACTTTCCACATGCGGACTCTGTATATACTATACTCACTATTACTATTATTATGACTATATTATCCTATGCATTAAAGCAGTGAGATCAGAGGCCGAGCAATCAGCCTAGAGCTATAGTTATGGGTGGAAAATCATTATCACCATTATTTTGGTTAATATTGAAATCACGATTATTCAGATGATCATATTTAACTTACACAATGTATTTATTCAGCATGTCTATGTCTCAAAAAACATGTTTTTGATAATAATTACACAACATTTTTTAAAATTGAAAATAAATATAGGCTACAAATATATAAACATTAGAGCTGCAGAGTAGAAAGGCAGAGGCACTATTGTAAATATAAAGACCAAAAGGCCTTTCTGCAAAGTTCAAACAGAGACAAAGGCCTGTTTTTTAATATAACAAAGGCATTTCATCAAAGTGCAAACACTGTATTACTTTATAGTGTAATTCTCCTGCGGAGGCTTTTCTCAAAATGAAAAAGAACACAAAATACTCATTAAATAAGGCATTTTGAATCCTGAGTGTAGTAAAAATCAGTGGTTAAATTTCACAATGGGCTATAATCTGCACACTGTACATTCCTTCCAATTGCAGGGGGAAAATATCACAAATAGATTATTTTCCCAAATTGACTACTCGTCTCTATGCACTGGCTTTGTCTTTTTGTTTCCTTGTTAATTGGTCGCAGTTGACCCGCCCTCCCTTTCACGATTGTTTGACATGCAATTGAAACTGTGATTGAATTTCAATTCATTGCACAGCCTTAAACCCGCCTGTACTGAGCAGGCACATTTTGAACGGCCGCTTGCAGCGGATGTGGTTTGTTCATTTGCATTTCCATCTGCTCTTAACCAACGCGTCTTTTGGCTGAGGTTTGCACTCCTCACATCTCAAGATTTACAACTTTACAATCACAGGACTGATTCACACCAACAGTGTTGTGGCCAGTAAAGACCTCAGCCATCAGCAGCTGGAAAAGCCCTGCGTGTTACATCTGCTGTTTGATCAACTGCACATACACTCATGTTATGCAAGGCTCGCACAGTGGGTACTTTCATTTATTATTCAGATATTTACGACATCAGGATCTAGTGATTACCATCTTGTTTTTTTTGTATGAGCTGTTCCACAGACATTCAGGTTCTTATAGTGAGATCTTAAAAAGAAAAAAAAAACTTAAACCCTGTTTTCTCTGGGTAATCCAAGGAAATTTTAACTGTCGACAGGATTAATGAGTTTGTAAGAGATCTGATTGATGGACAGATGAGTCATTGTTGTGCATCCGTATTCTGATGAGACCTGATAATTGGACTTTTTTCAGCAACTATTTAAAAAAGCAGATATAATCAACAGTAAATTGTTTTTAGTATATTTTAGTAAATTTTTTAAAAATGTAGATCTAAAAAAACAACAGCCTGGCTGATGTGAAAGATAAATTTAACATGAAGTAGTTGGCCATTGAAAGAATATTTAGGGTGATATACACTCTTCAGGATGCTGTGTTTTATTTCAATTTCACTATAAACTTACAGACAAAGGTATGTCCCAATATCTGGGAAATGGGAATTATAGATCATTATCATATATGTGTTTGATCTATCTGAGGTATCTTTTACCATATGTGAAGGATTTTAGAATTCTGGCTTATCAGATTTATATTATACCGAATTGTACTTAATTTTGCCTGGATTCACTCTTAATTCTGCTCTGTGAGTTTTGTGCCACTTGGAAAATTACAACAAATAAATAATAAAACAGCATTTAGACAAGGAGACATTTACCCCCACAAAGTGCACATTAACCGTTGTTATTTTCATTAAAGGAGAATGGTTGTTCACTTCATGTTTTATGCATAAAGTTTGGTTCATCTGCATACAAATCAAGATGCACTTTGCCAAGTACATTTTTAGGTTAAATAAGTTTCCTCTTTGTTGTTTGAGTAAAGACTGCACATCATTCAATGTTTTAGAAAAGTATTTTTGTAAAAAACACAGCTGTGTTATTTTGTACACGATTAAAAAAAAGTTTACAAGTGTTTATAGTAACTCCTCTTATTTAGTAAAGGGGTCGTGGGTTTGTTTCTTTTTGGTCACTTGCAATTACAAAATCTTAAGAAAACATTAAATATAGTTCTTAATCCATCCGATAACCGTCAAGTCGTAAATATCAATGAATGAGTGGGTAAATTCTTTTGTGAGCTGCACTGACATTGTGATTGTCTCCCAGTCGTTGTAACCGAGGATCAGCAGCGACATGCGGCCATGCAGCAGGAGATGAAGACGAGCTCGGAGTGAGACGGGAGCTTGGCTGGGAAATGTTTTGCTGGATCGACGGCAGGCAAGTCGAGAGCCATAAAAAAAAAATATTAAGTTCAATGCAGTCTCCATCAAGTCAGACTCCACTCCCTAAAATGAAAATAAAATGTCTTTTCAGCACATTATACATTTGTTATTGGTAGGAGCATTCAATGAATCCCTTTGATTGTACTAGTGTTGAATTGAATGAACAACATTATTACTATTCAACAGTTTTGCACCATACATTTTTTCCTTATTTGTGTAATGAGCCGGTGATATATTTTTTGTTGTTTTTAATCCTAAAAGATCAGAAAAAGCATGACGAGGTGTTAATGAGTTGGTAATAAAAGAAAAAAAACAGACATGGCGTAGATTTAAATATAATATCACAAGGCTTTTATAGGTAAGAAATGGCAGAGTGGGGCTGTAAAAACTGTAATGACACTGAGACTATGTCAATATCAAGATAAAAACAGACAAACATCTCCATCCACCTCAACATCTCTTTCCAGTATTTAAAAAAATGTTTTCCGATCCGTTTTGATATTTATTGAAACCATTTGATGACTTCTCAAAGTGACTAATGAGTTAGAGCAAGGTAATATTAACACGCATCTTGGCAGAACCCTGGAAAATAGTTTATCAATATTAGAACAGCGTGTGGAAGCCGCAGGAAGGCGAGTGTTTGTGGGGACCAGAGCTGCGTTATGGAATAACAAGAAGATGCTGTGATGAATTCTGAATGAGATGTTCATGCAGTGGTCAAATTGATCAATTTGATCTACTTATATGTCTGAGTGCATTCCTTATATAAAGGTAAAATGGGCTTTTCTTTTTCTGCCTTAGTGCCTCCCAGCTTCTTGGTTAGTTTCTATTGTGTTTGGGAGAGGCAGATGGCCGATATGTGTGTGTACATATGTATGTGTATCAAGCCATTACTTTTGTAAAGTGTTCTGGGGTTTCGTTCATATAACATTCACACCAGATTGTGGCTGACGGCAGGAATGCTGATCAACTCCGGTTTTTCGCCTGCTGTGCTGTTACTTTGCTTTGGTGCCGATCAGCACAGTCGTTTGATGTTTTTATTAATATAGTAGAACTTCGATATTGGACTTGTGATCTGTGATGATGTGATGTGATTCATCTCTTGACATATCTCCAGGAGAGGATGATCAAACAGAGTCCGAGAGGAGATAGAAAGCCTGACAGGAGCTGGGAATGTGGAAAATCCACGGTGGCAGTGCCTTCATGTGTTCTAGTAAAGTGCCACTGATGTCAAGGTGTGTATTTCAGTGAGCAAGGCCAATGTCTAAATAATGCAGTTGCTAATGTAGTGTTGTAGGACACTCCATTAGCTCACACCAATGCAGCGTCTGCTGCTTATAAATCCTTCAGTGAACACTCCTGAGAAGTTCATCAAATACGTTAGCCAAAAAGTTGACTAATCTTTCAGTTATATCTTGTTATTGGTCTGTAAATTGTTTCCTAAAGTTATGTACACTACTGTTTATAAGTTTAGGGTCACTCAGAAATGTCCTTTTTTTTAAAAAAACACTGTTTTCTCAATAATGACATAACATTAAACTAATGATAAATACAGTCTATGCATTGGTAATTTGACAAATGACTAGTCTAGATTTTTAATGCAATATCTTCATAGGTGAACAGAGGCCCATTCCCAGAAACCATCACTCCATTGTTCTTATGCTAAATTGTGTTGTTAATTGCATTAGAGGGCTAATGGATTAGAAAAGCCGTGTTCAATTATGTAGCTGAAAAGAGTTGAGCTGGTTAGATGGAGCATTCTCTGGAGAAAATTATTATTTTAAATAAAAATCATTATTTCTAACCATGTCAGTGGCTCTACTACATTTTATGTGGGACCTTTAATGGACACAAAAATGTCTGGGTGCTCCTAAACTTTTGAACAGTAGTGTACTTACAATACCAATAACCACTTCCTTTCTACATGATAATAGAGACATTTAATAGAGACTCATTAGGGACGCGGTCAGCTGACTCGACCACCTGATGTAACCGTCAGATTCAGGAGTTGTATCTCTTGGGAACTGCTAAGACGAACAAATCAGCTAAACAAGGCAATGTGGCATGGATAGATCTCTCCATTCTAGAATCATGCAACAGTCAATTTGCAGAAACCGCAGACTGAAATGTTCCGCTGTGATTAGGTTCGGACGTGTGAATTAGTCTTGTACGAGTCAAATTTTAGTATTAAATATGAGATGAGCTCCAGTGTGACTCTATGAGAAGTGCATAAAGGAAACCTGTTTTTTGTCATGTTGCTGTTTAGTCTTGTGTATCTCATCTATGAAGGAAGTCTCAAGCATCTCAAGCATCAAAAAAAGTCAACCATCAATCAACCATTACCTTCAGAGCGTTGCATAGGCCTTGAAAACTGAAAATCACGGGAGGAAAAGGAATGGAAAGTCGTTTTAGGAAGGGAAATCATTTGTCCTCAAGAAAATCATGCTAAAATGACTCTCTTAAAAAACATGGGTTGCTGCATCACTGGGGCATCTCCATTCTGGTCTTGTTTAATGATTACTTCACACACACACACACACACACACATCAGATCAGTTGACAACACCCACAATACTATCTCTCTACTGCTGTTTCTACTTCTCCTGTCTTTAGGGCCTTGAGGTAGAGGAGGTCCATTTTGCCAAGCTTCCCGATACTATAAAGCAAGCTAAGGAATTCCGAGCGATTCATTATTTGCATCTCTCTCTCTCTCTCTCTCTCTCCCTCTCTCAATTTTCCACCATTGTCACAGTAGAGGAGGGTGGACGCTTAGTTGAACTCTCATAGATAATTAAAAGGTAGTTTGTGATTAAATGATTTAAATCATCTGAATGAATTGCCCCGTCGGGGACCTAAATAAAGATAAAGTTATGCTAATATTGTTCCACCTTGATGCAGCCTTGAGCAGACATTCATTTCCAGATTATGATCATGGCTCCGCTTTTTGTTTTTTTTCATAGCCATTTCCAATTAACTCAGAGTTGATGTATTTGTATCGCTTAAGGGGCAATTCTTCTTGTGAAAAGCAGTGAGAGTAAGAGAGAGTAAGAGAAGGCTTTGTGCTGATGTTCTATATTCCAATTATCTATCGCTTGATGCCCCACATGTGTGACCTTAGGCAGGAAAGAGCAGAGGTAACACGGTTTACCATGTTCATTCTGACAAGCTGTTCAGACTGATGTTTGTGTGTTATGACATTTCTATGCCGATACGTTCCCGAGGCCATCAATAATATGCACAACTCGTCAAAGACGAGTTATGAATCTCAAAACGCTTAAAAGACTCTTCCAGCTCCATTTTCATTTTTTTCATTTTGGACATCCTGTTCAAAAGCATTTTTTGTAATCTCCGTCTAGCCTAAGAGTAGTAAGCACTTCCCACTTTTTATCTTGCTGAAATCATTTCTGAGCAATTTGCTACACATTATATTCAGAATGCTTTCTACCACAGGGTAAACTGACTCCCTGCGACTCAACACTTGTACATAGGATCTCTGTGTTTGTGCATGTATGTAAGTTTTGTGTTGGTATACGTAAATATCAGGTTGAAATTTTCATACATCTTGTGATGTATCATCACAGCCAAAGCCTTCTTTGGGGACGATCCTTGTCATGCGCTGAATTGCATCCACTGCTTTGGTGATGTGTTTGGTGTCATCGTTGCATTTTAAGCTGCGTCCACATTGTGATTCAGGCACAACGTCGCTAACGAGCTCACACTTATCCACACACCAAAGGCACAGTCCTCTGAAGCCATCGGTGGTTCAGTTTCTTGTGTGGACGCTTTTAAATGTTCATGCTGAGCTGCAGTCGTCCCACATGACCTGAAAATCAGTCTTCTAAGCCTAATAGGAGATAAGAAGCTGGAAACCTGAGCAAGGAAATAGAGCATATACCGTAACAACCGACGGAAAAATCCCATCAGTGTCAATCATCGTATTGATTGACATTGCAGCAGTACTGCAGTATTTATATTTGTTCATTACTGCACAGTGTTTCCCACAGACCAAGTAGCATTGTGTGGTGCTAGGGGCTCTGAAACCTCTGACACCCCCTGTGTGTGGGTGGGACAAAATGCACTAATGGAGTAAGGCAGGTTTTTTGTTGTATAAATAAGAACCCTAGTGCACCAATCACTCAGAAACACAGAAATTCACACAGCCTGGATTTGGAAACTTTGCGGCCGCATGGCTCCTTCTGGCTCACGCGCTTTGTTGACTTTGTGAAGTCATGCAGTAGAGGTTCCCAGCATGCCACCCCCCCAGTGTCACACCAGCTTTTTTCAAGTGCAAATCAGCCAATTAGAAGAGAGTTAATGTAATACATAATATTTATGAGACAGACCAAAAATGCCTGGTGCATCTTGAAGCTGATTCATAATATAACCTATTAATGATGGTTAATGTGGTTTACTGTAACTTAAGTTGTCTGTATCAACTATTTAAATTTATGTTTCAGCAACTTGATATTAATCCACTCAAAGCACTTAAAACATAAAAAACCTATTTACCACAGCTTGAGGTTTTCTGATGAAAACAAAGAGTATTCAATCCACAATTTCTGTTTCTTTGCTCACAAAGTCTTTGTTTATACTTTAACCTAGGCTACTACACACAGTGATATAAAAGTGTTGAAGGGGCTGTCACCATCTTACTTCAGCTTCATGGCCCGATGGGGAAATATAGGTAGGCTAAATTTCTGCTACCATCCTGGTTTATTTCCCTGTTCCTTCACCATATGCTCTGTGCAGCTGTTTTCTCGCTGCCTTGAAATGGTCCCTTCTTGATGGCAAATGACATGCGATGCACACTAGTTGAGAATATCTTAATAATCTTAACACGCACGTTCACCTGTCTCTGGGTGTCACTTTGTGTTTTTCCTGAGAGCCTCTGCAACCTGCAACGTTCAACAAACTATAGGCAGCTTTATTAGATCTTGATGAAGATTAACTCCTTAAGGGTACAGAAATTTGGTAACAAATGACAAGACATTTTCTGGTACTTGTTAATACCAAAGCAATTCTCATCACCTTTAAATGCACCATCTGTAGATTTAGACCAAAAACAAATTTATATAATTCATGACATTGGTTTGCAGATGTAACCCGTATTTTTTTCATAAAGATAAAAATAACAAAGCTGCAGCTTTTCACAAAATATTTAATAAATATTATTAAATATTTTAAAATATTTAATAATATTTATTAAGAATTTTAGCTGATTTGAGTATGTTGTTTTGACAATGTTTTGCTTTTTTGTGTCATCACCATTCAGTCATTGTCAGACATCATCCGGAAAAAAAATGGGACTAAATGTGTCCATATATATAAAGGTACCTCCTTACTGTACTCTGAATGAATGAATAGATGGGTGCTCGTAAATAATTTGTATTTCCTTTGCCTGATTCTGCAATGGTTTGTGGTGTTTTAATGGATCTATGGCTCTTTGTGCATCAGCTTGTTCATTAACATGGCATAATGCGGACTATATTAGATCTTATTTCGATGTCCGTCATGACACTTGGAGGAAATTGTTTAGAAATAAGAGACAAACAATGACTGACATCCCATAGTGCCTTAGTGCTTCATCAGGGCCATCACTGAGGCAGCAAAGATGTGCCATTTGATGAATTCTCCTTGCTGGTTTTGCATCCGCTGTTCTCTCACATCTCTGTCAGAAGCAAAGCCTCAAAGGAGAGCTGCAACCCAGGGAAGGAGGAGGTACATTAGCTGAAGGGAAAACACGAGAGCGGACAGTCTATAGTACGGTGTTTGATGGGATTTATTTTTGTGAGGATTTGTTTTTTTTATTACCTCAACTTCTCTCACAGTGCAGCTTTCAGCAATAGCAGACAGCTGTTGAAGCTGGTGGAAAAACAACAGAATTAAGCAGTTTCAGGTTGTCCACCAAGAAAAAACATCTTCAGAGAAGAAGTGAAAATGAAACACCTAGTATCAATAGAAGAATTGATTTAATAAATGATAATAATAAATACATCCAGGAACATCTAATTTAATCTTTGTCCCCATGCATTCCTGGTAATAATAATGCTTTAAAATAATCTTTTATTCATGCAGCTCAACATTTGCTCTAAACTGTCAGCCATTTTCTATACCTGCTTATTCCTCACTATGAATAATAATAAACCCAACACATTAGGTCAGACAGGTCACCAGCCTATTGTGGGGCACACACAAATCACTCTCACTTATGGGCAAATTGAGTCTGGTAAGCATAAGCTTGTTGTCGGACTGTTGAGGAAAGCCAGAGAATCTGGAGAGAACCCACACAGGCAGAAGGGAGAACATGCAAACTTCATGCAGAAAAGTCCCAGCCCAAGAACTTGAACCTGTGGCCTAAACAGAAACTGACATATATAAATATCCTGACACAGTGGTGCCATTGCAAAAAAAAGAAGGTTTTCACAGGAATTGAGTGAAGCAGAATCTAGCGAAAACACGTTTAGGTTGATCATGCTCGAGGACAGAGAGCGACACCTGTCTCCTTCAATGAGGACAATCCTTCTCCTTAACAAAACACAATGTGACTCTTCACCTCTTTCCCTGCCAAATATAGGCAATGTTTAAAACAGGGGTCACCAACCCCCTGAAGGGCTACTGTGGGTGCAGGATTTTGTTCCAACCTGGTAGTAGTAGTAGCAGTAGCCCTCCAGGACCAGTGATGATGACCCCTGGTTTAAAAGTTGCCGGCCTTCATCAGCTTTTTGTACAAAGTTGATCTTAAACATCCCCATTAGTTTCTATTAATAATTACGCAGGGAATATATAAAAATAAGAGAACAGAGCTTGTCCATTTATTCATTTTTTTTTCATTTTATCTATGTCCCCCACAATGCACTGCAGTCACGCATTTGATACATGGAAAATACAGTATTAGTAAAATATTGCAATCGTCTGTAGGTATTTGTCGTGATTTATACAAAGCAGGAAGGTGCTACGCCTACAACAGGTGGTTAATCTGTGATAGCTTAGCGTACATGGGCAAGTGTATCTCATTTATTCTCCATCCACTTTCCCTCTGCTCTCCAAGTGGTCTCCACATCATGTATGTTGTTATGTATTACCAAGAGCTGAGGGGGAGTTAACAAGGGGAAATGAAACAACTAATGAACCGTGGCTATATGACATTTGCTATGGCCGGAGCTTTGTGCAGCATTAGCCGTGCATACGAGGCGTTTTTTATTCCCCCCCATTTCCTCGGGTGACCAATTTTTGTCAGATGATCTGTGTACCTCTTCCATTATAACAGCGAAAACATCAGAAAGTCTTCTCAAAAGCAGGGAAGCTTGTCATAAAGAGAAGGCGGAAAGAGTTAAAATGAAAATAATTGCTTTGGGTCTGAGAGCGGAACATTTATCAAAAACAACACCAGCAGGAACGAGCTTTATCAGGTCGTCTTAAAGCTGTTTGCAATTCCTAATTTTTCTCCCCTACGTCCGTAAATAACCCAGCATGAATAATTGAACTGAAAGATATGCATAGCCACAAATTAATTTGAAAGGAGGCAGCTTGAGTAATGAAGCCATCATGGAGCCCTATGTCTGGCTGGTTCAGATACCATGGAAACATGCCAAGCTCTGTTGAGGAAATCGATGGACAGCTTTTTAAACCTGCAGTTTGCTTTCACACGACCAATTCTGGGCTACTAAGCTTGGATTAAACCCTCTGAGCATCAATAAAAGACAAGACGGGGATAGAGGCAGTAGAGCAAAAACCACTATAGCCCCTTTATTACCATCACATCCCACAGATAATAGTGTTGTAAGGCAGAATGCAGAGATCTGTTACCTGGAAACCCGAAGAAATCAAACAATGACTTTAAAAAAGAGAAGCTGTCCTATTCTGTACCAACCGAAGACACTGAAATCAGGAACGTGAAACACTAGCCGAAGTAATTGACCCCCAATTATTTCGGCCAATCTTCCTGATCTGGGTGAACACTGAGCAGACATCCTCCAAACAAACATGAAATATATCTCATCTTATCGCTCAGTGCCTAAATTTAATAAATGATTGGGTTTGGCTGGGCAGCGTTTCCCAAGTCGTCTACTTGAAGGCGGTGCCAACGTTGTTGGTTAAACACGTGTCATTTAACCCTCAAAAGTTAACCCTTTCCTGTTGACTAATACATCATTGCGTTTTAAATAAATAAGTTCTGCCATTTTTCAAACACCAAAAACACCAAAAAAACGCACTATGAAAAGAAGTCACACTGTTGGCATTATTATTCGAAGTCCAGCTTATCTAATTTATACATCTGTGAAATTTAAAATCATACATCAACAAATTAATATTTATTTGTCACATGATTACATTGTTACTGCAGGAAAATATATAAGAATATATATAAAAAGACACTGCGTCAGAACAGGACAAAGTGGGAAAAAAAAAAAAGGCTGGTAGTATTTTTGCAGCCTAGATTTATGTACTTTGTCCATATTAAGTTGACATGGTTGCAGAGTTACTAATTTATTTCCTCTGTGTGATGCATAAGATACACAGTGTTAAGTGATCAATGTGGCTGCGTATGCTTATATGATGATATTATTTATAATCAACTTTATTTATATAATATATAATACAAAATACAACATTATCAATGCCATATCCAATCTAACTATATGATCTGGGAAGCTGGGAGTTGCGCTCATTTGGTGGCAAAAACCAAATTTACTAAACTTACTACACAGCAAATCCACACCTGCATATACAAGGTCAGTCTGGACGTTCGATCTGGTGAAAAATAACAATAATCTCTTTACACTCCCCTCACGTCCAAAGTGATAAATACCGATCCTTACGTGGAAATGACCATGGAAATGGCCTGGTTTCCTGTCGTGAGTTCATTTGATTAATGAGGGGGGGCACGAGGAGGGCGAGAAATGTCAAGTTTCCACATTATACTTGTCTAAGTTGCTCACAGTGAGCACAGGTAAACTCTCTACTTTCGGCAGATGAATGTGAAAAAAGCCTTTCTCGTGTCAAATTCTGCACGGACCTCATTCTGCCCAGTGAAGTTCAAAGAAATTCAACTGCAGGAACATCACAACACAGAAAAACACATTTTTGAGTGGAGGGGGCTGTTTCGGTTCAAATTATTAAATTATAGGATTGTGGCTGCCTGAAGGAGACATTGTTAATGACATTTCATGGCATTACATTATGGCAGATATACATCAGATTTTAATTTGGGTGACCTGGCCCTTTAAGGTGCTCGCATTGGTCATGGAAATAAATGTGGTCTAATCACAGCTCTCATGATTTGATCCTCACCACATGCATCAAGTGGAGTCAGAAGACGTGTGTGGGCTGCAATTGTGAATGATTGATGCAGTTCGTATTAAGTAAGTATTGTTATTATTATTAATTGACTTCTTCATGTCAACTGTCACTTGATAGGCTGAGAGGTTTTTCTGTGATGTATTAATGATCCAAAGCAGCGCTGTTGTGATGCTCCCCTGCTGTGATACTGTATGTGTATTGATGTTTTAAGCCCATTATATGAACATAAGTGGGCCTCCTGAGAAGAAAAGAGATTTCTACATTGGTTTCACATGATTTGATGTCAGCCAGTTACCATCACGACACAAAGTGCACCACTTCACTGTTTGTCACTTATTTTCTTTCCATGCACGCATTCTGAGAGAATGGAAATGTCATTTTAGGGTGAAAAAATAAGTGGTTTCTCAAAGATGTATCTTACATTCAACCTCTCCTTTTGATTGTCCCTAATCGTTCAAATTTGCTTTAGAAGCCGGGACCTACTCTACTTATTTTCTAGTCCTCTAATTTGAAAGAATATTTAATAACCTACAATATAATAATTAAATTTATTACTTCCTAAATCTTAAACTAAAGTGGAGGCATTTAAAAGTACATCTATCGCATAGCAAGCATGATGCCTCAGTGTGGTCTGTTTTTTTTAAATTAAGAGTACATACAGTATGTGAAAGGATAAGGTGTTACTGATGAATCCCACACATTACATTAGAGGAATCAGGCAGAGCTGTAATGGATCATAGGGTGAAGTCCATCTGTTCCTCCACATTTACAGGTGAAATGGTTCTGCTCAACCAATATTATTAGCAATTACAGGACATGATGAGCTCACTTGCATACTTCCGCTCAATTTAAATTCTTTCCTTTCTATGTCTCCAGTACATGCGTGGGTTTTCTCCTGGCAAATATTTACCTGTCTAATTAGAGGGAAGCGTGTGCGGCTGAGAACAATGACATTGATATTGTAGTTGGTCTATGGTTGTAATTCAGTAGTGGTGGCCGAGAAAGATGCGAGGAGAGACATTCGGTCCGTTGTGGGATATTAAGCAGCGATGATAAATATCCTGCAGGTTAAAGCTGGAGCGAGAACATTCCTTGGTGTTTTATTTTTTTCGTGCCAGCACATGACGTTTGTCAGGGCTAAATGTTGGCGATTGGTTATGGCAGATCCAGAGAACCCACCTTCTAGGAAGTTAACACTTGTCAAGTGGGTAGACTCTGTACAAATATAGTGTTTTATGAGAGTGTGGTAGGACCAGGCTAGAGATTGCCTACCATTGTCAGATAAACATGCAGTAAAAATTCATGTACTTAAGCCTCTTAGAATACATCCAGACTATTTAGAGTAGTGTGAGCAAGTGAAAATGGGACAACAATGGCTGAGCTTCTTAGCTCAAGTTACATGTAATGTTTTGTTTGAAAATGCTTTTTAATGTTTGCTTAATTAAAAGCTACGAAGGCAAAATTAGTTTTCCTGTGTATGACAATTATTACATTGTTCCGCTGGTTATTAGGAAATAAACAGATCAGCCGATACTAGTGGAACAGATAAGCTGGTTTATAGAGCATATTGTGTATTTTATGATCATTGTGAAACATTCTCCTGTGTTTCTATAAACCTTGAAATTTATTTTTAGAAGTAGAGACATTTCAGATTTGACCTCTGGGCCAAGGCAGAAGGTGAATCAAGCTCTAGCTATAAAAGTGTATTAATATTTTTTTTTTCTTTTTCTATTTTTTGACACTGTCTTGTCTACAAGGACTTTGCTGTACCATGATTCAGCATCTGGACCACAGCTGTACTATCAATCTTCTTCATTGTTGCTGTTGAAGCCGTCAGAATAAAAGCAATCATTAAGGACCCTCATGTACAGTAACACTATGTAACTTAAGTACTCTTAAGTTTATTTCAGTAATGCAAATTATGGCAAAGATATACAGAATTTGAAGAGTGATGGGCCACTAGCTGGAAAAATGCATCGCTGAGTTCCATGACCTTTCAAGGTCAGAGAAAGATTGCGTTCAGAAAATAAAACCTTTGTATATATATAGAATATATGCAAATCCAATCTGATTCAATTTCCCTCTATGTGCGAATGCCCAGCAATAAGCACAAAAGCTTAGAGGCAACTGGGCTGAGGCTGATACACATAACAGAGTACGACCTCTGATGCATGAAAGGCAGAAGGAGTAGAAACTTCTGATACACAAAGTCGGGTCTCTGAGGTGAAAGTTGAAAAACACAACATAAAATAGTTATTCAATGACACTGAACAGTGGTAATGCAGCATAGTCTTTTATAGGACCACATCCATGAATACAAGTTTCAAGTCTCTGCAGATATTTTTATATTGTAGGGTATAAATTCAGGTGGCAGCCTTAAAGGTAGAAACTTGTTTCTAAAATGTAAACCACCACAGTGTGTAATGGACTAAATACAGTGTGTATGATTGCGGTGATCTGAATTTTTTTTTTTCCTAACTACAAGTACTTTCAGCTATGTTTAGTCTGTTGAAGTGACTCTGAATATCTCATTCAGTATAACACTCCTATATAAAAGAACAGAGTGCCCTCTAGAGGAAATGGTTTACCCAAGCCATTTGAAAAAAAAGACAATGTAGAATCCTCAGATATTTTACAGAACAGGCTCCATGTAAAAGGGACGGTTGAACCACTGACAACCCTTTTTGAAAATGGAGCTTCAACACATACAGTTATGACTAAGTAACGTCAAAGCGCCATGTGTTTAAAGATCTTACACTTACAATTTAAAATGAGATTAATAATATTGTATTTCAATCAGTCTCTTAGAATCTCCAATTAGCAGTTATTTGAAAACAACTTTGACTGTGTTTTTGATGTGTGTATTATTTTTCGACCTCATGCAGCTTTGATCTTCATCCACAAGATGTCAGTGCTGTCACATAGATCAATGAACCAGTCAAGTTTTGGTTGTGGGTTTGCACAGTAATTACGTGATTAGTTTAGAAAAGCAAAATAAAAGATTTCTTTATTGTCCACCAGAGAAAATAGAGAGTAGTAGAAAATTGTCTTGCCCATCAAATCCTAAAATCAGCACAAGTAGCTATGTAACATATAAAGCATAAGAAATAGTGGAGACGGTTACACAATGGTACAAGAGTTACACATACAGTTCAAATAAAAAAAAATTCTTCACTTGTAATTGTAAAAAAGTATAAGATCATAGACTATAGCACCACCACGAGTCTCGACTAAAGGATGAGAACTGAAGAGATGTGGGTAATAGTCTGGAAAACAGATCACTAAGTACATCCATCCCTCCGGCCAAACATTGGCCTTTACATTACCTTACACATTGTAAGCAGGTGTATTCATAAGTTTTATTGATTATTTTTAGTAGGTGTATCATAATGTCACTGAAAAACACAAATCTTTGCTAATGCAAAAAAAATGCAAAAAAAATGCATAGTTACAGGACAACGTACACTGAGACTTCCTCTTGACTCTGACTGGGATCAATGAGGGCTTTGCCAGATCGATCCCTCCATCTTTGTTGTGCTTGGCATATATCTGCCATCAATCAGGCGGCGGTAGACACCTCCCAAGGTCAGAGCCCAGGTTGTCAATAGCAGACATATTATGATTCAGCACTTTCTTGACAGGCAGCAGCAGCGTCTCCATCTGATGCACATCTCTCTGACCTGCACTGCCACTGACAGATGGAGGAGCGCCTTTAAGACGGAAGGCTAACCGTTCAGGTGAAATTTTAAAGCGACGCCAGAGAATTATTTAAA
Organism: Eupleurogrammus muticus; assembly: GCA_036785175.1. Taxonomy (NCBI): domain Eukaryota; kingdom Metazoa; phylum Chordata; class Actinopteri; order Scombriformes; family Trichiuridae; genus Eupleurogrammus; species Eupleurogrammus muticus. The sequence goes on from JAYKQN010000021.1 coordinate 1,046,322, forward strand.
CCCGGGGTGGACCAGACCAGAATAATCGGCTCCTTCCTCGGGTGGATGCAAAGGAGGCTCTGCTGCAGCTGGCAGGCAGGGGGCTGCCACTTAGTGTACATTATTTATCCAGAAGATTATTCACGGCGCTGCTTTCAGCCCAGACACCTTCCTGAATAAGGAAACTTGTGCTGATCCTATGCTGACCGAGCCGAATTCACAATACACGCCGACAAAACCCAAGCAGAGAAAAGCTTCTTATCCAGCGCTGTATCACAAATAACGGTGTGTGGCTTCTTTCAGCAAAAGCCGGCAAATAATCCAGTACATCTGAGGTTTATTATTAGTGTATTTCACATATATGACATCACATCTCTGTGACAGAGGTATGAAGTAGAAAGAGACTGGTGATCAGCGAGCTTGGCACTGGTGAAGGTGCTGCAGGATGTTGTGGTGAATCCAGCTGTTCTACTGACCTCCCTCCTCCGTCCTCCCAGAATTTCTGCAGAGTCCGATGAAGCTGCCGGTGCTGTAGCCAAGCACTGGCTGTGAAATAAAGACTCAGCTTCTGTGAGCCCGCATCAGAATAGCGTTAGACTGTATTTGTGTGTGTGTGTGCGCGTGTTCGTATGCGTGCCGAGGTTGTTCTTCTTCTTCTTCCCGGTCTTATGCTTTCCATCGGTTGTCTGCACCTGCGTCGCGGCAAGGTGACGGCTTGACCTTTAGTGAATGTCACATGTTCCGCGGATCCTCTCGCGGAGGTGCATCTCCTGCCTCGGCTGCCAATCACTGTCAGGCTCCAACTGCCCTGGAAGGTGATCAAATACCACCCCGTCTTTTCAACACAAATGTTGATTTTTTTTTCCCACCAATATGCAGGGATACACCTATTTCCAGCAGGGATTCTGATAAACTCCCATTAATCCAAGCAGGGATTCAGAGGTTTTCATTTCTTATCAAGTTAAATTGCTATATAGAAATATTGTTAGGATTTGAATATAATCCCCCTGGCCACAGAAAACCTGTATAGCCCTGGAAGGCCAATCGGAGCAGGAGGAGAGCATGTTGCTGTCACGAAAATGAAGTTGTACAGGCTACAGAAGGCACCTGCAGGTTGAAGGAGTGAAGTAAATGGTTCACAAGTGAAATGCAGCCGTTGCATTGCACAGTTTGGGCTAACAGCAGCAACAAATAAACTGCATGTTATTTTCTTGCAAAAAAACATGAGACACCAAGAAAACCTTAGGTACATACGTAGAAACAAACGTCGCTCCTGAACTGAAATTATTGAACAGTTGGCCACGGACACTGCAATGCAAGAATTACATGTAATATGAATTTCAAAACTGAAAAAATCGGAGCTCAGATCCAGCATTGGCGTGGACCGGAGCGGGCGGGTGTGGATTGAGTTGTGAACGGCGGAGAAGAGCAAGTAGCGGAGCGAATGAAAATGACAGCTTCATGCCCCCCGTCACCCCGGCAGAGGGGAAGACTGATGAGCCGCTTTTTCCCCTGCAAACCTCCGTCTCCATCCGTCATCTTCTTTTAAACTGATTTGCCGGGGAGAACACGTCTCTGCCATCAATTACGCGGGATTTTACCACAACAAAGCTGATCAGATAAAAATATCGCACAAGTTTTGCTCTCCTCCAGTGAACATGTCAAGCATCGCTCCCCCCGCTGCGGAGCCTGCATGAATAAACTGATTTCCAGGATCCTCAAAGTCGTTGTGTAACAGTCTGCCGCAGAGCTCATATTAGACTTGTTTATTCATAAGCTATGATTTCCCTCCTTTTTGCGCTGCCACAGAGCTCCTCGCTTGTGCCAACATTAGTTATGTGTGTTAGATCGGCGCCAGCGGTGCTATCAATCTTAATTATTGATGTGACATTATTATACCGTAGAACAACAAAATCTCCTAATGAACTGATATTCTGATGTAATTTCTGACTCAGTAAAAGATTTATTGCATAAACATGTTTATTTTAATGATGTGACAAATATCCTACAACCTGTTAGAAGAGATTTGGTACGATCAGTGGGGGATATTTCAGCTCTAATCAGTTTCAATGTGAACTTTATGCAACACTTTAGAACAACCATCATCTATGAATTGTTAATAGGTAATTCAATTTCAGTTGATTGTTATGGATAATAACGATCTTGCTTATAATCCGTTACAGCCGTCATAATTATCCTGACAGATATAATGGCTTGTTAAATGGATAATTGTGTATCTGCCATCGCTGCTTGTGGTTGCTGCAGCTGTTTGTGACATTGTCTGGGAAGGCAGGTTCCTGAAGAGGACACCCGTGTGTAATGATGACACGGATTTATCATTTTCAAAAGAAAGGAGAACATTGTTACAACAATCACCCGGAGGAGGCGATGAGGCAAGGGCAGGCTTCACGTGATGTTGTAATGTGAGTGTGGAACTTATCAAGTAATCAATAAACAATAATTATCCTATCGCATTGATAGAGAGGTAGCAGAGGGGCCCTAGTATGTGGCATTTACACTTACACTTGTTTGTAGAAAGGAGGTAATGTTCCTAATGTTCATTCAGTTTTTCCTTTGCTTTTGTTCTCATCAGTGTTTGTAAATGCACTGTGTGTGTACAACGCTTCTATTCAAATTTTGATTTTCATCTTAATTTAGTTTTGCAGAGGTAAAATTTGACTCACGAGCTGGAATGTGCATGGATCGGAACGGAATGTGCTGAAATTAGCTAAAGTGTTTTTCATCTAGTCAGGCACCAACTGTTTAGGATAGTAAAGCACAAGGCTTGAGATAAACACAAACATTTATCAGACCAAAAAAAAGCTTCACAAGCAAGTAGAGCCATACTCAAAATCACATCATAAAATGTGGGAATTGTTGTTGATCCTAAAGGTATGAATGGTTGCTTTAGGAGATGATATGAGCAGTTGTACACGTCAAAGGCAAAAGGAGCTACTTCTGACTGGCTGGAGAATCTGAGCCTCTCTAACTTGAGCAATTCTACTTGAAAGGCTTTAAATTCTGATATCGCCACTCAAGAGATTTTGGATGCTATAAAATCATTCCCCAATGGAATGGCTGCTGGCCCGGATGGCTTGGGCTTTGAACTGTATAAAATATATTCTGGGAAGGTGGCTGCCCTTCATTTGAAGATGTTCAACCATTCCTTTGAAATTTTGGAAATTCCCCTGCATACTATATGAGCCACTATCTCATTACTGAAAGGGAATAACGATGAGGCTGAGCCTTTGTCTTTGTCTTGCTATTGCGTTACTGAACAGGAATCTTGTGAAATTATCAGCACGTAGCACTGTTTTCAGTGTGAATTTCCATTCATTCTAATCTAGTCTAGTAAAGTGACAATCACTTATTGTTAGGATATATTATGAAGACAGGCAAAGGTTTATACCAAAATTATGGATCACACTTGGAGGCTTTAACAGTTAATAGAAGAGTGAATAGTTGAATTAGAATTAACAGGACTCCAAAAGAAAATAAATGTAATTTTGCCTCATATATGCTCAGCATGTAAAGAGTCATTATGTTTGCTAACATATTCGCCATGGCAATTATATATCAAATGAATGTAGCTTTAAAAAATGTGTGTATAATCAAGAGAAAGAACCAAAATGACACTTTCAGAGTCAGCTAATTATTCCCCAACATCTTGAATTTGAAAAACGTACATGAATATTAGTCAAAGACATTGCTTGAGTTGCAGAGTCCAACCAATTATCAGGTTTTGCAGGGCAGTCACTTTTTTACACGGGCTCGTGCAGGATTTCCAAACTGCATTGTGTGTTTATTTGTGTTCTCTCTGACTAATGTTTAAATTAGTTTGATGACCTGAAACATTTAAGTGTGACAAGTGCGAATGCAAAAAAAAAAAAAAAAATTAGCAAGGGGGCAAACACTTTTCATACCCCCTCTATATAGTAAAATGTCTAAATTTAAACAATGGTTTAAACACAGACTCATGTTGCATGAATATTGAGAATGCATCAAATCTGGTCGGTAGCTTCCTCTTGAAAATCAGTACAGCACTTCTCCTTCGGATTAATATAAGATAACATTTTCCGTTATTTTGTGAAGCTATTGGGGATACAAGCTAAATTACATGTGGGCCAGAGTGAGATCATACTGAATTATTTATGTGCTTCCTGCCCTGTGCCCCGCTCATCTCGATATGACATTCCAGGGGTAGCTGAGTCAGGCCAGGACATACCTTCAAGCTGTTATTACAAGCTCGTACTCCTCAGGCGGCCATCGTAGAAATCAATACGGTCTCCCCCCTGCAGGCTTTTCATGGACTTCAAAAGCAAGACAAAGTGAATGGGTTGTGCAAAAGAGACAAGATTAAAATGTTGAGGTTATGGCTGTTACCCTTTTAGCTGTATCTTCATTTTTAGGTAAAGTAGTCTTTTCACCGATCTGCACTACCATCAAGTAGTGATCATCAGATTAGCCGTTTATAGCGTGCAATTCAATTATTTCCACCAAGAAATCCTTTGTATGTCAAGGATCACTGGACAACACTTTCTCTTCTCCGAGACATTGACACAGATTTATTGTGGAAGCGATCGGGTTGTTGGGATGTGGGTGAATTGGTTTGGCTGCGAGTGTTGTAGCATCAGAGCGGAGCTTGTGCACACTAAAGTTCACGACTACGGGCAAGTTCAGAGAGTTCAGCGACGCGAACTCACTTCTTATTCCAGTTGAGTTGAACTCTGGTTTGTTTTCCCCCTTGGTGCCATTCATTTGGGAAGAATATGGAGGACGGAAGTTTGTCTTGATTTAATGCATCTTCTAAGAACACTAGTGTAAATGTTGTAATTGATGCAGTTAGGCATATTTAATACTTAATTCTTGCTAGAATTGGGAGTAATGTATGACAAAAGTAATGAATTACTGTAATGCATTGCTTTTTAATGTAAGTTGGTACAAATGTCACTAACATGTGCTATAATGCATTTTTTTCACCTGAATTGAAGTGGTGTTTTTTTTCTTTTTCTTCATATAAATTTGCTTAAAATCACCAGCGGATTTGAAGAACATTATAGTCAAAGGCACTTTGTGTGTTAAACCTGAAGAACTGTCCATACCAGCACCAGAACACCAGTACATTTTAAATATAGTAAATTACTTAAAATGACAGCAAGAAGTAATAAATGAGACATTACAGTTTTAAAGAAACTTGCCCCACGCTGTTGGACCTGGACTAGCACAACATCCTCCTTTAGGACCTTCTTCCTAAAGTTGTGTAATTATTTGACCTCAATCAAATGATCTTCAAACTTGTATAATGGAGTTGAAACTATGCATTCACCCTTTTTTTCCATTAAACAATTTCTGGAAGACGTTCCACAAGGTAACGTCGGCGACTCCTGGCAACACAAGGAATCTCTTTAGCCATCTCAAAGAAAAGCACAAAGTCATAAAGGGAGCGTCAGGATCTGAACTGAAGTAAAGGGAGATCTGAAACGAGGGTGCCAGGAGAACACAAACCAGATAAGAATTACTAAGAGTTATTGGGATCCATGATAGCCGGGGGACAGGTGCTGAGGGAAGGAGATAAGGGACAATGGCACCTGTTAGAGAGGATGGCTAAAGGGGAAGTCTGGGGACACAGCACAACAGGTTCTGTTTGTCTTCTCAAGGCCGCGGATAATCTGATTACTGCCTCCATGCTCCGTGGGATGTCATTGGAGTCGGGTGCAATAACGGAGCGACGTTGTACGCCGGCCTAGGCTCAGGCGCCGTTTCGATGCCTGTGTGATTTGTTCAGGGCGTTTTGGCTAATAATAATTATTCTTGACTTGTGTTATTTAAAGGGATGGTATTTCATTCACGAAGAATGAAATATGTACAGCCCCGAAGCAGGCAAAGAGGTTACGTTAACGTTTTACTGCACAGAGAATAGAATGTGGTCTCTTTATTGTGCTTTAACAATCACGCGTCTGTGACATGTCAGAGGTTTCTGTCTCCTGTCAACCCCCAAACCCTCAAAGATATGAATCATTACTTGCAGAACAGTGAGTCGCAGGAGGATCTTCCTTCCTCCGCTTATTTCATGTCATTAGGTTTCAGAAATATGATGTGGTAAAATAATTAGCTGAGACTGACAGCTCAATATGGTTTTTTTTCAGATTAAAATATATTGAAAAATGATACAGTAACTAGTTTGTTGAGTTGTCTACTTTCACTATCCCAACTATTTCCACCAATTTTCAAGACATAGAGAAATGGTTAAAATTTCTACTTCAGTCTAATCCAGGGTCGCTTTATCGGTGCCTATCAATTTCCCCTTTGTGTTGTGATTTTACCACAAAGCTGTCATAAATGTACTTTCTATGAGCCGTATCTTCATTTCTCGTTTTTTTTCTATCTACCTTTAACCGGATGAAAGATTTTTGTCACTGGACTTCTGGGTCTTTAACCATCGAGAGCAACAAGCAGAGCGAACGTTAGCTGTTGGGTAACATGCAAAGCTGCCTCTGAGAAATACAGACACTTTTTTAAAACTTTTTTTTGTTATAACAGCACAATAGTTACACAGATTTTAATGTGAAATTGCATTATTCAGTGTTTGTGCTGCTTTAAATCACTGGGTCTGCTTGCTTTGGAGAGAGAGGCCATTGAGGATAATTCAGATATTGGTGAAAACTGAAGGACTGAATTGTCTTTAAAGACAAAAGAAGAAAAAGTTAAATTTCTTAAGCAATATTTGTGCTTGTTAATAATGTTGTGATTCCTCCGATAAATTTTACCACATCCCCACAGGTTTGGGAACAACAGCTTTCAGCCACATCTTTGGGAAATCCCAGCGCATAACACACGAGAGGCAAGGATGCACCCCAGACAGGTGGGGCACACACACACACACACACACACACACACACACACACACACACTGTTCCCTCACACACTCATACCTACGGCTATTTAGAATCTCCAGATGTAAGCAAGAGTTTTGGACTGTGTGAGGAAGCTGGAGAACCCACAGAGAACCCACGCACTGTGTAAATAAGACACCATGTGTAAAAAAAATGTGACCTTTTTAATGCAAATGAGCCTTTTTTTGCACAAACGATGTATCCCATAAAGAGTAGCGCTGCAGCCACATGCAGTGAGAGTGGAATTATTACTGTCTCCAGAGAGTTGGTGGTAACTGAAGCTCTTTCTCTCTCTCTTTCTCTCTCGCTCTTTTTCTTTTCAAGCTTTGAATGATATTGAATTGATATTGAATCCTATCAAATCTTCACTCTGACACGGAGGGAATCAAGTGGATGGGGTGGAAGGCTTATCTCTGACTTTCAGCTTGAAAATAAGAATGTTCCGACAGCACTGATGGAGCTCAGGATTCATCCGTGTACAGGGCTGCTTTATTACCAACAATTCCACCATATAAACCTGGAGTCTGAGTGTAACAGCTGACCTGTGTAGATGCTTACAAAGACACAGGACATTTATTACCATCAGATCCTGACCGCTCCAAGTAAATTTTGACCCGACGATGGTTCTGTTGATGAGAACTTCAAGTTGACCACCAATTGTCGAATGGAAAAAGTCTTGAGATCACCAAGGTCATTAAGATCCATCACCTGGGGACCATGAATGTCTACCAAATGTCACAGCAATTCCTCCCATCGGTGTTGATGTATTTCGCTTTAGACGGCGAGAAACACGCCAGTGCTGCTGCTGCACGAGCCATTCTGCTTATGTGGCTGAAAATACACACAGTGTATCATACTTACCTCTTCGTTTTACTTTTTATATGTTTGAGATTATCTGTCATGTTCACATCATGAAAGAATTCCCGCGACATTCTTCTGCATCTGCACACATCAACACTTGAGGAAAGTGACAAAAGACGAAAACTAAAACAATATGACGACAGTTTCATTTTCAAGATGCTGAGGGTTTTTTTGTGTGCGTGTGTGCTCCACTTTCTTTGACTGACAGTTTTGCAATACTTTTACCTTTACTTGGTGACAACTGGCGTAGTGTTGAAAGTAAAGCGGTCTTCTTGATCACTGAATTTGTGCGGAGAGAAATCACATGTCCTGGTGCAGCTAACAAAACATTCCTCAGAACAAAAGAGGAGGAAACTTGAAAGCCATGGGATGACATTAGAGACTAATGATTTTTTTAAAATGGCTTCTTAAGTTTGAGTTTAAATAACACTATGCGTGTCACTTCTAATTATAGGAAGGTTGGTGTTTCATTTTCACTTATTTTCACATGTCTTTGAACTGAACATCGCACGTCTCTAAAGGGCTACGTCAACGATCTGTTTTAAAAATAGCATTCACTGCATCTTAAGTTTTAATGACATTATGTTCAGCTGCTGAGTGTGGGGACATACGGGGGTTGTTGGTTCGAGTCAAACCCACAACAGTGTACCACCAGTTTAGCAGATCTCAGTAGAATCGCTCACAAAACGTCCTCACACTTCAGCAGCCTGCGAAGATGAAGATTTCCAAAGTGGATCACGTCTGGCTATTCATCATCTTCAGGCTGATTATGAATGCTCCCGCCATCAATCCGCTGAGATGAATATGAATAAGAGAATCTGACACAGAACATTAACCGTCCTGGTGAAGAACATCTGCTGCAAACCTGGTAATAAAAAAACCCACATTCAAAATTGTACATGTCCTGAATTCTCCATTAGATCTTTATTACAGACAGAGGAAGACAGGAGAAAGCAAAGGTGTTCTGTTTTTCTCTTGTCTTTTTATGTGTTGTCAGCTGAAACAAAAATAAATAACATAATGTGTGTAACTAACATAATGTGTCACACACACACACACACACACACACACACACACACACACACATTCCAGCAGGTACAGTTGCTGAAGCCCCCGGCTGACAGCTTAATACGACGCGGCCCTCGCGACACGTGTAAAATTGACAGTGTGATTTCTGACTGTTGGCGGCAGAGATTACCTCCCACAGGAGGAGGAGGCTGCTGCGGAACCCCCCCGGGCCGCGTGCCATGCGAGGAAGGTGAATATCGGAGGCTCTTTGTGCTCCTACGACACAAATCTGTGGTGAAAGCCGGTAGTGAGTGATCTCCATGAATGTCATTATGCCAGAGAAGTGCACGCCGCAGCGCTCTCTCATCCTTAAATGTGGTTAGCATTAAATTGTGATTGATCTCATAATTTAGACCATAATGGATATTTGTCACTTCATTTAAGATTTCTACGGTATATTAAAGTCAAAACCGATACTTGAGTTCTCCTCACTATTCGTGTATTCTGTATTTAAGACGTATTAGTACTCACTTAAGTTTCTAATAAAATCTTTGTATGGATTTTGACATCTTTGTCGACAAACAGATTTGTTCTGTAGAGTCAAAACTAGCTTTTATCAGTCAAGGCTTTTAGCACAAATAAAACCCTATCTCTCTCCTAAAGATTTAGAGCTAGTCATTCATGCTTTTATCACACCTAAATTTAAAATCAATGTATCTGCAGGAACCTCCTGCTGGCAAGTGGTTTGCAGAGTTTCTAAAATGTATGAGCTGCTGTTCTAGTGGGCTTAAGCTCCTGTCTCGTGGTGATAAATAGAGAATGTGCAGAGAGCACAACTTACCTGAAAAGGCACTTTATTTTATTTTGCCTTTGTCAAAGTCACAGTCGAGTTGCCATGGAGAACATTCATCAGTTTACCTCAAATCTGACGCCCCTTTTGATGCGCCCCGGGCTTTTCGCTGATTTGCTGTGAAGACTCATTAAAGATTCCTTCAACTTAACAGCCTCAAAATCGCATTAGCCGAGCATGGCGGCATCCCTGGCGACGCAACCCCACGCTGCTCCTGTATGAGCATACCTGCTGTGCATAGGGGAAGAGCTGTTTATCATTACACAGTTGTGCACAGGAAGTTCATCTCAGCCGTCTACTCTCCCAAGGTCAGGAAACTCAAGATGTGCATATTGATGATGGAGATGATAGGAAATCTCATGCGTTGGATCAAATGTGAATCAATGTCCGGAGAGAAAATATTTGGTGTTCAGTACAATATAATACACACACAGAATGCAAATGTGAGGGTCATTCAAAGAAACGCATATATCTCCCGGCTTTTCCTGTGTTAGTCAGGCAAACATGAAAAAACAAAGTTCCAATAAGTGCTCCAGCTTGCCAAGTCAATAATGCATGCAGCCAGTTAAATAATTGATTGCACACTTCATTACTTCATTACACTCCACGTTATATGCTGAATAATTAAGAGGGGGGATTGTTATCTTCTGGGGTACCTCGCGGGGTTCCTGCTTCTCTACAGAGGCTGGAGATGTTTTACATGACGAGTCCCAGTTAAACAAGGAGCCCGGTGGTTTACAGGCTCCGCCCATCCCGGGGGGGGGGATTTACGTCACCGCTGTCCACATGCATAGTAGTATAATGTCTTGCGAAACGCTCAGTAAGCTGTTAGTGGGTTGAACTGCTGCTTCATTCCTTCGTAAGAAAAGTCCACAAGTCCTGCAGCGTGTTATTTCAAGATGTGTTCACAGACCCTCCGAAAATCTTGGCACTATCACCTGATAGAAAACACTCTGAGCCTTAATTCGTGTATTTACAGATGTGTGTCTAACAACAGTTGTCTTGTTATTATTTGTGCACAAATAGAAATTATTGAACTTTCTCAGCTTTATTTGCTCATTTTGTGCAGATGCTGTTCGTACATCAATAGACAAGGCGTTGTATGTGTGAAGGCGCCAGCGTGTTGCAGCGTTGCATTTTCAGATTAACGGGACCTTGAGAACACAAATGACAAGCAATTGACAGATTATTCCGAAAGCCTTAATTAACAACACTACCTGTAAAATTTGCTTTCGCAAGTGTTACGGCGGCCATTATACGACGCCATCAACCCTTATTGCACAAGTGCTTATGAAATCTGCCTGTTTCCTCCAGCAGCAAGTTCATCACACAGCTGTGGCACTCCAGTAAACTGCTTTATGGGGCCATTTGTCCATAATGTGATGCATTTAGGGCTGTCTGGCTCAACTCCAAATGTGTGATGCTAAAAGCTCTTTATTCTGTGTCATATTAAAGATGGACTGCGTGTGTGTGTCTGTATTTTGGTGAAATACCATCCTTGATGATTCAGCAAGTTCCACTACCCTGTGTGTGTAATGTGTGGGCTCACCAATCATATATTAACACCTTTGGATTCTTGAATGCAATGTCCACTTTATCGTGCTGAGTCCTGCCTTCATGAGGACTGATCTGGTGTCACGGCTCAACTGTGATTGTGTAGTGAGATACTGTCACAGTCTTTGTAGATAGAGATAACTGAACGTATTTTATCATTGAATTGAAATTGTTACTTAACAAAAATACAAACGTATTATCAGTGAACTGTACACTTAAGCCCTAGGCCTATTTTTTCAGTTTTTTAATAAATGATAGTATATATGGAATATCTCTATAACCACAAAGTTTATGTATACTGTGTTTTATTACAGATAAAATACTCTAATTAATCAGCAAAATACTTGAAATAAGCTAAAGTGCTCCAAAAATCAAATATTATATATTATACATACATATTATTACTATAAAATCATTGAATCACAATGAAGACAATTACAGATCTTTAATATAATAATAAAGGACCCACATAAATAATCAGCTCAAACCTAAACTAAATAGTCATTAGTTAGTGCTCTATTTAACTGTTTTATTGTATTAATGGAAATTACTAGCATAGTGTTTTACTACAGATAAAAATACTTAATACTGTTTTGTGTTGTATCTTAAGTTTTCTCATGCAATATAGTATACAGATGACCAGGATAGTATCAAACAAGGATCAAAAGTAAAACTATATTTTGGATCATCGAGGTGAAAAGTCTTTGGCTAAAATAGTACTGCATCATATTTTTATGTGTAATACACATTTAAAACCAAATGCATAGCACTTTTTTAAGGAAAGGACAGTTAAACAACAGTTCAAATATATAACTTTATGTCAAATCTTTATCTAAAAGTAACTTTCCGTCTAAAGTGTACCTGAGTGGAGTACTTGGGTGAACATGTTCGTTTATTTCCCACCTCTGTCCTGCACCTTGGCTTCAATAAGTGCACAGCTGTTGGCAGTTTGCAGACTAAAAAGCTAATTAACTAGACATCTGCAGCCCATTAAACACATTAACAAGACTAAAGCCACGCGCGTGGCTCTTGTGAGGCGCCCGTATTGGAGTGAGATGCTCGCATCAGCAGGCCAACACGCTCACACTGACAGTTCTAGCATGTTGGCCGTGAGCAGGTGAGTGATTGTCACAGCTGATGGGTGTAAATTAATCTGCATTCAGGAGGCAGCAGCGCGCTGTACCTGGGGAGAAAGCTGGAGAGAAGCAGGAGGAGCAGGACAAGTGGACTTGGCAGGCATGAAATAAATGAAATTCTAGCGTCAAATCAGTGTCCTGGAGTCATCTGTGCTTGGAAAGGGAGTTTTTGTTGCAGGGGAATGTTCGTGTCGGCGTTCCTCAAGTTGCGCAGCCTCCGGTCGAACAAACGGTGCTTTTCGTTGTAGACGCCAAAGAGCTCACGCACAAACTCTCCACCGGCCACACAGGCGATCAGTCCTCCTCCATTGGTGACAGCGGCCTCCTGCTCCCCGGCCCGCGGCTGCAGCCGGGCTGCTCCGGGGTCAGCGGCGGCGGGGAGTGAACTGGACAGTCGCCAGGTGTGATTGAACACTTCATCCCCTGCAGCTGCTCATTCAGGCCTTTGTTGTAAATAATGACTTCCTCTTCTCTTTGCCTGTTCAAGATTGTCTTGTAGCTCTGCTCCTGTTACTTGTGTTTTTTGTTGGTTTACAGGGAAAAAAGTGGCTTTTGTTCTGCGTTGTGAGATGTCATTTGTTTATATTGTAAGGCTGTTACAGTAAACACGTAGACCGGTAGATTTACACAAGAGTCGCGCACAGACAAGATTCTATAAAGGAGAAATGGTAATTTGATTCAGTTTGTCTGCAGCAACTATTGCATATAATTATGAAAATGTGCTGAAATATAAATCACCCTATATTTCTTCTTATACAGCATCACCGCTGCAACACTGCTGCAGTTCTATTATTTTCCTCTACAATGGAGCTCGCTGGCGGATGGGATTTATTGTATAAACTGGACGCAGGGCTGCAACCTCAATCAAACACAAACAAATGTAATTTTTTTTTTATGCATGTGATTTGTGTGAAAGCAGTAAATAATCATGTGCAGTGTTTAAAGCTACCGGGTTGTTTGATGGGATCTGTTAGCACGGAGCATGTCACGCACTTCTATTTTCACCCAGTGCGTTTACAGCTAAATCATGCTAGGCTCAAAATTGTTTTGGGGCCTAGTCGCACTTCTGTCCTTGTCCCAGTTTACATATAACAGAGAAAAAAGAATAACCGACAGGGTCTTACCCCTCATGTGGTGTCACCAGCCGTTGCAGCAGGTTAATACGGACATAGAAACAGTCTAAGCATGGTTGTGGTACTGAGCCTGGCTACCCAGGGCCCAAGTCCAGAGTTTAATATAGTATCAAACATATTGATAACATCATGAGAGAATGAACTTTGTTCCAGAGTGCTATATTGGACATTCTGCTGGCCCCCTCTTAGATGCGTAAAATGGTTTAGTCCACCCATATATATGAATTTTAAAAATCTGACCATAGTCAGACATACGCAATAATTGAACGTTAATATACTGACTCTCCTACCTCATTCAATTAAAAAAAATGCTCAGTGAGACCCATATTTATTGTGCTCCAGCTAATTGTTAGTCATTCTGGGTCCACGCCACAAAGTTGCCCTCTTCATTTTTAATGATAATGGATCCAGGAATTGGCTGGTCATATACAGTGTATATTCCGAAAGGGATATTTAAGCGTTTGCGGGAATACAGCTGAGTGGTCGGCTTGACAAACTACACGCCATTAGCGAGCACCATGAGGGAGCTTTTAAGACACGCCGCCTTTGTCCCTCTGCACTCATCAACATCCTCCACTTACGGCTACAAGCTGCCGTCATCTTGCTGCAAAGCCGAAGCCGCAGACACAGAGCCAGGATTGCTGTTCATTTGCGAACAAGTCAAAACAAGGAGCAGCAGACAGAGTGTGTGTGTGTGTGTGTGTGTGTGCGCGTGCGCGCGCGTGTGTGTGATCGTTTCTCAGTGCTCCTCCGGCTATTAAACATCTAATTGTTGCATGGAAGTAACACATGTTCAGCAGACGCTCTGTTACACCACTGCTGACTCCACATAAGCAGCCATTAGCTGTTCACTGACTGTTTGCTGTGGATTTGCATCTTTATGTTCCACTTCGGTGGCTTCTGCTATGCAGGTGACTACAAAGGCTTTATGATATGAAATGACTTTAAAAGGCCTAGAAACCTGGCCTGAGGCTTTACAACAGGCAGAGATGACACACAAATTAACTTCAGAATGTGGCTTCACATGCACCGCTATGAGGTTATTAATTAAACTATGTACTGTAATTAGTGCTGGACAGTAAAATTGTTTTACTCATGGAAAGTAATGGAACCTCATATTTATGGCTTGGAAAAGAATTCTAGATTATGTCTTTAGACAACACGTCTTTTAAATTCCAGTCCATTAGGGTTTTGTGTATGCGATGATCTCATCGGTAGTTGTTGAGCTCTGCGGATTAATTTTCAGAATCTGTCAGAACAGCTTTAACAGCTTGTGATTTAACAAGCACTTAAAACATGAAAGAAAAGTGAGCCCCGCTCTACACAGAGAAAAACCGTGAAGAGGAGGACAGAGCATGTGCACGAGCTGCGAGAGGTGGATAATGGCACACTTGTCCCACGAGACGAGGACTGGCATTACTAACTCATCAGGGAGCAGCAGCAGTGTTGTGCAAGTTCACAGTTAACAAGAAACAGCTCAAAGTTTAGCTGATACACTTTAAAATGAACTGGTTCATGTTCAAAGTTGATCATTTTGAATGTTGAACTAATAGGCCGCAAAATTAAATCAGTCACATTAATTTCTTTTTCATATAATTTCAAAGATGTGTCTCATGTACTATAGAAATGAGCAGGCTATTCTTCTCATGATTTCAGCATTAAATCATCCAAAATGCTGTAGTAAACAACATTCACAATCATCACAGAGATACAGATATTTATAGAGCATTATACTGATAACTGTTGAACTGTATTGAAGATTAGAAAATTTTGATAGTGATGGTTTTAACTTGCTTTGTGATTTTATTCTACACTTTCCATATTTGAGCACATTTACAGGAACGAATGAGTCACATCAGGGTTACCGAAATATACAAAAATAAACAGTTGAATGAATAATACTTTGGCCGCCATTAAATGAATGAAAGACTGGGAGAGACAGTGTGAACATTGTGAGTATCACAGAATGAAAACCAAGCAGCAAAAATGTAATCCACTTCTTTTTTCTTTTCTATTTCTCCCCAATACGTTCTGTCATTCTTGCTCACATGCACAGAGGGTAAGGAGATCACCAGCGTCTCATACATGTCAATGGCCCCATGTTTGCAGCCTCACCCCCTAGACGATGCATCAGGAGTGCAGCACTACGCAGAGCTCTTTCACTTTGTTCATGCACCACCAGAAGCTTCCGAGTTTGACGAAATCAAAGTCATTACCCAGGAGTCAGTGGGCAGCAGGAGGATGATCACAGCAGGCCTTATGTGTCCCACAGCAGAGACTTTATCCTTCATCCAAAGAAGGAGTTAAAATCCTCCCGATATAGGACCACCTGCAATCCTGTGACCCAATTTCCATGCAACTGAGCCACCTCAGTTTCCTCACAAAAACTGTCCATTGCAGTTGAAAGCTAAAGAAATATTGTGTTACACAAAATGAAACAGCTTTTTTTTTTAAATTTATCTTGCCACCATAACTCGAAGGAAGGAAAAAAAAGGAAGATGTATTACGAGTAATCCAATAATATAGAAAACTGCAACCTCAACACTAAAGATAAATGTAACCTCTGTAGATGTGAATGTTCTGCCCGCAAAATCCCTAGTTCGGTTTGGACAAGGGCAGACATCGAACCTTATGTGTGGTGAAACAGGGTAGTAATGTTACAGTTTCAAGTACATTTCAAGGACATTGCTTCAAAAGAAAAAAAATGAATTTCTGCAGTCTTTGGAGAATATATGCTGTTATGGGGCTATGATTTCATATGATAAGAAAACACACTGCTGGATGAATGTTTTTCATGTAATTAAGACACTTTTTCTTTCTCCCACTGGAGTCATTCTTCTTTATGGTAATATGCATGTGGCCAATAACACTGCAAACTAAAAATGGTGTCAACAGTACAAAAATAGCCAATCGCTATATATATATTTCACATGCCGCAGTCAAGGCGCTTTTTGATTGTCTCTATTTGCATCTTCTGGGTTCGGCACTGTCATCTATTTTTGGGGTGAAGCTGATTTTGCCTCTTTCCGTTCCTCCTCCAGCTCGTGTTGGTCCCGTCTCTGTTGCTCCCCTTTTATGAGAAGTTTCAAAGCCGTCAGTGCAACACAAAGTGGAAGACATCATTTGAATTTCAAAGGACTGACACAACACATTGCCTCTATCAGCAGAGTAAAGGTCCTCTTGACAAGAAAGTGCCGTCAGAATTAATCATCCGCACTGAGAGTCCTCCCGGATGCCGCTTCCCGGGAATACGAACAAGCAGGGATTTGGTTGGAGAGGTAGAACTCCCCCCCCCCTGCCGCACCACCCCACCCACCCCGCTCGCTGCCATTCTGCCAAGCAGCGAACATGTGTTTTTATGGGACAAGCAGCATGAGGACATCATGTTCTCATTTGCGCTCCTCGCTCACATCAGTGTATTTCCCCCCGATTTGCCAAAGCAAATCCTAAATCGTGTCCCCCGGCCCCGGGAGACGTAAAAAACACAAAAAGCTGGAGCTTCTCCCGAGCCATAAGAGGTTCTGTTGGCGGGACATACGACACCAGCGAGCGGCAAACAGCTATCAGCCGTCATTGCCGTGAGCTAATTAACCGTCACTAATGTGAATCAACTTACTTTTTTTTTGCTCATTTGATTTACAGGGCCCGTCCCCATTACATCTCCATGGAGACAACGCAGCCTTTATGGAGTGTTGTGGGCGCCGCGCGCTAAATGATCCCATAAAAGGACAATAATGGCCACTCAGCATCGCCAGTGCCTCTTGGTGGAGAGTCAGATGTCCCTAACACCAGCCAGATCTTCATCTGTGGGTTTGCGATTGGATCCAGATGGTGAGCACACGCGCAAATGTTTTGTTTTAGTGACCACACACTTTCCGAAAGGGGAATTAGATCGTTATCACCAGATTAGCTTTTCCTAAATAGAATTCCGCAGTTGACTGAGCTGTTTCTACATACACATACATTCATTTCATTATTCCTTTTTCTGTGTGTGTGTGTGTGTGTGTGTGTGTGTGTGTGTGTGTGTGGTCCTAGCTAATATATTGGCATAGTGGAACAAAAAAGACAAATGGGTGGTTGGGGTGAAAGTAAACACTGTTTTCATTTTCGGTGCAATGAATCATACAAATAGAGCGATGGGCATATCTGTGAAGTCGTTCCTCCAAGGCCTTCATGATTTCACTTTTATCCTGTTGCCACATGAACAGTACAATAGGGCTGAATGATTAATTGCATTTGTGATAATGATATGCAAGATGCGATATGATAAAAGAGGATTTTTCTAACCAGAATGTGTGCGATTACAGCAGGATCACGTGACATTAGCAAAAGAGAGGAGGACTTCTCATGCTGCCCTTTAGACCGTTGCGCATCGGCCTCTGGCTTGACTTCAGTCTTGAAGAGGAACGGCACATTAGTTTGTAGTTGTAGTTTGCAGTGGGGTAACACTACAAACTTGTTCCAGCAATTAAAAAAAATATCACAAATGAATATATGACAGCTCCATGGCCAAAATGCTGAGTGTCAATGCACCAGACAAGCCAAACACCTCACATCTCAGGCTTTCCCACAATGCTTTATAGTCGAGAAATAGCTTTTATTTGATATCATTTATTTGGACTTGTTGCTTACATGATAAGATGGATGGCGTCTATTATCGCATGCAATAACAGAAAAAAAAATATGACTTATATCCATAGCTTAATATAGTCACCTTTAAATTCATGGATGTGTAGTGAACCACGTCACAGACAACTGAGCACAGATTTATGTACAGTACAAACTCAGTTCTCAGCTTTGGAGTCTTTGTACTGTAGTTTTAAACACACTGGATACTCCCTGTGTATCTACTTCACAGCACGATGCAGATTTACAAAAATCACCGGATGCTGCAATCTGACAAAACTTCAATAGGAAGATCCTTGAACACCTGGACATATGATCAAGGTGAAAGCAGTTTATAAACATGAGCTGCCAGATAATGCACATGCAGCAGTGTGCGTGGAAAGTAAATTCAAATCAGTTGTTTCTATTCTTGTATAATTGTTTCTCCACTAATGAATTGTTTCTCACTGTTTAGTCAGATGGAACTGTGGATGTGTTAAACTACTCCCACTGCTGTTGTAATGTTTGCCACACTTTCAATAAAAAGAGCCAGCCCCGTGGAACAAAGGAGTAGCCCGAGCCTAATGAGCAGCACACAGGAGGCCTACCTTTTATTATCAGCGCGTAACAGCCTCGAAATGAATTTACGTCACGGCGTCATGCGGCGCTCCCATCTCCAGCCGTCATTACCTTTTCAAGTATGTCAGACAAAGTTATTGCGTTGACATTGTCTCTGAATGTCAAGCGAACTTCTCAGAATCTTTAAGTGCTCAACCCAAGAAGTGAACAACACACAGGCTCTGCGTAACGCAGTGCAACATCCGGGTTTTTACCTCATTTCATAAAAGTCTGAACTTAGTCTTTCCTCTGGCAGATGAAACCAAAGTTGCTTGAGACATTTAGTGTGTCCCTCTCATCATTCTTTCTCTCTCCGGATGTGGGATGGGCTCCTGTCAGGAGAATCAATCTCCAGGAGCGAGGGAGGGGAGGGATGACACAGCAGCCATCGCTCAGCCACGCAGCCTCGCCTGATGGCGAGCCCTGCGATGATGGGAGGAGTGCGTGACAAGACAGGGACGAGGAGTGATGGGGTCTCTCCATCAGAGCCGAGGCTCTGTCAGCACGGTTCAACCCCCCCCCCCCTTTTTTTTTTTTTTTTTTTGCCTAAACCCAACTTTTGTGGAATCAGGTCCCCACCAGAAAACTGCTTATTCCACTCCTTTCTGTTGTTCTCCATCTGCAGACGTATATATATTTGAGAAACTGAGGGTAATCATTCAGCACTGATTAAAAAAAAGTGGACTGCCTGGTGAGATTTCTCGGTGGGAGGTAGCAAGGGATGAGCAGCGCTGATAATTCCGACAACCTGCCACTAGTCTGCGAGCGCCTCGGCATCAGATCCCAAATCTAATTTTCTGTTTAATTTCAACGGACCTTTTTTTTTATTATTATTATTCTCTCAAGGTTGTAACTCATCCAGCATGTTCAGCTTCCTGCAGCCATCTGGGGGGGGGGCAGATAATAATCTCAGAAGCGCCGTGGTTTCATCTCTCAACACCTCCACCCTGGTGACTTTGAACACGGTGTTTCAGAAGAATCAGAAAAGTGCGGACGTGAGGGGACTCGCTTTATCTCAAACTTGAGGAAGTTTTTTATTTTTTATCTCACACTCCTCGTGTCAATAAGGGAAATGACCTTCAACATCTGCACACTTTTGATCCCGAGAGCCAAAGTGGATTAGGAAGTATTATGAATATTCCCGTTTCACAGAGCGCGACCTGCCGTTGATGCGGCACAAGTGGCGACCCGTCTTTGTGTCCTCTGCTTACGGGCAGCGGTCCATGAGCCCCGGCTGAATACTAAACGCTCATCAGAGGCGCTGGCGGGCCAGAGGCCAGAAACCAGCACAAGTAGCGGCTGTGTTGCGCTCCGTCCGGCCAGGAAAGACTCACAGAGCCACGAACTTCGATTCTGAATAACTGCCGGTGTATAGAGCACCGCGTGTACCCCCCCACCCCCCGCGCTGCCATTTTTCTTCATTACGTCCACCCACAGACAGCACAGAGTGGAAGCATGTCAGCCGCGCTCGGCTGCTGATTGGGCGCCATCATTTATCGGCCTGGACAAAGGGCCACCGCTACAGGAATCAAAGACGCATCAAAGAGACGAGCAGGGCATGCCAAACCTAAAAATAGAGCTGAAACACAAATTAACATGACTGAATATGGATATCCAGACACTGTTCATTTCATTCATTAAAAAAAAACTCTGTCTATAAAAGGAGGGGGGGAGCTAAATAAAAAAAACAACAACTAAAACTAAATGATAAAGACAAATAAAGGTTCCCTGTTTTGGGTATTAGCATTATTAAGCAGTAAATATACAATTAATAAATAGTTCCAAGCACGCAGTAATGTAGTTGTAAACAGATACAACCTGGGTGTTTATTAATGTGTCTGTATGTAAGGATCCATTAGTTTTCTGATTTGATAGTCTTAGGAACTGTTTACAACATATTCATATACTGTACAAAAACTGTTATTGCAGCTATTTGTACACTGTTCCCAATATTTATTTCTACTTTCAAGCTGAGCTAAAATCACCTCGTGACACATTTGTTTCTATGTTTTTTTCTTTTTTTTTTGACAGCAGGGCACATTTCCATACAAGCTAATTAACATTCTTCTTCAAATGTATGCCACAATAAGATGGAGTCACAGAGTTGATAAGAATACTGTGACTACTGTAGCTGTGAGGAATTAGTGTATATTTATGAAAGATTTGTAACTTGTTTAAACTTGCTTTGTCTGTATAGCTAGGCATAGTAACTATTCTAAAAACCTTATTATTATTATTATTATATAGTTCTTAAATACAAATTTGGTGTGGAAATTTATTTAAAATTTCCTAGTCGTCGCCATGAGCAGGCTTCTTGAAAATGCACAAAAATAAAGGAACTGGGGCTGTAAAAAGGAAGGTTGAGGATTTTTTTTTGTTGAAGAAAAAAAGATGATCTCAAGAGACATTCCATGTAAATATATGTAACAGTGCTTTTAAGCTATTATATAAAGGTTGAACAAAGTTTGGAATTCTTAAATAGGGGGAAAAACCTGGATACAACCTATATACAAAACAGTCCTAATCAGACCTAACATTGAGGATTACAATTAAATAGTTCACCCCAGGAATATAGGAAGTTTAATTCCATCTGTTAGTGGGTGTAAAATTGTTGAGTTTGTTAAACTTGCATATGTTAACTTGATGAGTCAGCAGTAGCTACAGGTCATTAAGGAAAATTGCATCCTGTTATGATGAATTTCATGTCGCTTTGACATTTTATATTGTCCTTATTTTATGCCATAATAATGTTGGATGTTCATATTATGTGGTAAAGGTTTAAAATAATGAGGTAAATCCATCCATAAAGCTCAGGATCCTCTGAATACTCGTAATCGCCCAATACTGTAAATACAACTGAAAACACTGTATTTAATTGAGTTTTTTATTACAATAATCACAAAATACTGTAAATATAACTGAAATCACAGTATGTAATTGTCTTTCTATACCGTCGTGATTGCTTCAAGAATTTTTACTTTTGATTAACACTTCCTTGCTGGAAATGCTCACATTGTCCTCATTATCTGGCTATGTACCACAATCCTTTAGAGTAGCTATAATAAACTTCTCCTCAATAAAGCTGCTCTTGACTGAAGTATTTTGTCCAACTACAGACCTATATCAAACCTTCTCTTCCTCCCTAAGATCCTGGAAAAAGCAGTTGCTAAACAGCAGCTCACGCCTGGAAGAGGTTCCCTTCCTCTGTTAGTCCTTCTGAGGGTTATTCTGTTCTTTTTCCTGTTAAAGGTTTTTTAGGGAGTTTTTCCTTGTATGGCGTGATAGTCTAACAACAGGGGATGTTATGTTGCTTTTGTACAAACTGTAAAGCCCATTGGGGCCAATCTGTGATTTGTTTTACAATACTGTAAACTTAACTGAAATCACAGTATTTAATTGATTTTTACTTTACAATAATCGCCCAATACTGTAAATATGACTAAAATCCCAGTATTCAATTGATTTTTTTTTTTACAATAATCACTGAATTCTATTCATTCAATACTACTGCTCATTCTATAATTGCATGATCCTTATAGCTTGGACATCATTATAAATGGAAATGAAAGAGGTTTATAATGATATAAGATATAAAATTAAATCTACAGTGACGACAGGGATATTCTAAACATGCATTTAGCAATTTAGTTTGTGTGAGCCTGATGCCAATAGGTTTGTTCACTGTAATTTCTGTAAAAGTAAACTTTTTTGCAGGGTGGCGTTGTTAGCGCCACGCCCAACCCCCAACCTGGAGGGCCAGTGTGCTGACATTAGTTGGGCTCCTTATCTGAGGCCAGTCTGGTACAGTTCAACATGCCAGAAGATGGAGGTTCCCCCATCATAGCTCTCAGTCTAAGAAGCACTTAAGCCTCTCCACCACGTCAAGGTTCCAGCACAGGGAGAAGTTTCATTGGATCCTTAGATCTTTATTTTAATTTAAGAGATACAGATAAAGAAAAGAGTACTTGATCCCTCACTAATTTTGCACTAAGCTCACTAAGTTTGCCCACTGACCCAGCAGTAAACAGTCCATAATTTTGGGTACATTCCTTTAACAATGAGACACATATAATAAAAGAAGAAAAAAAACACACCTTCAAAATCACAGACTGTCCACTTCTATGTCAGTGGGCAAACTTGCAAAATTAGTGAGGGGTCAAATACTTAAAATACATACATATATACATATTAAACATGAAATAACCTGGTTAGGGCTTAAGGGTGAGAGGATTTGGAATAGGGGTATAGGAAGGAGTTTGTCGTTACTTCTTCCATGCTTTTGGCTTCCTTAACCCTATTGTGTGTCGGAATCGCTTCCACTTTGTCGGTTCCTGGCTCCTCGGTTCCTGGCTCCTCGGTTCCTGGCTCCTTGATTCCTGGCTCCTTGATTCCTGGGTCCTAAGGTGCAGTTCCGTTGTGTTGTCTGGGCTAATTTCCTTCCTTTCCTGGAGCTGTTCCATCTCTGGTGCTTGTAGTTCTTCCCGAAGACAGTCTTGGTTGTTCTTCACGGGGTCCATTGCCTTCTGTCTCTCATTGGCGTGGCTTTCCTTCTCCATTTTCAACTCGGACTTGAGCAGCAGAACGTCGTGGCAAAGACTATAATTGTTCATCACGGTCTCGTCAAGATCCCTGACTAGGTTATAGTTCCTTGCCACTAGTTCCTGTTCACTTATCGCAAGTTGAACATTCTTCTCCTTCTCTACTTGTAGCTGAGTGGTTAATTTTTCCTGGCTTTGGCTATGTTCCGCCTTCAATGCTTCAAAATCCTTTTGCAGATTTTGATAAAGTTGAATAGTCTTCTCACTCTCCTCCTGCATCTTAGCCAACTGACTATTCACTTTCTTTAATTCCCGATTAAGTTCAATTCTTCTGTTTCGCTCATTTTGGTGAAGGGCTTTCTCTCTAGCCAAAGAACTTTGGAGATTTTTGACGTGTATACGCAGCCCATCACGTTCTACACAGGCCAGGTTCAGTGTGGTCACGAGTCTCTGCTCGCTGTTAGTAGGATGTCTTGGTTCGGCTTTTTTGTATTTCATTTGACAGAGCTTCAGACTCATCTTCTTTAGGTTCTCTTTTGCATCTGCTTCTCTCTTGTCTGTCTGGAGTCTCTCATTAGCGTGGTTCTTCTTTTCTATTTCCAACTGCTTTTTAACCCCATCAAGTTCTTTTTGGAGTTTATCACAGTCGAACTCAGCCTTCAGCTTCGTCGCCTTGAGCTCTTGGACAAGTTGTTCTCTCTCACTGTTGAATTTGGTTCTTTCTGTTTCCAACAGGCGGTTGAGATTCTGAACCTCTTGACGAAGGGCATCAGAGACCCCCATTAACGTCTGCACATTTCTGGGGAGGCTCTGTTTCCTTCTGACTGGACCACATTCTCTGGCAGCAATTGTAGTGGCTTCCGCACTTTCTCCTACTTTGTAGTTTTGAAACTTCTCAAGCCTGTTCCTGATTTCCATTTTGCTCTTATTGAACTGTGAGATTGTGTCACACAACTCACTGGGATGTTGGGGCGGAACGCCCACGTCCACGTCCTTCATCTGCTGCATTTCAATTCGCTAGTGGAGATCGGAAACTAAATTAGGTTGTAGTTTTAAGATGTACAATATCTGATCAAATGTGAACAGATATGGGATATTTGTCAAGTGCTTCTGCGTGTGCTTCTGCGTGTGCTTCTGTGTGTGCTTCTGCGTGTGCTTCTGCGTGTGCTTCTGCGAGTGCTTCTGCGAGTGCTTCTGCGTGTGCTTCTGCGTGTGCTTCTGCGTGTGCTTCTGCTAGTGCTTCTGCGAGTGAGTCTGTGAGTGTGCTGTGTTTATATTTATAGGGTACAGATGAAAGGAGAATCACATGACCTATGACATCACATAGGACACCAGGGATGGGAATGTAACATTTTCATATTTTTGCATGCTGAAAATTTGAAACATCATTGATGACATCACCTCCATGACATCACCTCCATGACATCACATCCATGACATCACCTCCATGACATCACCTCTGTCAGTGACACATGTGGGTAGCCTGATCCCTACCTTACCACTGTAATGGTTAAACATGCCAAGTGCAAAATGTTAAAATATGTATTATTTAATTAATAACAAATGATACAACTGTTGTATTTTTCCTTCCTGATATCCATCTTGAAATCCCCCATAAAGGATCGGGATAACCCCTTTTTGTTTTGTTTTGTTTTGTTTGTTTTTTTATGAAAAGATCATTAAATCCTGTCCAGTTTTCTTCTAGCTGGCCATAAAATAGTAGTGGCAGGGCTTATATTACAAAATATGTCATATATTATTAACACTTTGTGAGTGTATGTATAGATGTGAAAACATACTGGTATTCAGCCCATTTATCCAAAAGGTGGTGTTGTAGCAGCAAAAGAAGGAGTCTGACTACATACCATGTATGACTGTCATTCACAAGTCATGTAAACCTTTCATTTCATTTCCTTTTTAAAGTGTAAGTGAAGGTCTTTTGGATGTTAAACCTAATGTCTTTTGGTCGTTAAATTTAAGGATTCTTTCCAGTGAACTAGAAATGTAAAACCAAAATCTTAGGCATCAGCCCACTATTTATCTGCCTGGGATTTTCTCTGCAATATTTTCACACTTTGTACAATCCATCAGTGCCTTTAATATCAACTGTATTGACAAATTGACATGAGACATATATAGATAAATGATATAAGAGGAATATGTTTCACATACACATTATCTTTTACAGATTTTAAAACTCAACTTCAAACATGCTCGTAACATTAGTCACAATGACCAAATAACATTAGGCAGGTTAGCATGAGCAGCAATTTAAACTACTACTAAATACAAATATTTCTCCATTTATGCAGAGGTACAACCAGCTTTTAGGCCAGTTTAAAGTTTAAAGTTCAAAGTTTAAATGGTGCAACCCGATGGAGAAAAGAAATCACTGGAACCTCCAAGCATAATTTGATCATATCTGATACATGGCCAATCACACTTTGCAACAGCATGCTGTTTCATAGTTGGATCCATCTATCCAACTGACATAGTTGGATTATGTCTAAATTGTAAAATGCCATTTGCAAAGAAAATGAAGACAGTTGGTTTTCCAGGAAGAGAAAATAAAAGAGAGATTTTGTCCAAATTTAGAGGTGGGATTACATAGTGGACTGGCTTTTCTCCTCCAGGAACTAAAGTATTATTACAACACTGTGAAATATTACTGCAACCCCCAAAAGTGTCAGAATCATCTTAAAAAATTATAATGTGTAGTGTAGTTCATTAACATCCGCTGTGATAAAACAAAAGGTTGACTATATATAAAAAGTAAGGCAATACTGATATAAAAATGATCATGTTAAGTAAACTGCTGTCAATGATCCAAATGTTCTAAAACCCCATTAATGTTTTCTAAATGAATATTTTAGTCTTTATTTAGTATCACTTTTATCTGGTATTTTAGCTGCTTGTTTAAAACTAAAGTAAAACTCACAGTGAATATGTGTGTGTGTGTGTGTGTCCATGCTGCACACATAGATTGTGTTATAAAAATAGCTATAATTACAGTATGTGACTAAAATTGAATCACTAACTAAAACAGTTTCCTGTAACAGGTCAGCTGCAAGATGGTTTGTAAAATAACTCCATATTCGCTCCTATAAAGAGTGTCAATAATCTTCCTGACTTTATTACAGTCTCAGCAGGTTGTGATCAATAAGGCGGGGGTGGCCTTCATTCAGCTTTCATTGCCTATGAGTAGTAGAATAATCAGTCCTGCATATATGCATATTAGCATGTCTTTGATATTAAAATTCAAAATGGCTGGTGCAGACATGTAGTATGCAGATTTATTCATTTATGCTATTTGGATTGTGAATAGATACACAGTGATAGTAGATAACATTGCATCAGCATCTCGCTGGTTGCTGGGAGGAGTGTGTAGTGACTGGTGGAATCAAAGTGAAGACTCCCTGGTTGTGAGGTGGATTTAGGATCCATGTAGGGCCTCGGGTCCTCATGCTGATGAAAGCAGGCTCCAACAGCGTGAACGGCAGCTACAATGGGTGTTCAGCAAGGTTGCACCTGCATGAAAATACAGAATTCTAGAAAATGCTGGTGTTAGTTAGGTCAGTTCCCAGATCAATAGAAGGATGATCAAGCTTCATCTTTAGCATATGATGGACCATCCACCAAAATGGAACATAATATTCATCTCTTTGATTTAATTAGTATGAAATTCTAGTATTGCAATAATTAAAGCTGCATCCCCATCCAAGTTGCCTGAAATAGAAAATATGAAGGACATCTGCTCAGGTCTGCTGCAGGCTATTTACAGGCTATTTTTTGCTCCCGTTCTTCCATTGTTTCCTTTCAACACGTTAACACGCCGTGTCTCCCCGAAGACCACCTGTACTGAAGGATGCCGGAGACGTTCAACACCTGTGTCTCCGAAACTGTGCAGGAGAGGGAAGTGGCGGCGAGGCAGAAGCTGCGAGGGCTCGTCTGGCATCAACGTGGCCTCCAGGCTTAGAATGAAAACGAGGCTTCGATGAGACAAACAGTACCGTTGTCACAAAAACACCGTTGATAACATGCACTCTTCGATCCCTAACTCGGTTAATCTCATCCCGTCACACAAGCGTCCAGACTTCAGGAAAAGTAGGACAGTCCAGCCGATGAGCAGCAGCCACGCTGCGTCCTTCCCCCAGGTAAGGAGGCGCTGACAGAGATAGTATTGATTATCAGCGAGCCGGCTCCTGCCCGCGATGGAGCCGTCGCCGTGTTAACGCGGCGCTCCGGACTCCCGCGGTGTCCTTGGCCTCCGCTGTCAGGCCGGATGCTGTATATGTTGCATGATGCTTTGACCCAGATAACAAGAAACAATTACCGCTCACATAACAGATGGTTAAAAAAAAATGAACGGCAAGTCAGACTCTGCACTATAAATAACACGTTGTACTGTAGGCTTCTTCTATTTAAAAGGGACGGATCACAAAAAAAGGGGAGAAGAAAATGCTCGCTGTGAGGATAGTCTTAGATTTTAGATTCACAAAGTATTTCTTCCTCCACACAATACAACGTAATTAAACGTACGGTGGAACAATACAAATTTCTACAATTCAACAGCGATGGGACATTACTTTGATTTAACCACAGGCCTGTTGCAAAGAGTAAACTTGTAGTTAAAGGATCTTAAGAGTGATTGATCTCTAGCGTTACATAATATTCTTTTAGCTGCACCTATCTCCCGTTTTTCTGCCAAATCAGACAACTGAACACTATACAAGCCACTGAAGAGGCTGGTAGGAAGTGTTGTTATCTATCCCCGCTCTGCTCTTTATTTTACAGCAGCCGCGTCGTCGTCTCAATATTAAAGTCGTGACGGTTTAATTTAGTTGATTGTTTAACATTTAGCAGGCAGCAATTTCAATTACGCCGGGGAGTGAGAAATGGCAACGCAGCCCCTTCCGGCTGTGTTATTTACAGGATAATATTTCCACATTATGGAGAAAGACACTTGAGACGCCAGCGAGAGCTGAGCGGCTGCAGCCAGACTCCTGTGGGGTACGATGATGACAGGAGCGTGATGAGACTGAGGCACCCCTGACTGTGCAGAGGACACACACACACACACACACACACACACACACAGATACCTCAGCCTCCTGCTGCGTGCAGACAGTGAAGATCCTATTGTGTGGGGGCTTTAATTAATAAGGCTTGTAATGGTAAAGTAATTGAATTAGATAATTACAGTAAACAATGTGGCAGTAATTCCAGGAATTTTAATGGTGTTTGAGCTTCCAGCACGTTTACTGTGGATTAAAACAGTGCCATTTTCAACAAATTCACCAGGTTAGACCTGCCCCGGATTCAATATCGTGGGTGGATGGATTTTAAAATATAGCGAACAGAAACGTGTTCTTATCGTCCCTGTGAAGTTAACACACACCGGTCTAAAGTGTCATCACCCAGCGTGTGTTTGCTGTGGCGCTGTTCCGCTTGCCTCAGCAACGCCAGATTTTCAAGGAGACACCCCCCAGCCCTCTTTTATGGAGAACGTGCCCCCCTCACCCCCACACACTAGCTGCGAGGCAAAACTTCTTGTTTTGCTGCACATCACAATGGCACCGTGCCCTGTTTTTTTTTTTTTTTTTCCAGCCAAGCTTCCCTCCACACAGCGACGTAGGAACATGTACAGTCTGAGCAGAAATACTCGTCCTCCTTCCACCTGGGAATCCCTGGGTTACAGTGACGAATGCGTTGCAGCCGCCTGCGCTGGGAATACTGACAAATATGCTGCAGTCAAAAAAGTGATATACTGCAGCAGTTAAATAAAGTTAACTGTACGTATCAGAAGGGGAGTTTACATCTCTTATGAGTCCTCTCTAATCTAACGTCTCCATTAATCACTGCAGATGTATGGAGCACTTTATAATGAAAATGTTTAATAACCCTCATGGACTTGGGTCTCTGTGTGCTTATTTCACAGTTCTGCATACTGGTCTGAATGAGTTCCATGTTTGCATCAGCTCTTTGTAAATTCTAACTAAAGCCTTGTTCATGCAGGACTATGGGGACCTCATAGAAATGACTCTCCACATGTGTGTTTTATGCAGCTCGATAAGCGAAAATAGTATTTTACGTTGAATTTAAGTATGATTTAATTTGTAAACTGTCATCCTTTGGAAAGATAGGCAAATGTTCCTTCCCGCATGCAGCCATGCATATCATTCATTAGGGCTGAATGATAAAAAAAACAATAAATGCCATCACTCTAATGCAAGAAAAAAATTCAAGAATTGATCATTTATTCAGTTATTAATGAGAAACATGCTATACATAGGCTACATCGGGTGTTTGAGCAGCAGCAGTTGTTACTAACTAAGGAACTGAAAGAGCCATCAATGTCTTAACTTAAAGTAGAGCAAAAAAGTCTTTTACTTAAAGTAGTGCAAGGTCAGAGAGGCAGCATGCATGTTTAAAATAGTTGACTACAACAAAACCTTAATCAGGAAAACAGCAAAAAAAACACAGCTCTGTGTTGAAATTTCTGTTTATGATCTAAAATGACCATTCAGGCTTACCGTCCATCTCATCATTTTTCAAGATTTTGCCTTTCACTTTTAATTTGCACCTTTCTGCCGCAGCAGGTAGAAATAAGGCACAGAAAACCTTTTGTACGCCAACTCAGAAGTTGTCCTCGCTCCCCAGTCAAAAAGTCAATAGGATTTATCCATTGGATTTAGGATTATTGCAAAAAATACACTCTGTGGCAAACAAAAGCTCATGATATTTTTACATTACCAGCTACATCACTGTCATTGTAAATCGATTTAGAGCCTCTGTGTGATTGGACGCTTATTGGAGCTCAGCGAGAGTTCTATCTTTGCATGCCCAGGCCACAAGTTTGATTCCCTTTCCAGACCAACAAAAATTACAGATCTGGAGTCTCCAGCCCAGATCCCCCAGCCTGAGTTTCTGGGGCAGAACCAAGAAATGCAGAGGAACTGTGAGGCTGAGACACCAGGTCAAAGGTGCCAGAGGTTGGTCAACTCCCTGCAGCACAGATGAACATTCATCTACCTATTTCTTTGAACAGCCCTATATTCACTTTTCATCATTTTCTGTAAAGTATTTTAAACATTGACACGTTTTTCTCTGCACTTTGATTTAGGATATAAAATGCAGTGTTCCCAATGCATAGACATAACATTTATTATAGGGATTTTGTGTTGTTAAAGACACTGCTATTATCTTGAACACACCTGTATGTCTAGCTTCCATGGGGGGATTTATCTTGTAGTTGATCAGGGATGAGGCCATCTCCCTGTCGTCACTTTGGATTCCTCATTTAACTTGAACACATGAAATACCTCTAGCCATGTGATACTAACAACATTTTTTAAAGGTTCAAAATTCAGTTATAGCTGTTCTGGAATCTACAAGTTTTATCAGACCAAAATGATCATATTCTTCAATTGAAATGTCATTCTTGTTGTTGTTTGGTCATCCTATTAACAGCTTATCCGCTGTTTTACAAGCGGTCACAGTGTTGCCTAACCCTAACCCTAACCCTCTGTTTAAGTACAATTCCTTTTTTTAAATTCTTAAAACCAAAGAAATCTAGAGCATTGGGCTTTGTCGCTGTTCTTATCTCATTTAGGCTTATCTCTGACATTTTATTCACTTTGTTTATTTTAAATCTCCTCTCATTTTACAAATCTTCTTTATGGTACAACTTGCTCTGTTAAATTTTGTGGCCTCTTGGC
Organism: Eupleurogrammus muticus; assembly: GCA_036785175.1. Classification (NCBI taxonomy): domain Eukaryota; kingdom Metazoa; phylum Chordata; class Actinopteri; order Scombriformes; family Trichiuridae; genus Eupleurogrammus; species Eupleurogrammus muticus. The sequence continues at coordinate 1,077,215 of JAYKQN010000021.1, forward strand.
CGCGTCTGCTGGGTTTAGAAAAGTGATTCCAAAACAGATTCCAACACCTTTGATGATTAATGTGTGTTCCTGTAGTCGAGACTTTGTGTTTGCCGGATTTCATTAGATTATTCCAGACAAAAACCCAGCTAAACTCACAATAAACCGACGTTGACATGTCATGGAAAACCATAAATACCTGACACACCAGCAAATACAATCAGCAACAGCCAGGAGCATGGAGGAAGGCAGCACCACCGCATATGACCATTTAACAGAATTTGATTGCCTTAAGAACTACAGACCTGTTTATTTTCATAATATAATATTTTCCTCATGTTTTGTTCATATACTCTGGGGTGAAAGTTACAGCTGCTACTAGTGTGGACTGAAGGGATGGAAACAAAGTGGTAAGAAAATCCATGGTTTTAAAGGGCATCTGTACTAAATCCTGGTTAAATATAATTAGAAATTGGATACAAAGATGAATGTGACACATAGTTTCAATGCTAAAACTGATGAAATAATTGCTGTCTCTTGTTCTCTATGGGCTGTGAACAACATTCCATTCCATTCCATTTTCTATCCCGCTTATTCCTTTTCAGGGTCGCAGGGGTCTGCTGGAGCCTATCCCAGCGCATTTTATGGCGAGAGGCAGGGATACACCCCAGATGGTCGCCAGCCAATCGTGGGGCACACACACCATTCACACACCATTCACTCACACACTCACACCTATGGGCAATTTAGAGTTTGCCAATTAACCTGAGCATGTTTTGTATTGTGGGAGGAAGCCAGAGTACCCGGTGAAAACCCACGCAGACACGGGGAGAACATGCAAACTCCACACAGAAAGGTCCCAGACCCAGGCCCAAGGCGGTCTTGAACCTGCGACCTTCTTGCTGTGAGGCATCAGTGCTACCCACTTCGCCACCATGCCGCCCCTGTGAACAACATATTAGAGAAAAAAGAACTAGGAACTGGTTCATTTTTGGAACCATGAACTTAGTGTAAACTTTTGAATTATGAACTATGAACTGAACTGGTTCATTTTGAATGTTGTGAGCTGAACTTTGAATGAATGAATGTAGAAAGGGAACTTTCCCAACACTGCATTTGACCTCAGAAACTATAACCTTGGGAAATGCCGTGAAGCTTTCATGAGTTTTAGTGGTGCAACCAATTTGAGTCACTTCAAGACTTAATGGGAAGCTGTAAAGTGATGTATTGTGTAACTAAACCACCTCTTAACTCACACACACACACACACACACACCAGCACCCCAGCTGTCTCGCTGCCCTGTTGTATACTGTTTGATAAATGTTGCTGTTGTTTTGTCACCAATTACGTGGAAATCTATCAACTGACATGTTTTGATAGATCTCATTCATTCCTCCACCGTGTCATTAGTAAAAGGCATGTCACTGCGCTTCCAATTCTTTTTTATTTTTTTTTATGCAAAGGTCACCTCAATTGGCATTCTGAGGCAGAGTGGCCATTGAAGATTGGAAATTAAATTCCCATCACTGCGAGAGAAATCCGTTTCCATAGAAGGGACCAAACGAGGCTGAGACAGCGCGATGAAAAGTTCATTTGAATTATGGATTGCAGCCATTTCTGCAGCATTTTTCACAATGATTGTTTTTAGTTTCCCTGGAACTGTGTAAAGGTTAATTGTATAATTAAGTAGCTGTTACTGCCTTTGCTTTTGTCTGCATGTCACCAGGGAGCCCGTATTATGGGGATATATTGCGTTGTTGTTCCATTTCAAGTAAATTAAACACTTTGCATAAAACAAGGAGTATAAACCACGTTCTCACATTTCTCCAACTATCCGTTGTGACAGTAGGATAAATACATTTTAAAATGTGCGTTGCTGTGCAAGACATCAAGCATGCAAGGGTTTTATTTATTTATTCATTTATTTTTGTATTTATTTTTTATCTCAGCCCTCTCTCTCTGAAAGCTCCTTTGCGAGGCATCTGCTGCAGATACAGAAGCGTCTTTGTGACAGTTTTCCACGACTCCTCCCCCCCTCCATCCATCATTTCCTAACATGAATTGCATGTGACCAGGCAGGTGCTGGAAAGCCGGGGCGGCATTCCTCCACAGCCTGACTCGTCGGCCCTGGAATACCGGAGTCACGAGGCTCAGCCGCTTTTCCCAGCGCCGGGATAAAGCCTTAACGCCACAGCTCAGACTGGTCCCATTCTCTCCCATTGAGCCCGAGGTCGGAGCCCCCATAGCAAGGGGTCAAGGTGATAGGCTGGCAGCCGCCCGCCTCATGCATATGGATGACAGACGCTCCATCTGCTCTGCCGCGGAATGCAAATACACAAGCCTCTTTCTGTGCTCTTTTTCTGCCTCAAAGGGCAACCCTGCCAGACCTTACATGGCATCAGTTCCACTTGTTGGTCGCAGAGTGACGATTTATGCTAAACCGCGATAGAAATGCAAGTCATTGCCGCACAAAGTCCCCGACCCAGCCCCCCCACCTCCTCCACAGCTGATCCTCACACAGGTCTGATCTAGAGATTAAAGCTGGATCACATCATCTGTATCCTGTATTTCCTGTTTTGGTTTTGGATAAGTATTATAATGGATTGCAAGCGAGGAGTGGAAGAATTACACTTAAAAAATTCCAGTCTCTTGTAGACGACAAAGGCCAATTGGTTTTGTTTCCGGATTCCCAACTTCTGCTTCTTCTAGCCTGTTTTTTTACAGCCATGCCTAAAGTAGCCTATATCGCCGTCTTCTGACACTTTCCACTAGGCCAGAATGATTTGTTGTAAAATCACGATTTAAGGCAACATAGGCTTGACATCGTCAAAGCCGTTTTATTTTGCTGTCTTCCTAGCCCAGGTTATATTTTCGTTAACTATTTACAGGTGTATGCAGCCTCCCTGACCTCGCACTGCTTAAAATACTCTGCTTTAAGTTGTAACATAGATGGGTCATTTATTTAAGGTTAGTCCCATGTTGATAAATAGGGTAACATTTCGAATCAATTTTCGGCCTTAGTTTCATTCTTTCATTAGAAGTATGGCATTTATTGCTCTAATGTTATAACGTAAGTTGCTTGCAAATGTCGATTGAAAACCCAAAATGTGATTTGAAACAAAAATCGTGAATGAAACAAAAATCTGCCAGAAAAATCACAATTCAGTTTCCTCCTAAAATCAGGGCTTCATTTTTCACTCGCTCCAACTCGAAGGTTAGCTTCACATTCACGTTGCAAGCAGATGGAGACACAACTATAAACTCATGAATTTCATCCAGTTGTATATGATGAGGTGCTTTTATTTATTCAAACGATATGTTCTCTTCCCCGTCAAGAATCTTCACTACTTTCAGGCACTTGTGGGACACAAACACAAAAAAGGTTTTAAAAAATGAAAAACACATGATATCAACTATTTTTATATTCTAGGTGGATTAAATATTTACAATTCTTGTTTTGGTTTACACCATTTGACGTTCTGTGTCAAAAAATTATATAAAATTGGGATTTTTGTACAATAAAAAAAAAGACGCATGAACACAAAATGTACTTTTTGAGAGATCTAATGTTCTTAAAACTGTGTTTTAAAAATTTGCCGAACAATGTTCTGTCCCTGATCCATTTGTCACAAGTTCACTATTAACCCTCCACCCTCAGACTCTTCCTGCAGGCAACAGGTCATTTTTGATGAACCTACCTAAACAAGATAAGTTTCATGAAAAACTAAACATAAATCCAGTACATCAACGTGTGTTTAATGGATGTTTGGGTGCAGAAGCCAACCGAACCCGCGACCCTGGTGAGCCGCCGCCTGGTGCGGGGGACTCCGCTGTTTGAGCCCCATGAGGTCTGCCTTTAAGCTCCTTCTGTCTGAAGTGCCATTCAAGGGAGGGGGTGGGGCGGGGGCGTGGGGGGGTCTGAACGTATACACAATCCTCTTTTCCAAATGTCACCCTGAGCTTCATTGTGCTGGGCCCACTGAGGGAGCAGCAGGTGTAATCACCACTTTTGTGCAGCATTTACAGCCTGCTTTATGCTAGCGGGCTCCTGCTATTCATCCAGTACAATATGCAACATCAGATCTCCTCGGGCAGCTCACTTATAGCCCACATGGCTGAGCGTGCCCTGCTGTATACGGATTAGATTCGGCGGATAGAGGATTTGGGTTTTTTTTGTCGTTCTGGTGGGTGCTAATAGGGAGGGGTTAAAACACTCACACATACAGATGGATTATTTGGTGACGTTTTGACATTAAAGATTCCATCTTGTCTTTCAAAATGATCGTCATCTAAATAAGGAAACTACTAGTGTAGTATGAAAGTCGTGTGCAGTCAGGAAAAGGCTCAGGACGGTGAGAATCCAGGAAAGGACAACAAACCCTGGGGGTTGGGGCGTACGGCGGCAGAGGAGAGGGTAAAGTGTCCTTTTCTCTTTAGTTCTACAGACGTACTGTCGGCGCGAACTCTGCGTGGCCTCAAGGAAATGTCCCACTTACTGCGACGGAAAGTTTGAAAGCTCATTTCTAAATGTCGCCTGTTACAGATTACTGATTGCATGCTTTTGGTCGGCATCGCTGCAGCGTGTTCGTGTAAGGACAAATATTTGTGCAGCGAATAAAACGTTTAAATGAATAGTTACAGGTGTCCACTAAAAATCATCACAGAACTTATACGGATTAAATGGATTTGTGCTCAATTAAGTCAGATTTAAATACAAATAATATTCAACAGACTTTATTTTTATTACAATACTACACATATATCACTAATGATACTTCTTATTTGGTAAAAGTTCCTTGTGGGAACCTCTTTGAAAACCGGCAGCAGCTCTGTCCAAGGTGCTGAAACCACCCCGGCGCTCTGGGGGCTCCTGCAGTGTGATCGCGGATCTGAGTAGCGATTCCCACCAGAGTGTCCCGGGAAAACCGGAAACCACCTGTCGACACACGGGCTACACCCGGCGACCACAGGAGGAGTCACGGAGGCGGTAGAGGCAGCAAGATACCGTTACCACTCAGCTTGTGAGAATAGGGAATATATGAATTTCATCGGTGGTAGCTTTTCTCCATTCTCCTCCACTCGATCCCCCCTCCCTCCATGAATGCATCCATTTGAGGGAACTGCTTCTCTTTTAAGCCCTTCTCCGTTCCTTCTGCGGGCACACGCTGGAGAGCATCCCATGGAGAGCTCATGTTTGGTTACTAGGCAGATGTTATTAATATTTAAAGACGACATTCTTGCGCATGTTGTGGTGTAAATCCACTTCTTCAGTGGTGCAAAGGCTGTGCTCTCTCTCGGGATAAGACGCTTCCTCTGCCATTGTCACACACAGTTGACAGAGTACAGAGAAACCCTCTTACTGCGTGTTTGCTTATTCATATTTCAAAAAGCCCACACGCCTCGAGCAGACACGGAAATGCACGCTTCGGCTTTTTCTGCCGTTGTTTTCCGTCGATCCGGTGGCCTGGATTAGTGTCCACAGGTAGGCCGGGACGGGTGCGTATGTGCAGCATATAGCTGTGGGATGCGTGACTGAAGATGCCGAAGGAAGTGACGGAGTAATGAAACACCTCTAAAATCTGTCACATAGGGAGCAGTCAGCTACACGGCGAGGAAGGAAGGTGAAAAAAAAAAGGACAAAAAAAGAAAAGGAAAAAAGAGAGAAAGTGATCAGAGTGTCGAACCAACGTGAGGCTGCCAAATCTGCCCGGCAACCAAAGTCAGTTGAGCAGCAACCAACTCCCTGACTCCCTGTGAGTTGGGACAGGTTCCTCCCTCTGACCTTCTCACCCCCAACCCGTAACGCTGCCGTTCATGTTGCTGCGTCACCTCCTGGCTGTAGGCGGTGCATTGTGTTTCAGGTGTGTTTGTCTTTACGCGTGGTGGGAGGACAGAGAACAGGAGGACTCGTTTCCAGAACATGCACATGCACGCACATCCTTGGTGTTGATTATTGACTGTAAAGACATGCAACATAAGCAGATACGCCGCGGATCATTAAATGACCTCCAGCGTGTCACCAAGAAAAGGGTGTATGTGAGCTCTTTTAATATTATGGCACAATATTCACTGAGTGATTTTGAGTACATGGTGTATTATTGCTGCTACAGTTAAATGTTATTAAACCTTCAGCTCATGCTGAGTTATGATGAAAACGTGTTATGCTTATTTAATGGCCGAGCCATATTTTTACCTCAGTGAAAGTATGTTCTACTTAAAAAGGCTCTCAGGGTGCAATAACGGGACTGACTCCCTTCCAGGTATTTAGCTGCAGAGCAACTGACGTTTTAATGCGATTTTGCAGGCAATAGCTTTTATAAAAATTTACTTTAGGTTACAGGGTTAATGAAAACAATATATCCTATCACCAAACCTAGTCTTTTTCCCAATTTAATGTAGTACACGTTCAACAATGTACACTTTTAGTGACATCTTTCTTATATTTCCAATCCTGTTTTTTCCTCTGTGTAGGACCCTCAAATGGTTATTCTATTACAGCAATGTGATGGATCACTAACAGGAGTTGAAAGTAAAGCGCGACAGCAGCATATCTATGATTTGCACCAGCACAGCCTCAGGTAACAGATTAGAGGACAAATTGGTCCCTGCATCCGTTAGTGGCCGTCCGCCGTCTGCGCTTTGACAACAGCCCGTCTCACTCGCTCGCTCTGTCCTCCTTAAAAGTAAATCAAATCGGAAAAGATTTCCACCGGACAGGGGGGGTGTTAGGGGGCATTATGGAAGGAGAAGCAGAAAAGCAGACAGTCAGAGATCATGACCCCAGAACCGAGGCGTGAGGCCGGTGGTTATAAAAGATTTCCACCTCCGGGACATGGATCGTGAAAGGTTTCGCTCACGGTTCTACTGGGTAAAATGCGTGCGTGCAAACATTTTTTCTTTTATCTCTCACACTGCTTTTACTTGTTCGATTGGATGGAAGATTTGGCTAACGGGTCCCGTTTTATTCCCCTGTGGTTGTGAGCAGCGATCTTCTCCTTCCTGCTCCCCGCAGCAGCGCTTGGCTCTCGCTCAGCTGACTGTCAGCTGTCCTGACAGCCTGACCTCCCGGAGGCTCGCCAGCCAAATGCCACGTCACATCGGACTCTGCCTCCGCCTGGGCCGGGCCCTCAATCATTTTCACACCCGTATCCACCTCTAACAGCGCCCCCCCCCCCCCCTCCTCCTCCTCCCTCCCCACTTGACACTATCTGGAAATGAGAGACATTTATTTGTTTTTCCTCTCTATTTATAGCGCTTTCTGGAAAGGAAGAAGTGTTTGTTGCTGTAGTGACGGAGAATGGAAGCGCTAATAATAAATATATATACGGTGTCATTGCTTTACACGCCGTCTCCACCGGGAGATCATCCACATTTGTTACCTGTCTCAAACCAAGAACTTGTACAGCTGTTTTTTCGCTGTTACGTGCGCCAGCTCCAGTGATATTCCATACATCATTTGATTGCACCTGGAAGTCATGAGAGCAAAAACCTTCAGTCCGTCCCGGGGATCGTGGTCCTGGGAGATTAAAGGCTGCCGGAGACACGCAGAGCAACAGAATGTGTGTGTTGCTGGCATTCAGGGCCTCGTTTGAAGCCGGCATCTAAAGCTTAGCACGCACGGCGTCTCACGCTGTGAGGAGATGACAAGGCCTTATAAAGCACAGTGTTTATTGCACGAGTTTAACAGAGGCAATCAATAGCAGCGGTTGATGCACTGAATACAAATCGGCTGAGAATTTTTTTAAAAAAAGTGTTGCCACTTTGGGCGGGCGGCGAAGGGGGGGTGGACCTTCATATAAACTATCATAATACACCTCACAGTGAAAGACATTTTCCCTTTTGAGGAGACCGACATGGTAAGTCCAGCCGGAGCAGGCCAGAGATAGGAAGAGACAGGCGTGCTGCTGTCAGTGAGGCAGCGACAGCCAGGCCGGATTCAACAACTAATCGACCGGCTGAAAACCGGCAGAATCTCCACCCGCTCCACGTTAGAGAGGATGCTTACTTCGCCAGGTACTGTAACACCAGTCGTGAGTACATGTTTTTAAGATGATACAGTCATGTACAGATAAATCTCTTTGGACCATCCATGCACCCACGAAAGCCTGGATTCAATCAACCTCCACCATCCATCTTTTCAAAAGAAAAAAAAGGATGCTGCAGTGCCACCAGCCCAGAACTGGTCTGTGATATTATAAATCAAAACTCTGACTTCTGCATCAGAACAATCTAAATAACATAGTTTGGTCACTTATGCCTAAATAAATTGTGTTTTTTATTAAAAAAAAACATAGCCCAGAGTTCGAATCCGTGCATCTAGACTTGATGTGAGAAGACTAACCGATATAAAAATAGCACAAGACACTGCTGGGCTGAGAAGACTAATGGTATGATTTTTTTGCCTCATGAATATATTGAGTAAAAGCAAAACACAAGAGAGAACATGTCGAAGCATAAACTGCACGGGCCCGTCTGACAGATTGCTTTTTTTTTTTAAGCCAGACATGATGTTCCCTTGCAGCGCCGCATTCAAACAAGGGAAAAGTTTTGGAAACTTCATGGGGGGGGGGGGCAAGAAAAAGCTGCATAGCATGTACGCATGATTTAAAATTAAAAAAATAAATAAATTGGGAACTTCTCTTTCTGCAGCCAAACTGACCTGTGAATGATTGTACTTAAGTCAAAAACATAGTATTTATGTGCTAGGTAAATCCTGCAAGATTGTCATACACATACAGATATTACTGGTTATGTTGCAGATTCTTATTTCTCGCACAAAGTAAATCAAGTAAAATTTGATATTACTGATGATATATACGTATCAGTCAATCAGTAAATGCATTTTGCTCTATTTCACTATTCTGAGAAACAGTTTGACTGCATAACTTAAACTTTCACAGTGTTTTTATTAACTCATAGATAGTAGTCAATTACCTTTTCTATTAATGGGTAAAACCTAGTGTGTAAACAAAAACCTGATGAATGGCCAATATAAAGCTGCAATTGCTGTTTGTAAAATGTTACACTTTAGCACTAACAAACCAATTAGTGACAAACAATAAATGATCTAATAAGTGAGGTTTAATGGACTCTCACGCTGTATAGATGATGGATACGTGTTAGTGTTACCACCCCATGTATTGCTTTAAAACAGTATACTGTTTAACACATAAATGCATCTACACTTGTGTACATCTGCTCCTGAAAAAAGGGCCTTAGACATGCAGATAACCTGATGTGTCCATCTGCTTTTTATCGAATGAAACAGCGTGCATGTGTGTGTGTGTGCGTGTGTGTGTGTGTGTGTGTGTGCTGTGGGGGTGGGGCATTCCAGCTGCACACCCTCCTTGCTCCGACAGGGCAAGGCTGGAGCGGGCCATCTGTCTTCATGTCTCTATGGAAGGGAACCAGAGAGGAGGTGTACAGATAAGAGCTTTTTTCCCCACCTGCCTCCCCACCAGCCGGCGTGCTCCTCACCTCAGCACGAAGGCAAAACACTCACGCTCGGCCTGCAGTATATGCATCCTGACAGCTTCAAATGTTTCACTTTGAAAATCAACCACACGGCTCTTAGTGCTGCACAATTACCACCGGACGAACGCGTCACAGGTGGACAAAGAACGGTGAAGCGTGTACACATGGATGCGGTTTAGTTCCTCTCCAATATGTCAAATGGACAATCTGCGTGAAATTAGTGCCTCATATAAGTGTGTGTGTGTGTGTGTGTCTGCTCTCAAGCTCCCAAGAACACACAGCCCTTCTCCTGAAGGAGTGCATTAACATGGTGGTGCTTCAAAGTGAAGGATACTCATGGAGCAAATTGATTCTACAGTGTCTGCAGCTCTCCAACAAGGCTGTGCCAAGAAAAGCAGAAATTCACCAAGAAATATGAAAAAAAATAAAAAGCACTTGAAATTTGCTGTCACATTCAACCACAGTTGAGACAATGCTCGTGCTACATGCTAAAAAACAAAAAAAAAGTGTCCGTTCGCTGGCTGGTGTGTTTGAGAGCAGGATTATTTTTGAGGCTGTGGACTAGAGAGTAATTATTCATTCAGGGCCTCCATTTTAACCCCTTCTCATCTCATTTCTTTGTCTCGTGTCAGTTGCCATGCACTTTAGGACCTGGCAACAGGCTTGAGCAGCATCATCATACACAGCGCCAACGCTAACAGAGCCAGGAAGAACTCCTCAGCCCCAACGCTGTGTTCAGCTGAATTTATATTTAAAGGTCGCTGCATGATTGTCCTTTCTTCAAAGGCCTGTGCAGATGTTCTTTTTTTTGTGGGTCCCTGTGTGTGATTATACTGTTCTCTATTCTCATGTGAAAAATGTGTTACCCTGACAATCCGGTGCAGGACCCCGGGTCAGCCACACTTCAAAGTGGTTTAGATTAGGCTGCCTGGAGAACAGCGTCCATCACCAACTGCTGGCCGAGGCGGAGGTGATCCGCCCGGCTGCTAGCGCTCTACTTCCTTATAGTCGGAATTCTGCCTTCCAACCAGCACCCCTATAAACCTGACTAGAGAAGGACCTGGTCAGAACACTTTGGTTAACAGCTTCCTCCTACATTTGACATGCGAGCGTCATTATCTCACACCTGAGGGTTGTCTTTTATTCTAAACTGTTACCAAACAAAACATTTAATTCACTGTAAGGTTTTTTTTTCTTTTTTTTACATTGAATTCATGTAATACATTTTTTTCTAATATGCTAAAAAATATTTTTTTTGCAATATGGCAGCATCATGGAAAATTAATGGAAAATTCCCAATGCATACAACCCAATGGAGTCCCATTGACTTACATAGAATAAAACTATCCTGAGACTATGTTACTATGTTTATTAATTTATTCATTATTATGTATCATTTAGGCCAGTTTAAGTATTAAAACACTCAAAACATTACACAGTAACAGACATGAATATTTCTCCCACCACTCCTCAGTATAATCTAGAAATGGGTGATTATTACTTGATCATTTGCCTGACAGTAACAATCGTTTTTATTATAATGCAATAGGATGTGGATCACAGAAGTAGACTTTAGAGTTGTCCTGAAGGTTCGGCTATGGCAGCCCCCCCCCCCCCTCACCCCTCCTCACCCCCTGCCCCGCCGCCCTCTCCCCTGCCTTTGTTCTCAGCACAACGAGCCCCGAGCAGATGGTGCGGGGCTCTGCGTGGCGGACCCTGACAGACAGGCGCTCTCCACCAATCGGCTGCCGGTGAATCAGCTGGTCTGGACAGCGCCAGGTGTTTGGCTTTTTTTTTTTTTTTTAGGCTGTGTGTTTTTCAATCTTTTTTTTTTCTCCTCCCTCTTCATCCGTAGGAGGAGCTGCGGCGGAGGCAGCGGCAGAGCGGAGGAGCACCGCGGTCGCAGCAGGTTGGACACGTCTGTGCAGACCGCACCATGCCGCTCCGAGGCGCCCTGGGACTGATCGGATGCACGGACGGAACATCGCAGCGAGCAGCCGCCAGCTGAGAGCCGAACACCCCCACCACCACCACCACCACCACCACCACCTCCTCCTCTCTTCTTCGGGATAAAGGAATATGTGTTATTTCTCCGTTCGCTGAGAGCCTTCTCTCGGCTCGCTGTGCGTCGTTGTGTACCGACGCGTCTGTTTGGATGAAGGGAGCTCGCGCGCCTGGGAACGTCGGAGCGGAATGCCAACGAGGTGAGAGCCCTGGAGGGGGGGAAAAAGAAAGCTGTAGACTGTGTGTTTTTTTACTTTTTAATCATTTTTGCCAAGATGCATTAGAATGCGCGTTTAGTGATGCGAGCAGCAGCAGCAGCATCGCCTGAGCGCGTGGTAACACGTTCTCAGTAGTAGGATTTGTGTTTTTTTATGCGTAAAAATCCTACTTTGTGCGTTTGTTTTCCACGTATTCATCAGAACATATCCGCCTGCAAGGCCGATGCGTGGAGTTGTATTTAGTAAGCAGACACAGGGATTTAATCTCATTTTTTTCTCTCATAACCCCCCCCCCCCCCCTTCGCCCCAGCCTGGGTGTTGCCAGATCATAAAATGAGATTTGAACATGATACAGGAACAGTTCACCTTCGGGGCGAGTTTTGGATCCGACGCATCAACCCTCCAGACAATGCGTCAAACGCTCCGGCAGCAAAACAAACTTTGATCTGGTTGCGGTAGTTGCGGTGCCAGCGGGGAGCTCGGTGCGGCGCGCGCGACGTCGTGTAAATGTGATTTGCATGTTAATGTCCGTGGATGTGGTGGTTGGGGGGGGGGTGCTCCGCCTGCTCCTCCCCGGCCGCAGCGGCCGCGGCCTCGGCCTGGAGCTGCGGCCAGGGGACGGGGCTGCGGGGGCAGGGGGGCCATTGTGGTCCACAAACGCCGCTTCTGTCCCCGCAGCTGTTGCGCTTTTGTGACGGTGGGGGGGAGAAGAAGGGGGGGGTGACTTGCATCACTCAACTTTGTTAGAAGCTTCAAACGATGCTGTTTTTTTGTTTTTTGGTGTGTTTTAAGGGAGTACAGCTGGGAGGCACAGGGCTGTGTTCCTGTTCCTTCTTATTAAAACCAGAGATGCTGAGACTCATCTTTTCTGACCTCTGACCTCTGGGTCAAATAAAAGTCAGTTCAGCAACTTTCTAATGACACAAACGCACAGGAAAAAGTCTTCAGTCTGATTATGGCTGATTAGTTCTTCTAGTGAAGACTTCTTTAGGTTCTGTTCTGTTTGTTTCCTGCTCCTCGGCGTCTGCCGCTGGCAGCAGGAGCTGTTTTTTTATTCCTGCAAACTCCGTCTCCTCTGCTGCCACGAGGCCTTTCTGAGCGAGCAGAAGGGCAAATCATTTATCAAACAGAATGAACAGGATCTGACAGGTTCACCTGATTGATTTATATTTTCTCCCCCCCCCCCCCCCCCCCCCCCCCCCTCCATGAGGGCGTGCTGCCTTACAAGGCACACACACACTTTACACACTCACAATATGTCTACTTCTTTTAACTTGATCACGAGTCTAGTGTGACAAAGGCCTGCTAATAGGGCGTGTGTTGCAGGCAGGCGTCTGTGTGTGTGTGGGTGTGTGTGTGTGTGTGTGTGTGTGTTGGGGGGGATTAGACGACAGCAGCTCCCTATCACCAACATCCACCTCCCAAGGGTATAGTGCGGCGTGAAAAGGGGGGGGGCTTATTGAGCTCCACTATTCTTCCTATAATACGGGCTAAAGGCATTAGCACCTTTTGTCCTCCGTGGGCTCCAGGTCTCAGAGACAACAGACTGCTGATCTCCTGGAAAGTCGCTGTTTGTGCTGCAGCCAGCGCCAAAGGTTAGATTCTAAAGACTGTTTTAGAAAAAGTTTGCTGAAGAATAGACGTCAAAGCATGGAGACATGAGTGTGTTTCTTTTTAATTGTGGGCGAAACTTATCACCAGTTTATTTGCCTCCAGTGTCGTCCTTTATCGTAACTTTACTGTCGTTGCCAAGCACAGATTGTAGAAAGGGAAAAGCATCAGTATTAAGAGTAATGTGTGTCCTGTGCTTCTAGGTGAATCACCATGCGTGTGTGTCTATGTGCATGATAACAAACAAAGCATCACTTTTAAATCCCCGCACCATAACACTGCTTGTAGTTTTAAAACTCCATATGGAGCATTTGAGCCGTTTAAAGTGGTTTAGGTCCCCAGCTACTATAGGCTTGATTTATTTATTTATTTTTAACTGGATATTTTTCATCTGCCGGTTTAAAAAAAAAAAAAAAAAAATCTCCTTTCACAGTCCGCACACAGAGACCTCAACACCAATACCATCTGCCTAAAAGCCTGTGACACCATGGCGGGTCAGTATTGGCCGATAAGCAACATTTTAAATAACCGCATGAAAGAACATTTTCAAACATGCGCAGTGATTCAAAAACACGGGGGCGGATCTGCGCGGATTATACGATGTGCAGATCTACTTGCACTTCACACAGTAATCTTAAATTAAGCTGTAAAGCCGCAAATGATTCCAAAAGTATCAAGAGCACAGACATAACCTGAGACATGTCCGCCATTGTTGTTGTTGTTGTTGTTGAACAGAATGCGTAAGACTGACCAAAGCCTTGACATCTTGAATCCGAAAAAGAGCCGGATTGGGGTCGCTACGCTAATCTACTGGATCTGATATTAGCGAATCTCTCCACTTGTTTCTCTGGTGTGACAAATCACTCCAGATAAGTGCAGTGTTGGAGTGGTTCAGAGGCGAATTAGGTAGAAAAGTGTTTGGATTTATATAGTTAGGATCTAAATCTGAATGGTGCTGCACTCTTTTGTGGTTGTACAACTCTGACCTTCTGACCTCTCAGCCGGTGGAGGAGGCGGGGTTCTCCAAGTCGTCGGCTTCCTGGCTGAACGTGAACTTTAAAATCAATAAGTTGCTGTTTCCAACCAGGGAGAACCTGAAATCGCCTTTGTTTCCTCTCCGTTGTTGTAGTGTGGGTGGGCAGCCAACATGCATTGTTTATGGAATATAAGCAATAGGTTTTTTTTTTTTTTCCATCTAGTGCTTATTTGGGAGTCCTATGAGAACATGGAACGTGTTGCATTAAAACCCTGCAGGGAGGGGGTAGGTGTGAGCACAAGACAACTCATGTGTGTAAAAGCGGTTTCCTTAAAATCATAATTGCATGACTGTAGTTCCCAAGGCAACTGTTTCAGGTGTCCGCTGGAGTCTGACTGGATATTGGTGGCACTTACAAGCGTTTCAAACTGAACCCCTTTCTTCTGGAGTTTCTGTAAGATGGATGCAGGGCACGAATGGAAATGGTGTTGAGTTTTCCCCTTCATATATATTTAGCTTCTCACTTGTTGTCACCACGGCAGCCTGTTCCCGACAGAACGCACCGCGATCCACCTTGTTGCGTCTGCTTGTCACTCAGGTCTCGCCGTCTAATTCGGGCGTGTTTTCCTCCCCTCCGTTTTGTCGTGTTCAGTTGTTGATTTCACCTGCACTGCATGAAGTTTATATAGTTCACTTCTTGTTTTTCCTTTTTTTTCCTCCTTTTTTTCCCTGTGCGCCGATGAATAACCCGAAGCTCAAACTGAAGGTTTGCGCGTGCTGCCAGAGAAGGCCCTCCCAGGAGATCTCCTAACGCAAGACTCCTGTTATCCAGTTTAAAATCGCACTTTCATTTCCTCAGGTTAGCCTCAATTCTTATCACATTCAAGGAGGGATTTCCTTAATGATGAGCCTGAGAGGCCTCAGATAGACGTGGACAGGAATTTCAAAAAATTGAGCCATGAACTGAAAAGTCACTGAGACGTGAGATGGAGAGAGTTGGATAAATTATTGGTTTCATTAGTGATCATCACAGATCTTTTCACCGCAGATTGTTCAGATCCTCTTTTATCCCTGTCAGGGTTTATCTCCTATAAATCTCATTAATTAAAGAAAGATCTTAGAGAAAACTAACAAAAAAAAACATGTTTTCACATTACTTACTTAAATCTTGCTTATACATGTATTGACACATTATGTTTCCTATCCCTAATACTGATGGTAATAGTAATCAATTATTTAATGCTGGTAATTAAAGAGAAAACTGGTGGTGCTGTACCACCTACAGAGGTGTTTGCATATTTTTAGATTATGTCTTTCAGAAGTCACATCTTTGAGCTTCATGCAAATGAAATGTGTCGGGATGCCAATTAAGGCGGAACATCAGCGTCGCTCTGAAAGTGACGGCCTCTGAAATGGAAATGACAGGGGTCTACTTTCATGGCACAAACTGAAACCGAGTCTTTTCATGGCTGTCAAATGTGGTCAGAGTTAAAAAAAAAAAAAAAAAAAAAAAAACGCAACATATTCGCTCCCATTACCTGTAGCCATTCATGCCTGGAGAGGCTGCCCAGGTTTAGAGGTAGCCCATTAAACAAGTCTGTATGCACAAGGTGAATTAATAATGGAGCCAGTCATTAAAAAGCTCCACAGGGTACTTAAAGTTAGGATCTACTATATTGTCTGGCCAATATTCTCCAATATAACCAAACGAGGCCCAAAGCATGCTGTTAATTAAAAGCATAAAAAAAAACTTTCCTGAAATCGAAATCTCTGCTGCGTTAACGGTGGAAACTTGAGTAAAAAGCAAGGTCTCCTGACAGCGGTATGTTTTAGCCAATAAACACTTATTGCCATTACATAATGGCTACAGAAGTTAAAAGGTCATTCATTCATTCAA
Organism: Eupleurogrammus muticus; assembly: GCA_036785175.1. Classification (NCBI taxonomy): domain Eukaryota; kingdom Metazoa; phylum Chordata; class Actinopteri; order Scombriformes; family Trichiuridae; genus Eupleurogrammus; species Eupleurogrammus muticus. The sequence goes on from JAYKQN010000021.1 coordinate 1,093,375, forward strand.
ATTACTCTATTGTAGATTATCAATATAATTTAAATACAATTTTCAGTAACTTTTGAATCAAGAAACTAAATGGTGTGGTGGTCTCCCAGTATCTGAAATAGGCCAGGTTGTGTTTGAGTGTTGCATATATGAACAGGAGAGATGCGTCCAGTCCTGCTACATGCAGCTGTTGTTGCGGGGAGGGGGGGGAGAAATAACCAAATGAATGGATTCTCCGATTCCCCCCGAATGATATCGTACTGTATCATTGTGGAGACATAATGGAAATCACCAGAGCATTGGATGGCTAATTAGTTTTAGATTGTCTTTCAATCAATAGGCCCTCATGACATGCAGTTGCTCTTCACAGGTGCCTGTTAAGACCAGCCAATGGGAATCCAACGAGTGCTCGTTCAATTGATTTCCTGTGGCACCATGGAATGTTCCTTACAATGAGATAGGGGTTAATGCGTCATGTCAAACCAAAGGAAAATGAATCATTTAGGGGCACTGCCAAGATCTGACATGTGGGGGGTATGTTACAACCTTATATTAACATAAAGAAGAAGTTTTTTTTGTTTTTACACTAAAACATATCATGAAGTATGTATACATTTGAGGTGAGGATGAATTTCTTTTTAGTGCTGCCAACAAGGAAGCTCAAAGTGACCTTACATCTTTCAGCAGAATATAATTTATTTATATTGATAAACGGCGTCTGAAGCGCTTCACGTCGGAGGCTGTGCTAATTATTCCAAGTGTCCCTTTCACACGTTCAAAGGTGGTTACAACCTCTGGTTCTTCCGTTTCCTGCCTTCCTGCCTTTGGTGTCGCGTCGCTTTGTCGAGTGTTTCTCCACCTGTTGTGTGTTTTAAGACTTCCTGCACCTCCGGGACTCGGATCACAATGGAGTTGTTATGTCTATTTCAGGATGTCCCAGGCAGCTTTCAGTCTGTCGTTGGAAAAATTAACCAACAGGATGTTGGCACTGTTTTTGTGCTGTATACTGATACTTGCATAATCAATTTAAACATATGAGACAACCCATTTTGGACTTATTTAATTACATCATGCTGAATAAGGATCAGAAACCTACATTGTAGATTTAACCTAGAAGAAGGAAGAGTACAATTAATGCAATCTTGATGTAGAAAATCATGAGATACAACCTGAAATTTCTACTTCTTTGGTCACAACAAAGCCTTTGTTGACCTGGAGGAGTAATTCAACTTTTTTTGGGAATAATCTTTACTAATTTTTCTTGTCAAGGGCAAGAAAATGGTGTATGATGTATGTGTATAACACAATCTGGCTGCCAGCACCTATGAAGTTAACTAATGACACACACATATAGTATATTTAGAAAAAACATATGCTTCCTTTGATTTGATGGCTATGTTGCAATCGGAGGTGCACACCCCTTCAAAACGTAGAAATATCTCCTTCTGTAAAAAATGTTTTTCTTACAACTATTGAAGTGAAATTGAAGAGGGACATAATGTTCTTGTTGTTGCTGTTCTTTGCTTAAAAAACATTTAACTAAATTTTTTCATAATAAGATTACTGACATATTGGTGCTCTTTCTGCTCTGTTTAGTGTGTGTAGTAGGTCCCCGTGATATGTTGCTTTTAATTAAAGTGCTAAGTGACCCGTTTCTCTCCTCTGGGTTTGAATCCAGTGCATTACCTCCAGCTAATCTGCACTTCAGTATCTCCATCCACTAATCCTGATATATAGTGCTTTAGCTTGAAGACCAGATACAGTGCTATTCTATCCCTGTTCCACACATGCTCCGCCCTGTCCCTCAGGGAATCCCCAGTATAGGGAACGTGTTGCTGTCTCCCTGGTGCTGTTGCCAGGCAGGTTGCATCCAGATGAATTAGTCAGTTCTCTTATTTGAAAGCCTCTTAAGCCCTGTCTTCTTAAGCTGGTGTTGACCATAAAGCTGCGTGGTGGAGACGGGTGTGGCACCTTGTTGCTGCCGTATGGCTCTATGCTGCTGGAGGTTCCCGGTGGTTAGTAAATAGACCTAATTGAGTAATGGGATCTCTTAAGTGCTGCACGAGTTTGTTAAAGAAGTGCTAGTAACCTAATCCAAATAGTAATCAAAGGAGAAGAATAAAACCACTGCATATGCATCGTGTGTGTGTACAGTATTTGCATGTGACCAGATTTATTGATCGGCACACATAGCAATACACATTATGCAATTCTTCCAGCTTCCTGAGTGTGTTTTGACGCAGCTGTGCTAATGTGTTCATTATAACAATGATAACATGCTGATGTATGGCTGATATAATATCTAACATAGTCAGTATTCTTTTTTTCTTAACTGGCATTAACACAGTACAGCTGAGGCTGATGAGAAGACCACTCATTTTGGAGATGAGCCGTTTGACCATGAAGCAAAGTATCGGATGAAATAAACTTTTGAACCCGATGAAAGTGCCAGATGGAAAGGCAAGGGATCGCCAAACATGTAACGGTTCATCCAGAGGAGACCTCATCTGATGGAAATCCAATCAATAGTCATGACAATTCATTCAAAATGTCCCACTGTATAACAACTTCACTGTGGTGCTAGAAAAGTAAATACACACATATATAAGGGCTGATAGCTGTCAGCTTTCTATGATCATATATATATGACCATTTAACTGTGTGTAAAAACCTCAGTGCTTTTAATTCAAATTAAAAACTAGATAGAATTGATATCCATCCTAAAGCAAAATATTATTTAAACATTGAAAAGTCTGTACAAGCTTACATAACATATAGTCCAATGGAAAAGTTCTTCAGATATTTTAATCTGGACCAAAGTGGTGGACCGACTAACCAACCAACATTTCCATCTCTAGATGAAAGTGACAGGATAGTGATGCCCATGCATTCACACACTTTTAAAAATGTGGCGCTGGCATTTCATTCAAATCTTTTAATTGTTTGCCAGATCAAATGCTTTGTCGTCCAAGTCATTGGAATGAGCGCTACTGCCATATGGGCTAGCAGATGCCCGGTGCACCTCTCAGGAGCTCCCATTTGCTATACCAAACGACTGGCTTATATCAAAGTCTCTAGTCCTCTCCCAAACCCTATCTGGGGATCTTTTCTGCGAATTACAGAATTAAAGTTTGGACATTCTTCCATCTGTACCTCATCATCCTGGAAAATAAATCCCATGCCTGCTGTAATTTTTTTTCATGTTTGCCCTGAATTCAGAATGCTGAAGACATCACATTAAAAATGAAGATGTGCATCTTTTTGTTTTCTTTTAGGCATGGCACATGCTAATATCCGACAGTGTTTATGATGTTCGGAGAAGCTAATGATTAAGTCCTCATGGGCCCGTTGGATAGATGAAAGCCCTCAATGGAATTTGATCTGTTTCCAAGTAGTTCAAGTAGCCGTCTTTTTTTCATGCATTGTAATGAGCTGAACTTGCATTTTCTCAAAACTGTTGATGCTGCACATATGTCAGAGTCTCACAAGGATAGTGGAGAAGGAGTTGTTGTTCTTAGTCACTCTGTTATCTTAAGTAATTGCTACATTTACACAAAACATGAAAGACTGCGATGATTCCATTATCGTTACATACGGAAACATGATTATATACAGCCTTTTTATTGTAAGCAGACAATGTTTTTTCCGTATAATGACTTGTATGTTTTTTTTCTCTTTTTCTAGATTATTTTGCTTCTCCAATATTCTGCTGAGAAATTCCATCCTTGGCTTCCACCTCTGACCGTTTCACCGGACTCAAAGACCTCTTCAGATAAAAGTCTGGTTGATGACTATAACGCACTCTCTCCTCAAATCATCTACCCCTCGTCCTGTTCCTCCCCAGCATGGCTAGACGGAGGTTAGACTGTTTTCTTTTAGGCCAGGTGTTTGCTGGCCTGATCCTGGTATCGATAGGACTGTCCTTCGTCCAGAGCAATGAGTGCCCCCAGCTGTGTGTGTGTGAGATCCGACCCTGGTTTACCCCCCAGTCCACTTACAGAGAAGCTATAACGGTGGACTGCAATGACCTACGCCTAACACGCATCCCGGGGAACCTCTCAAGTGAAACTCAGGTCCTCCTCCTACAGAGCAACTACATTGCGAGGACCAGTGAGGAGCTGGAGCAGCTCTTCAACCTAACAGAGCTGGACTTGTCCCAGAACAACTTCAGTAGCATTCGGGATGTTGGCCTTATCAATATGTCTCAGCTCACCACACTCCATCTAGAGGAGAACCAGATCACGGAAATGCCCGATTACTGCCTGCAGGACCTCAGCAACCTCCAGGAACTCTACATTAACCATAATCAGATCAACACCATCTCCGCTAATGCCTTCTCTGGGCTCCACAACCTGCTAAGGCTTCACCTCAACTCCAACAAGCTCAAGACCATCAATAGCCAGTGGTTTGATTCTACACCCAATCTAGAGATCCTTATGATCGGGGAGAATCCTGTAGTTGGAATAATGGACTTCAACTTTAAGCCACTAGGGAACTTGAGAAGCCTTGTTTTGGCTGGGATGGATTTGACAGACATCCCCGCAAATGCCTTTGTGGGACTTGACAATCTTGAGAGCCTCTCTTTCTATGACAACAGGCTGGTCCGAGTTCCTCAAAGAGCCCTCCAGAAACTACCTAACCTCAAGTTTTTGGATTTGAACAAAAATCCAGTGCACAAGATTCAGGAAGGTGATTTCAAGAATATGCTGAGACTAAAAGAGCTTGGTATTAACAACATGGCCGAACTGGTATCTGTCGACCAGTACAGTCTGGACAATCTCCCTGAGCTCACGAAGCTGGAGGCTACAAACAACCCCAAGTTCTCCTACATCAATCGTCAGGCCTTTCGGGACGTCCCGGCCTTGGAAAGTCTAATGCTGAACAACAACGCCCTGAACGCCCTCTATCAGTCCACTGTGGACTCTCTCCCCAACCTACGTGAGATCAGCATCCACAGCAACCCTCTTCGTTGTGACTGCGTCATCCAGTGGATGAGCTCCAACAAAACCACCGTCCGTTTCATGGAACCTCTGTCCATGTTTTGTGCCATGCCAGCAGAGGTCAGGGGATTGCATGTGCGGGACGTGTTGCAGAAGGACCTTTTAAACCAATGCTTGCCAATGATCTCCCACGATACCTTCCCCAGCCACCTCAACCTGGACATCGGCATGACTGTGGACTTGGACTGCAGAGCCATGTCCCAGCCTGAGCCGGAGATCTACTGGGTGACACCGATGGGGAACAAGGTTATGATGGACACCCTATCCGACAAGTACACCGTCAGCAGCGAAGGGACGTTACGGATTTCTCATATCCAAGTGGAAGACTCGGGCAGATACACCTGTGTGGCTCAAAATTCGGAAGGAGCCGACACACGAGTCACGGCCATACGTGTGAACGGCACTCTGTTGGACAGCACGCAGCTTATGAAGATCTACGTCAAACAGACGGAGTCTCATTCAATCCTGGTTTCCTGGAAAATAAACTCAAATGTAATGACCTCCAACCTGAAGTGGTCTTCCGCCACCATGAAAATAGACAACCCACATATTACTTACACTGCCAGGGTACCGGTGGACGTCCACGAGTACAACCTCACGCATTTGCAGCCAGCCACGGAGTATGAAGTGTGCCTCACCGTCTCCAACATCCACCAACAAACGCAGAAGTCGTGTGTCAACGTGACGACAAAGCAAGCGACCTTCGCTGTGAAAATATCCGACCAAGGGACGAACACGGCTCTCGCAGCAGTCATGGGGACGATGTTCGCGATCGTCACCCTGGCGTCTCTGGCAGTGTACATCGCTAAGAGGTGGAAGAGGAAAAACTATCACCATTCCCTGAAAAAGTACATGCAGAAAACGTCGTCGATACCACTGAACGAGTTGTACCCTCCTCTCATCAACTTGTGGGAGGCAGACAGCGAAAAAGAGAAAGAGGGTTCGTCGGAGACCAAACCCAGCCAGGTGGACACCACACGCAGCTACTATATGTGGTGAGAGCTACATGTTTGGAAATCCACAGACACGTTTCTGTCAGGAGCACAAATATACAGATTTGCTTCTTTGTGTAAAAGTGAACTAAGTCTTTTTTTTTTCCTTTCAACTTCCTTTTTTATCGGTTCTCTGAGACTTTGAAGCAAACAACGAGCCGACATTTGGGATCTTTAGTTTAGCAAATTGCCTTTTTTTTACCTCTCGTCCCTTCAACACACAATATGGCAGCTTTGTTTAGCTTACTGGACTAAGTAGCCACTTTGCTTTATTTTTAGCTCTTGTTTTAACGAACACAGCATGAGTATTGTCATGGATTCAGAAGGTGTGAGCAAAGGAAAAGCTGAAATCCCACATGTTTTGAACTGTTTCTCTGGCAGAGCTGTTAGAGACTGCAATGTTTCTTTCTCTTGTAAAACAGTTTTACTGTTGACTGTTGTGCACTGAAATATATATATATACTAATTTGTCTATCAACTCAGATATAAGCTGACAAAATATGTTTAGACTTGATATACCGTCTATTGAATAATGTTAGCAATTCTTCTGTAATGTTGTATCAGCTATAATTTGGTTTACTTTTTGTACATTGATAAACAGTATGTTTGTATGATTTAGACTTTTACGTTTGCAGAGCAACTACTGTAAACCAGCAATAGAAATCTGAATGTTATAAACTAGGTGAATAGATGTAAGGCTTTTAAATTTCTTAAATATTTTGTTTCTTATTTAGCTAGAATATGTCTACAATCACTGGTTTCGTTGTGGTTTACACACAAACATGTTGTTTATTGAGGAGCAAGTTAAATAAAATCTTCTTTCCTCATATTTTTAAAACCATGATTTCGACACCATCTTTTATTTTTATGTACCATATGCGTAGTTAATCCTGTATACTCTATATCTAGTAAATGTTTTCTGGAGGAAAAAGACATTTTCCGATTGAAAGTAAAGGTTTATGAGGAAAATCATCATGTTAATGTCTTGCATAGGATTTTAATGATTTCACTTTGATAAGCGTAGATGGAGAGAATGGAAGATGCACACTGGAATTTTGTCCCAGTAGAATATAGTTAGTGCCCAAAAAAAAAGCGCATAAAGTCACTTTATACAGAAATAAGTCGCTGATAAAATGAAATGAGATTTACTATTTAAAGCATATCTACCTCTGCATTGTAAAACTTTACAAAAAGAGGCAACATATGAAGTGTAAAACAAATGAGATGTGATAAAAGGTGTTCATGGATAATTACTGCAAGCATTATATGGCACAGAGCAACCGTGTCATAAATCAGCCAGATGTGTTGTATTCTTAGCTTTTAGTATTGTATGTGTTGCATACAATACATCTATGATTGCACATTGCCATGTTGGGATTTTTAATGAGTGTAACGTGTCGCTTCTGTTCCTCTCTTGTCAGTAACAATAGGTGATACAGTAATGTGAAGGCCGACGTTGAGTTACAGTTCTCGCAACCCATCAATTTCTCTGCCAGCTCCATAACTCCAACACAATGCAAATCACAATCTCGCTGGCTCTCCGTCTGGAGGGGAAAAAAAGCGATTCTCCAGCGGGAACCAGGAGCTGTTTGTTTCTGGTGTTGACTGACAGCTCTGCTTTGTGGTGCAATCAAACCATCTCCGCTCAGTATCCCCTGACAACATGCGCGTTCTCCTGCATGCTCGCTCTGCCCTGCTCCTGAATTATTCCTGGAATTGAGACAAATACTCTTCATTGTGGGGGAAAAGAAATGACGGACGATTCATCAAACGTACATGACGTTGCCTTTGTGTGCAGCTGCTGGTTTGATATCAGCATTGATTGCCATCAGCGAGTTCATCATTTTGCAGAACGGGGTCGTAATCAAGCTAAGAATGTTGTATGGTCTTTTAAAGATGTTTGATACAGCAGCTATGCTATCCAGGCTTTATATGGGTTTTTATAACTGAACAGCTGTGCCACATTGATGAGTTATTTTAAAAATGCCAACCAATTTTTGAAATATTATTTTTTTTATTTCATATATTGGACATTACACAAAATAAATATATATATGGTGTATAAATGGTTAATGATTGGCAATATAGTAAAACAATGCTGTAATAGATGTAAATTATTAAGTATTGAGGACTCTTTCAAGGTCACGTATGATCTTAATAGAAAGTTTAAAATCTGCCTGTGACTCACATAGTAAGTGTGTAGTAAAACACAAATATTATTTTTCTTTTTTCAAATGGGCTAATGCTTTGCTAATAATAGATGAATACAGGACTTCCAACATAAGAGGGGCCCTGGCTCGCCCCCTGACTCTGGTGTCAAACTGCTGTCAGTACCTGATTGGAGCTTTGATTTTGCTTCACTAAATGCCAGTGATGTAGAAAGGTTAAAACACCTTTTCCTACTTGTGATTTTCTTTGTGCATAGTGACGTCAGGAGATGCTGCAGGAAAAATGCCAGCGAATGTCAGGGATCCTTTAGGGAGACCCCGCGTCCCGTCCTGAAGGGTGACGGACAGAGGAGGGCAGAGTAGCGGTAGTCTGGCATTTTTTAAACCTGCGCATTGAAACGGCCACTTTGAAAAAAAGTCCGCCGCCATCCTTTCATCTGCGAAGGGGGGGCTTCGCCTTTCTGTGGACTCAGCGGGTAGCCTAGTAACAGGCCGGATATCGGCTCATTGGGACGGCCGTCAATGAAAGCTTTTCAAACGCCGGAGCCTGCACCGTGTCCCATCCCAGTGGCCTGTTTCCATGACAACCCCTCCCTCCATCCACCTGCGGGTGCTGGCAGCCAAGTGAGAGAAGTCCCCAGAGCCTGAAATACCACTGACAAGGTCAACACCCTGCAGGTGGGAAACCACTGAAAACATCATGTAGGCTTTCTAAGATGTGGAGCGAGAAAAGCGCCATCTTTGCACGGAACTATAGGAAGCATGTGATGTGTGTGATGGTGTTTGTATGGCTCTTCTGTTGCCTATCCTGCTTCTTTTCCTCCTGTCGCGCTTGACATGAACTATTTAACATTGTCACTTTAGACAGGACATTTTCTTCTGCATTATCTCAAGTGATAGAAACAGTCTTAGAAATGCTGTAGCAATCGTTGGTCGCCTTTCAAGCGTATAGATATATTTCTACTGACCGCAGTATTCATTTTGACATGGGGTTATAACCCGCCTGTTTCTGGCCTCAGCACCTGCTGGCTTTCAGCCTAAGTGGGCCTTTTGTCTCCCGTTTTTCAGCTGCTTTCCAAATTAATCGAACTGAAATCCTTGTTCAAGGCGCAGCAGGGACGAGCGAGCCAGAACCTGCAGCAGGTCCTCAGAACTTAGGATGAACCAGAGAAGATGAGGGAGTGGTTTAGCTTTGAGTACGGGAGGAGGGACCCCAATGAAGTCTGCCTGTTGTCCTGCATGTCCCGCTCTTCTGCTGCCTGATTTAGAAAGTGATTTGAGTCATAGGCAGTTAAGTAGCTGAACAACGGTGAGAGGAGCTGAGAGCGTTTCATGGCCTTCTGTAATCCACGCGGCTCTCCCTGGCTCTGATTGGCTGCTCGCTAACTGTGTTTGGATGAAGCGACGGGCCTCGCCCTCAGAACACAGATGACAGGCAGGAAGGTTCTGCAGAAGGCGTGCGGATCCGCGCCTCGGTTATTTCCCGGGTTCTGTTTCTCTGGGGTTTTGCAGAGAGAGTGCAGGTGTGACATCACACCTCTTCCCAAGAGCGACCGGCTGCCGTGCAGAGACGGCACCTGTAAGCCCGCGCGCCTATTATTCACAAACTCTCACACATGCAAAGATAAATTTAGATACTTTGTTCAGACGTTTAAAGGATAAATCCCACTGAGTTTACCTAACGCTCCACCAGCAGCTTGATGCACACGTCAATGTCCTCCTGAGGATTAATAGATGTATACAGCCATCATCAGGTTCACTATTTGAATGTGTCCAGTCGGCTACTTTAGTTCACAGCATCGCTATCAGCATCAGCCTGTATTTTGTGTTTGGTGATACTTGGAAATGGAAGCGTGTTTGTATGCTAAACTGAGATGATGAACATCACGAGGAGCAACTCTCTGCTGTGCCAGTGTCGGCGTATTGACGACTAAAGCGTGTTGCTAAACTAACTTGTTTCCTGTTTTAATCAGGGTGGTCGTCTTGCAGGTTAAAATCTTCCTGGGTTAGGTAGCCAAACCTTGTGATAGCTTTTACATCTCCGAAAGCAATGATGTGGATGCATTCCTGCCCCTATGGTCTTGCCAGTCTACACAACTGAGTTTGAAGAATGTGAACTTCCAAGAATGATTTATTGGCGATGGTTACAGCAGTGGTCTCGGTGAAATGTCTGTATCCAGCGGAATGTGATCCAGTGCTGAGGCTGTTTGGATGGACCCAGTGTGAGATGTGACTTTTAAGCTTTTAATGATGATAATAATGATGGATATACTGATATATGGCTTTAACTTTGTTGCCGTGTGTCTCTTCACTTTCTGACTCCATTGCGATGCGTTTACTGCTTCTATACGATCTGAATAATGGAGGCATACTGTGGGGGAAAAACACAGTGAAAGTGTGGAAACATGACGCGTTCCAGTAATGTTAATCGTCTGTAAAATGTATAATGAATTGCTGGATGGATTGTTGTGGTGTTTTCTCCCAGGGCCCAATTAAGGAGCTTTGCTTTTTTTTTGCCTGCAGCATACTGTAAGTGTGTGTGTGTGTGTGTGTGTGTGTGTGTGTGTGTGTGTGTGTGTGTGTGTGTGTGTGTGTGTGTGTGTGTGTGTGTGTGTGTGTGTGTGTGTGAGAGAAGTCTTGCTGCTGACACAGAGGCTTGAAGCTCATTTCCATCTTTTTAGACATATCATTCCTACTGTCATGGCTGTGTCTTCGTTTAAGCAGGATTAATAAAAAATAAAAAAAAAACGAAAGCCAAAATCTACAGGAAAATTGTTAAATATATAAATAAACGTTCACAATGCTACTACACTGATAAGGAAAACACTGTAAGTACTCCACTCTGAGTGATTGAATGAATCTAGGTATAGATTCTAAATAGAAATATTTAGAGCTAAATATTTTTGTACCTATATAAATTATAGACACATTCCCTGTTCACGTCTTCATAGAACTGAATTTTCTGAGGGTGTTAAAAAACGAGTGAATCTGATCAAGAAACGCTGGTGGGGAAAGAGTTAATGGGCTCAGCAGCATGGCGGCATGAATTGGAAGAATGTGCTCCCTCTTTTTTGACCTTGTCAAAAGTCTCCCTGTTTTATTTCAAAGCAGTCGGAGACAGGATGAACAGGACTGAGTGAAACCATAATATAACGGATCACAATAACCGATGCAGGAGGACATGAAGGCATGGAGACTCTGTCCAGGTCAGCAGTACGATTGATCTGAGTGAAACTTAATTTTATAACCTGATTGATCTCTTTGTCGAACCTCTCGAATCAGATCATGTGACTCCGGGGTTTCTTGTATGGCGGTTTAACGGACGGGGACAATAGTCAGATGCTAGCGGCCAAACAAAAGGATCTCACTTTTATTGTCGCTGAGATGGAGAAGGGTTGCAGCCATCCGGGATTTGACGTGTTGAAGGCAGTTATTGACAACACAATCAAGAGGCGGTCTCACCTCATTGCTCCATTGATTTCCTTGACATCAGGAGAGGATTGAAAAAAAAAAAAATCCACATTGATTGCGGATGTGTGCTGTTGTATTTGTGCAGCATTAAAATCGAAGAAAGCCAGTAGATTTCAGCATCGTTGCATAACGACGTGTTCAGCATACTCGGGCCTGACCTTATGCTGCTTCTGACCTTTCCTCAAGCAAACATGGTGACATATAGAAAGGCAGGTCAAGAAAGGTCAACCACCTGTTGCCATAAGAAAACATGAAACATCTCATTTATTCTACTATGAGTAGGAGTTAGGGTTGAAGCATGTGGCATGGGGCACGCTGTGATTCAGTTTAAGTTACTATAAATCCTGATTTAAGCATTGACAGCAGGGAAACTGGACGGCAGCTACCTTTATTACATTACAACAACTCCTGTCTGTTAAAGTTAAAAGTTCAAAGGTCACTGATTAAACTTTGGTAAAGTATTTGGAGACACCAGCAGAGACAAAGCATTAACACACTTCTCAGTCAGGGGAAAAAATAAAATTAAAAAAAAAAATGTAAAAAGTGTAACATATGCTGAGATTTGAGGTGGAGAAGACGCCAACATGGCCAACAATGGTGTCTGTCTTCTTGTAAAACTCTGTGTCTTCCTGTGATTGCACATACATGTTTGAAGGATCACACTAACTATGTTACATTTAATGAAAATCCAAACAGTTCCCCATCATTTCCCTCATTTTCCAAGACGACACAGCCTGACGTTAGGAAACGTTCATCACCGTGTGTTGCAGCCGTTTCTCCGTCGTGATGGCCTGCAAATGGACTCCTCGTAGAAAAAGGCCGTTCGTGCCCGTGCGCCGGCTGAAGGATGCAGGAGACAGCTCTGAGAGAAATGTGGCTGTGTGATCATTACTGATGAGGAGCTGAGAAGGAGCAGCGAGGTAAAACACGGTTCCCTGTTACCACAGCTGACAGTTACAGCGTGTACTCGCACTGGGGGGAATAGGAAAATATGCATAATAAGACAATGTGAGACCTGTGCCTTTGTGCCTCTGTGATTGATGCCTCTTGTGTCGCTCCTCACCAGTGACTGACCTGAAACGAGATGCTGTTTAACTGATCTAATGCAGGTATAAAGGTTAGTTTGAATCCTCTGCAGGGTACAGTGAACACGTCTTTTAAACAAAACTAAACCGTCTGAGGTGAGACGCTGTTGTTTTTTTCTACACGGCATGAGGGGACCTGCTGAAAAAATGTCCACCGGTTATTGCACCCATTTAAAACACGGACACTGACCCATAGCGGGCTAAGTGGAAACAGACAAAAGGTATCGATTGGATTGGAGGAACGGAGCCTCCTCAGAGACTCAACATCTTTACGGGGAACACGCCTGGCCGACCTGATTTGTGAACGCTGCACATTGATTGCTGCAGGTTATGCAGCGCAGTTATTCCCTTTTACTCTGTAAAACACTGTGAGGTGGACGTTATTGCGTGTTATTCTTCTGTGGGGGAAGCGACACAGACTCACGGAGGTGATGGAACACGGGTCCTTTAGTCATATACGTGGCACAAACCCACACGGGTTAAAGAAAGTACCGGTACGCTGAAATGGATTTTTATTAACAAATTACCAAAAAAAAATAGGCAATTTCTGTATAAACCCAAATATAATGATTGGTGTATGGTTGATGTATTTTTATTTATAACAAATCAACCTTTTCTCACTGCTAATAAAAATATCTATTGCACCCCCATTCCTGCAAGACGTCCTAAAAATAAACCAGAAATGAAGCCTGTACGGTCACTTTATGTTTGCTTGGGGTGAAAAAAAAGCTGCAGTGCCACCAACAGTGTAGCGGTCAGATCCACCTGTTCAGTCTGAACAAGCTGCTGTTATCCATTCTCTCCTATTAAAGCGTCAAAAACAGCCTTGGCCCAGTTTTCCCAGGTATACTGCTGCATATATATATTTTTTCTCCTGGTACAGTTTTAGCAAAAACGTTTCACTCATTCTGCTGTTGCGTTCCTAAAAACCCGGAGCAAGGAGCCAGATACGCCGCTTACCTCAGGAGGCCGACGACCCCCCCCCACCACCCCCCCGCCTCTTGACTCCGCGCTTAATTGCTCTGCAAAATCTCGCGGCGCGAGTGAATCACACGTTGGTTGCAGTTGCCTGGCAGCAGAGGAAGGCACCCGGGGAGTCTCATGGGGACGAGTGCTCCAAGGTGTGTGAACGCCGGCTGCAGACATCCTCCTGTGAATTCTATTTTCACCCCACAGAATGTTTAAATATGTCTGTTCATTTCTTTCAAATCCCATGATTTTGAAGTAGAATCCCTGCCCCACCCCCCTTAATCATGCCCACTGAAGCTGACAAAGGCAGATGAGGGAAACCTTTGAAATTCCTTTTGTTCCCCGCTGTCAGGCCAGACCAGAGAGCATCGATTGGGCCACAGTGCAGCTCTGCTCACGGGCCGGGACAAGCATCGCAGCCAATTTGAGGCCGAGTCAATCAGCGCGGCAGCGAGGGAGAGCGCCGGCCTGTTGTTTATAATCTCCCCAGATAACATGCTTTATCACGCCTCCGCTTCATTAACTCTCCAACCAATTGTAGGCCGGCCTCAAAAGTTCCTTTTGTGCTGATGCGTGTGCATGCGGGCTCTCATTAAAGCCAAAAGCTCCCTGACAGGAGCACACGTTAAAGACCCCCACCAATCTGAGACGAGGAACGCTGTCTCAACCTATTGTCAAGCAGCACAAAGGGAACCACATGTCAAGTCATATTACACAGTCCAGGAAATAGCCCTTTTTACGTCTAAAACCATTTTTTTCAATCTAATAATTAGATAATTATTTAACTGGGGGACTGAATTAAAAATGAAAACATAAATATTTATGTTGAGGGATGAAAAACATGTTAAAATCAGACGCTTCACTTGAATACGCAGAGCGTGTAAGACTGTGCAACGGTTTCATTACATCCAAAGACAAAAAAGACTTTCATTAAGACTAATACGAGAGGAATCAGTTCATGCTCCGATCCTCTCGGATAATATCGTATAATGATGGAAAATGAGAAATTGGTTTTAAATGAGTTTTGAGTAATTAGAAGCTAAAATTAAAAAAAAAAAAACTGTTGCAAATCTGTTGTATAATCACACAGATCCTAGATGCTTTTATCTGGGTCCTGACAGACGCCTCCCTTGATGATTGTGTTATTTTTAACTGTACCTGCGGCAGGCTGTGGGGATGATGGCGATAGCCTGCTGGTGTATGGGCTGCCTGTCCACCGCTTAGTCCTTACTGAAAAAAATCCCCCAAAAATATAAACATTTAAAAACTGAAAAATTACTTTGAAATTTGAGCTGGTCAACTAAGCTGAATTTAAAAAATATAACTGTGCTGCTGTTAGTTTATTGTCAAATAATTCCTCGGATGTGCTGCTAACATTTCGTCATTGTTCTGACTATTTTTCATCGCTGATTTACGGACGCGGCGCAGTTGTGACATTACTTTTGCCCGGGGGATGAAAGCAGAGATGAAGGCAGATTCTCAAAGGGGCCTCCTCTGTGTCTCGTGCGCAGTGTGGAAATGCCAGATGACAACATGACCCCCGCACATCTGGCCCCCGATGGCCATCAGAGAGCAAACCAATCCGCATCAATTATACATGCCAACATTAATACAGCGGAAAGGTTAGGCGCTGAAAACCTGCTCAGGTCGATGTGCAGCCTTGAAAAAAATGATCATAAACAAACCAAAACCATGCGTAAAGTCATCAGGAAGAGCGGCTGCTGTCTGTCAGAACAGATACAGGAATTCCCTAAATATCTGAAATATCTGACTGCACTTCAGTTAGAAGGGGCTTAGAACTGGTGAGAAAGGGAAGAGTTGTGGGGCTATTTAGAAAGAACATTAAGCAAGTATTTAACACAGTTTACTGTTGGTGTTTTAATTGATTTCTCTCCACGTTGCATGAGCTGTGCTGTGTCTCCACTAGAGGATTGGTAGTATTTACCCAATTAAAGCCTGCCCTCTGCAGGCCATGTGACCCTACTGCAGTTTTCTGAATCTATTGTCATGCAGCCCATATATTGCTTTACTGTACAATATCCACTACTGCTCAGGGAAGCTGATGATAATGTGATGTAAAAAATAAACAGAATAAACTGGTGTGACATTAACAGATTATTGTATTGGTATTCAGAAGACCATCACTTAAGGACAAGGGTTATAAGAAGATTAATGGTAGGGGACTGTTCCCTCATAATCTAATCTTATCTAATCTAATCTTTGATTTTAGGATAAATATTGGGTCATTTGAACAGTAGTTTAGAGGGAAATTAATATTTTGGTGGAGCTGATAACAGCTCAGATACCTATTAAATGTGACCTAACTGCACACTGCTTCAAAAGCTGCATCTTCTGCATCTTAGAAGCAACTAAAGTTGTCAGATTTTGTAGAATGAACATTTCCCTCCAAATGAAGTAGAGTGAATTATGAAGTCGTATCACAGCAATATATTCAAGTAAAGTATAAGTACCTCCAATGTGTACTCAGGTACAATAATAGAGTGAGTGTACTTATGTAGGTTGGCAGCAGTGTGATGCACCAACTCGCCACCAGGGGGCGTCTTCATATAAACTCTAAAAAAACTCTACCGGAAGTTGCGTCAGGCCGGAAGTTTTGGCGACATGTCGCCGCTTCGCTGCTGCTTCTGGGTACTGTTCACGGATCAATAACCGTAATTTATATCCATTTCATTTGGCGACTTCAGATATGAAGGATGCGGACTTGAGTAACGGACTGGAGAGCGTTCCTGTTTTAATCCGACGGCGTTCAGACGAAGCGCTTCCTAGGTTTCAGGTAAAACACACACACACACACACACACACACACACACACACACACACACACACACACACACACACACACACACACACACACAGCCTGTTCTAAGTTGACCTGCTCCTGCTTATTAGAATAACTTATCTTATTGCTGCAGGTGCTGCACATAAACAAGTCTACACTTTAAAGTCAGACTTCATGTGATAAATTAATACTAGATCTGTCATAAATGATCGATATGTTACTAATTTAGCTGGATGCCCTGCATCAGACCAGATGTTCAGGAAGCTCATTAGTAACAGGGTTGTAATGACTGTTTCTGTATACTCTGAATGATGTGCAATGTGCAATGTGCATGTGCAAAGTTCATTCTATCATGATTTTATCAATATGTTTGACACCATATTAAATTACGACACTAACTAATTGGAGGGTCCAATTATTTTTTTTTATTATTTTTTTTAAATTCAATTAATTATAGTTGATGGGGCATAAGCTAAACGTGTAATAGTTTATAGGTTATTTATGCTCATTTTCTTGGCTTGCTTCTACTCTGACCTGTCTGCTGGCACAACCCGCTGAATTGATTTTTGAGTTCTTTAAAAAGTCATTTTCACATGCAAATACAGACATATAAGAAATCTCAGGCAGAGGTGATAGAGATGGATTCATTTCATGAGTCTTTACACATTCTTGCATATTTGCTTTCATTTACTCATTATGTAGAAATATGCAAAAGGAAATACAAGTACGGCTGTAAAGCTTTGCACATTGCAAGCAGCTATCTATATATCTATATATACATATATATAGCATCTGTAGAGATGACAGAATTACCACTGAAATGCAAGACTCCAACCAACATAATCAATTTCATGAGCCTTATAATGAATGGAATTCATTTTATTTTGATTTCCTCATAAAGGAATAATTCCAAAAGACTGTCTGTTCCCATTGGATTTGTCAAACATGGGTAAATTCTCTTGGTTATCAGCCATAATGTATGAAAGTGAAACGCAATGTTTCGCCATCAGATGGCAGCAAATATTCACCAATAGCCAACATGTCAGACGGCTGGCTGCAGGAACTGGAATCAAAGAAGAGCTGTCCGTCTCTCTAGAACCAGAGGAGCTGTCCCACTTCAAACCAGACGTTGACGGTGTTTAAAGCTGCCGGTTTCCAATGTGGTTAAACTGAAGTCATATGTGGTTGTTGATGGTTTTCAGGAAGGCAGTTCTAACGCTTTTCAGACCAATGCTCTGACATGTTTCTTCATATTTTCATATTTAACAATGATTCAAAAGTTATTTTCTTGATTAATCACGTAGTCTATTAAATGTAGAAATGTAAAAAAAGCCCAAGTCAACCTAACAATCCCCACTGGGACCAGAAGATCTTTTATTGGATTAGCCACTTCACTGTTTCAGCTCCAAATTGAATAATTGCAGGCGTTATAAGAATCTTGACCTTATTTGCTCCAGTGTATTTCTTTCTCTTCTTTGCAAGTGTTTTCTAGAACAGTTTAGTTAAACTCCTACTTGCTCTGTCATTTTTCCCTCCAGTATTCTCCAGATCTGGTTGAGGGCCCAGGATGCCCCGTGGACCCCAGTGAAGTGACCCTCCCCGGCTGCTCCTGCCGTTCCCTCTCCTGCTCCGCCGGGACCTGCGCCTGCCTGCGGGCTCACGGGCCGGCGTACGATGCCGCGGGCGCGCTGCTGGACGCCGGCGGGACGGACGCCGCGTGCTGCGACCCCGTGTTCGAGTGCAACGCTCTCTGCGCCTGCAGCGAGGCCTGCTCCAACCGGGTGGTGCAGCGGGGGCTGCGGGTCAGGACCGAGGTCTACGGCACCGGCAGCAAGGGCTGGGGCGCGCGGACCCTGGAGCCCATCCCGCGCGGCGCGTTTGTGTGCGAGTACGCGGGGGAGGTCGTCGGCCCGGGGGAGGCCAGTAGGAGGCAGCTCGCGCAGGGACCCGGGGAGAACAACTACATCATCGCCGTGCGGGAGCACGCTGGCGCTGGCGCCGTCACGGAGACGTTTGTGGACCCGGCCCTGGTGGGAAACGTAGGCCGCTTCCTCAACCACTCATGCCGGCCCAACCTGGTCATGGTGCCGGTGCGCGTGCACTCTCTAGTTCCCAGGCTGGCGCTGTTCGCCGGCCGGGACATCGACGCCCGCGAGGAGCTCACGTTCGACTACTCGGGAGGCTGCGGCGACCCGGGCCCTGCACGGCCAGGGTCCGGGTCAAATGGACTCCAGAGGACGACGTGTCACTGTGGAGCTGAGTGCTGCGTGGGGTTCCTTCCACTGGACGTGTCTGTTCTGAGCTGATCGTCACTTCATCTTTCATCTGTTTCGTAGCCGGTGGATGTTTTTGTCTTTTTTACTCACGTGTCACAGTTTGACTCATTAAAACGAGACAATGCAACATGTTCGTGGCTCCATAGACTCAACCGGCTCAATGAGTCGGTGCCAACCGGCATTTCCTGTCCGGCGCCCCCTAATATGAGATGATGCAAGGAACGGAGGTCTCACTTTTCCATCAATAGGAGCATTCCTGCCTTTTGTAGCCTCTGTTTCATCCATCAGAGAATGCTCCCTGGCTTTATTTTATTTATTGGTTTTGTATTATATTGTATTGTAATTTGATTATGATGCATCTTGTGAGTCTTTTCCGTGAGAAATGCAACATAAATAAATTTGACTTGGTCTCTCTAGGACAGGTCCTGGGAGGTTCACATTCTTGTCATCTGTCACTGGCAGAGATGGATGAGATGGTGTTTCTCAGGGTTCTTTTTAATAGCCACATTGCTGTTCAAACTTCACTGGCGATAGCTTAATAGTTGATAGCTAATAGTAAGAATCCAGGTAATAGCTGTCACATGTCTCCATCAACTCAACATTTTTTTTCTGCCTACATGCGATGCAGCCTCCCTCTGTGGATATTCTCAGCTTCTCATCGTGCGTCTCGAACCTCATGAGAGGCGGGACCAATTAAAAAGGGCCGGGGGCACTTTTTTATATAGAAACGGGCCTTATTCCCCTGTCAAAGGAGGGGCGAAGGTGTCCCACTTCTGAAATCAGAACCATCTCCTCTCGAGCTGCTCCGCTTCTTGTCTAGACCTGCTTTCATCTTATTAATATCCACATCTGGGTTAATTAGGATGGAGACCGTGTTTCATCCAGAAAATGGGACCAGTGCTCAAGCCACATTGGGGCTGAAAGAGACTAAACGGTGGGAGGGGGGTGGAGATGGAAGCACTCCATCAGAGACCGCTGTCAAGTTGATTGGTTTTTGTGCTGCAGCGTGCAGAGCCCATCAGCACAGCATGCTGTTGTTTTGACCTATATTTTCTCCCATGTGCGGGTTACTCCGAATTCTACCTGGGAAACCAAACAAAGGTCCCCCTTTATGTAAAAATAGTTTACTTTGAAGAGTCATCTTTCTTTTTTTGTATTTCCAGACACAAAAAAGTGAAATTACCTCTTTGAAAATAAAAAAATAAATAAAAAAATGACATTGACGTCATCAACGCCATTGAAAAATCCTGAATGTGAGAATATAGAAAACATTTTAATCTCTCAAGGTAAACTGCTGCACAGAAGATGTCTCCTGCATCACTGTGAAGTCCGTTCTCTGTGCTTTGACGGTGGTGGCTTCAGGGGTTGCAAGTTCTCATATGCGCGTTTAAATCGACGATATGTCACTTTTGTGCCGCTAGGGGTCTCTCAATCAAAATAACAAAAGATGGAGTTACATCATGCAGTAGCATGAGATCGCCGGAAATGCTACTACCATCAGCTCAGCTCGTTTCTCTGATATTTTACGATCCAGATTATTTAGGAGGTTGTTACCAGGACCCAAATTATCTGCAGACGTTTCCTCCTCTTTAAAGCAAATAAATGTGACAGTTAAACGTAAAAAAAACACTAATTAAAGTAGTTTCACCAAAAGCGCAATAATGTTTCAAAGACTGTGAGGTCTTCAGATGTAGTGCACTGTCCACTCCGGAAATCAGATGTTTTTCTCAGGTCAAAGGTTAAAACACAGGTCAAAGGTTAAAAGCCATGTGCTGTACTGATCTAGTTAGCCTTAAGGTGGTTCCTGTCCAAGTCGATGCAAAACATAAGTAAAGGAATGGGCTTGGTTAGACTGAGAGAGATCTAGACTTTTTCCCTCAGAGTAATCTCACAATATTTAAGTTTGTGACACTGTTTTTTTCATTAACAAAATCTTGAAGCATACAAGTAACAACACTGCCAGAGCTCATGTTTGATCAGTTTGTTACTTAAGAGCGAGATGTCGGAGGACTCCAATCCCTCAACCAGTTAAAGCTTGATTTATAGTTTTAGGACACGCTGCACAATGAGTGGTATGGAGTGTTAGTTTATATGCACTAATACAACAATAAATATGGTCTCAAAGTTGTTTCACATGGATCAACCCAATGCACGAGCTGATCTAAGCATGGGGTCAGGAGATAGCCAACTTGAACATCTGGCTATTAGAATGTTTCAGTTTTGAGCAAGAACCAGCTCTAATGAAGTCAGTAAATGTTATGGGTTTTCTAGTCCTTCACTGAAAGAGAATCAAGCTAATAAGCACGTTTCTCAAATTGTCAACTTGTTTCTGTGAACCCATAATGCCCGGATGAGTGTGTAACCTGACATACACTAGAATATTAGAACCGCAAATGAGCCTAATCAACCGTTTGTTGAAATCAGTCTTGTTTTTTTCTAGAGAATACCGAGACACACTTATGAAATGCAAAGTGGTCGTCCTGTAATTCGCTGCTAAAAGTAGATTTGACGTTTAATTTCACAAGAGACGTGAACAAGTCCTTTTGCTCGATGACTTTGTTGTTCCGTCCTGTCAAAAACAGTCTCTTCAAACACGCTACTCGCATGATGTCCCTGGGATCCCTATGGCAACCGTACATGTGTACAGGAGGCGATCGGACAGCGGCGATTGGTGCAGACACGCGAGAGAAGGCTGTTCTCAAATCCTGAGTGTTGAATAGCCGCGGCAGCAAATGAATGGCTCCTTTCCAGCGTGGTCACCTAGCAACCACCAGTTAATCACACAGGGGTGAAGTTCCCCGCCGATCCCGTCTGCACAGGAAAGAGGCACAATGCACACGCCTGTTATGTCATTTTATGATAATTTTGTAAGGGTGTAACCGTAAAACTGGCATCCTAGGAAATAACACAACCTAAATTCATGGTGCTCAGACTGTCACCTTAGACCTGGGGTAGGCAACCCTGGTCCCAGAGAGCCGCTGTGGGTGCAGGCTTTTGTCCCAACCAAGCAGTCACACACTTGACCTGTGGCTGACATTAGACAAGTTGCTGTTGCCTCCACATACACCACAATTCTATATATCTGTTGTTCTATTTAGTGTCATATTCAATTTTTATACTCAGGCCTTTAATCATTTCTTAGAATTCACAGATCACTTTATACTGATCATTGCATGTGTAAAAGGTGTAAAAACCATTGGTCGGCACACTGAGGCTCACTAGGAGCCTGTTCTTGTGGTTTCAGGCAGATTGTCGATAACGTCTTTGAAACACGTGGCTCAAGGTAATACTGAGTAATGAAGGGAAATTCATTATCACTGTGCCATTATTGCAACTTGTGGCTGCGACGGCTGTTGTTCTCATGGCTCGCTTCACGTTTCCACATCGCACTTGTGTAACTATTCATATACATCCCTCTGAATAGCGAAGGTCGAACTGAGGGATCAATTAGAGGCGATATGTTATATGTTTTTGAGCAGAGGCAGAACAGGATGTGATTCTTGCAATGAAGGCTGGGATCTCTTTGCTGCAGCCCCACTTTACTTCAGGCTAATAAAACAGCACCTTTACTTAAATATTCATTTATTTATAAAGTCCTGGCTTGAATGTCTTGCCAGGTGCAGCTTGAAAGCATAAACGATACAAAGATGGACCATCCACTTACGAGATTAATGTGTCACATCGATAAAGGCGCGAGACGCTATTTCTGGGTGAGTGACCGGTGGAGAAATTACAACTGGCAGTCCATTTGTTCAAAAATGGAGCACCTCTCCGATGAGGGAGCAGATGTCCTTGCCATGAATCCTGCAGCCAAATCAAGAAGGGAAAAAAAAAAAACGGCAGCAGCTATCTACTGGGCCTCAGCTGGCAAAGGCGTTTCAAAGTCCAATTTGAAACATTTCTCCCAGCTTTTGACTTTGGTGGTGGTGCTGGCAGATAAAAATAGCGATCATGGCACACATTCTTAAATAGGATATCATTTTTAAAAGTATTTCATAGGAGACAATCATGACAACAGTCAGTGCCTGTACCGCTTGACCCATAAATTAGCCTCATTTATAGGATCTTCATAAATAGTTAAAAAAAAATTCACTTAATTTGTTTAATTTCAACCAAATGTTGCTGTACCTTGTGTATATAATCATGAAGTTTCTCACTCAGTTACCAGCACAATACTCACCATCAAGGTCAAACATTTGCATTTCCATACTGTTCTGTTCTGGTCTGTATAACTGGGTTTTCTGTATTTTGCAGCTTCACTTGGAGGAACGAGGATGTCAGTGTTGTATTCAAATCGGGCTCCTCCCATCACAGATGTTGAGATAAATTTGGCCGAGGACACCTGCGGCAGCCTCAGCAGGAAGTTGTGGAGCTCAAGAGGCAGCCGCCTTAACAGCTGCTCTCGCAACTGATCAGACACATATCACGTCTTCTCTACCGTCTAACATACCTTCAGAACGAGGAATTTCTTTAGCCGAGCAGTTTTGGATGGCACATTTGTTCATTAAATAATCAGTGTGCCTTATACTTCAGATATTGAAGACTATAGTGGCCGAATGAAAGGTGAAATTATTTTTTCTTGCTATAACTATTCCTTTTATTTATAGCGACCATAAAAAGATCTCCGTTAAGGAAAATTGTAACAATATGATGAAATCAAAGTCTTCTGTGCAAAATCTATTTAAAAGTTTATCCAAAGCTGTTATGACACTTCAGCTGTTCGAAATAGTCACACTGAGAACATATTGTTCAACACAAATTCATAGCAATCAACTCCCCTGTGAATCTTTCGCTGCTTAAATATTATCGACGTGGAGGAGCAACAATCTTTTTGGTTATGAAGCTGATCATGTCTTCATTGATACAGTATCCTTTTGATCATATATGTTGTACAATGATTTAATGATAAACGAAATGCAGGTGATGCAAAATGTTCTTATTCATTACACATTTCACTTTAACCTTTTTTTCCAATGGATAATAGTGTTTTTGTGTTTGACAATCCATAAATAAAATCATTACAGTTTTTTGTGTGAGTGTGTGAATGTTTGTTGCTGTAAATGCAGTGTGCATTCACACAGGCCTGTCACTACCCATGACTAACACCGGCTACCTTGAGACGAGCTCCCTGTGTTCTGCTGTGGCGACATGGAGCAGCTTTCCTCTGAACAAACCCCTCCTTTAAGCTCAAGGACTTTTGTACACATGAGTGTTTCATATGTAATTCCCGAGTAGTTGCAGATTAATGATGGGACACGGTGAATGGACTGCGTTTGTATAGAGCCTTTTTCATCTTTCAACCTCTCAACGCGCTTCACCAGTTCACACCAATTCATGCACTAAAGGTTGTGGCTGCTACACGAGGTCACTCAACCACCCACTCACCCATCAGGATGTAACCTGATCAACACATTTGACCACAGTAGGGAATGCAATCTTTAGAATATTGTATAATGTCATTATATGCTAACAAGCTCTAGATCAATTATACTAGCAGTCTGTATAATTTTGTGGCATCTAGTGGTAAGGTTGCAGATTGCAACCAACTGAATAGCCCCCGCTCCTGACCCCCCTCCCCTTCTTCACACAGGTGCCTGAGAGTGAAGTTACAAAGAAGTTTACAACCTACTGCATGTGTCAGGCTGAACATTTACACCTCTGAACTCTCCTCAACAGTTCACCTGACACATAGTGGAGCCCAAGTGTTGCTGTGCAAAGTAAGCGGTGACACTTCCATTACCGCTGTCATCTCTGAAGCATCCAACACGCACACACACAAACACACACACACACGCATTGTAGCCATTGTGGAAATATGCACTATATTATTTAAATATAAGTTATTCTCAAAAAGTATTTCATTATGTGTTTTATAATTCAGGGTGCAGAAGTGTAAGCACATTTCAATGCAATTTTAATACTAGGCTAAAATGTGTAGCTTAAAGTCAGAACAATTTGTTTTTATTTTTTAAATATGTACAATGGAAAAACTTGTGAATTCAGACAGTTTTAAGTAAACAGTGACGTAAATGAAAGTGAGACTAGGCTAGTCCTTCCAGTGTACTGATCCTAAAGGATTAGCTACAGTTAAATCAGCTTACTTGAACGTGTTATGCGTGTTAAATAGGTGACTTCAGACAACTGCCTCCTTGAATATCATTCCTCTTCTGCAGGATTCGCTCGAAGGGGAGGGTGTTTGCGGGGTGGCAATGTGCATAACTACTTGCATCTGTTTTTACAAATCAGACAGCTGGCAGATAATTTCCCCTGAAATATGTTCTGGTATATTGATTATGCTGTAACCACGGGGATGTGGTGAAGTGTGCAAAGTGCTTATGAAGGGGGTGGAGCTGAAAGTATCACTTCTGTTTTAAGAGCCTGACAGAAGATGAATATCTAAAAAAAACCTCTACAGACACAGAAGATCTGATCATTACCATTATAATCAAGACACTTTGTCTCACGGATAAGAGGTCTCGTTGAAGTGAAGCTGCAGCACACAATGTGAAACTTATGTTTCTTACATCAGTAACAAGTTATACCATAAAATCACAAGGCCTAATTAGAATATCTTGGCAGCTGTCTAATCAGACTATTTCCACTGGGAGTATGCAGGCCATTAAACCAGCATAATTGTCTTTTATTTTTAGTAAGGAAGATCTCTACCTTATACTAGGGTGCCATAACAATAGTTGTTTTATAAAAGAGCTGTAACCTCTTAATTGTAAGGGAGCATCAGCATGCACAACATATAAAAAAAGCTGCAGGTTTAAAACAAGGGAAATGATGATGATGATTCAGTTGTTGTTCCCCAATCCTGCATCTTGCTTATTCGCAGACTGTGTTCAGCAAAAGATGCTCAACAGAGAAGAAAAAAAAAAGCTCCTTTTAACAACTCGGTTACTTACAAGGTCAGTTGAGCTGGGCTGAGAACTATGTGTCATGTGCGAGTCCTGTGTGTGGCTGAATTAAAGTGCGCACTAAACCTTTTAGGCTTTCGACCGTGTAACTGACTTGACTCTCCGGAGATGTGATGTCATTCGCAGCCTGCACACGTCACAAAGAGGCCGGCAGACAGTGAGCATGGCACCGGCTGTTGTTTGTGTGACCTTGTTTCACACCACCCTGGAAGGTCTTGTCTTCTGAAAGTGATGCTCATGTGTTTTCATACCACACACCTCCAATTCAAGCAATATGCTTATAGTGAACCTGAGAAAGCGTTGAGTCATTGTTCCCATTCTCAGAGCGCCAATCACAAGCTTGACATTGTCACATGTGATCTGTTCAGGATGTAAGATCGCAGAAGTTAAGAGAAGTTCTATCAGTGTTCTACATTTAGTTTGAAATCAGTAATAAGCCGTTATCTATGGTTCTTTCTCCCTGTGGTATCATGTCTTTAGTGGTTCACTGTCCCAGATCCAGAACAGAGGCCACCACATTGTTCTCAAGCTTTTACATGGTCTTTACTTCGGAGCTGAATCTCTGATTTGAACTCCACATTGAATATTCCAGAAAATGAACAGACAAGAGACTCTTTGTCCCTAACATATTTAGCTCGACGCTGGCATGGCCCACACAAAGGTTCAACAGCGCCTCAGACAAGAAAACCACCAACTGCTGTGCCCACACATGGGTGCTCAGGGAAGGCCTGAATCTGCACATGCGAAAATTCACTCCACCACATGCACAACGATGAATCTCAGAAACCGCACACCCACACAGATGGCTGCTGCATTTTGTTATCCCACTGTTTCCGGCACATTCCAAGCATGCAGATGCTCTATTCATTTATTATGTCTGTCAGAAAATGACGACCCCAGTCTCTGAAATTAAAAAAACTAACTCAGACTGTCAATCTGAATAAATTACGTCTCCCTCCCACCAAATTTGTAATAGCTATTCATGACCCTTACAGTATACGGGAAAACAAGTTGCCGCTAACCCCATCAAATTTCCTATTTCTATATATAGCAATTTGGTTTTATATCAGTTTTTTTGTAGTCAAAAAGCTTTCTGCTGCAGACTAGCTCCCTAAACTGAAAAGAGACCGACTAAAATATCCAGAGAATAAAGAAAGCGTTATTATTTTTTTTTTTACCGAGTCACAAGTCAAACTACTTCTGACATCACATTTGCTGTAATTCACATACACTTGTGTCCAGACATATATATATATATATATATATATATATATATATATATATATATATATATATATATAAATATAAAAATATATATATATATATATATATATATATATATATATATATATATATATATATATATATATATATATATATATATATATATATATATATATATACACACACACACACACACACACACACACATTTTTTGATCTGTGTAAGAAGTAGTTATCTGTACAGTGTATCCATGACAACTGAGTACTTAGCAATCTGTATTCAACATCACTTACTGTCAGTTTGTCAAATTTAACCAAAGCCTGGAAATATTTTTAGTGGTAGAAAGGTGAGACTCACAGAGAAATATGATGGCATGGATTTGACGTCATTACGACGTCAAAGTAACGTCACTTTTGTGCCCTTATCCTTCATCTGCCTTTTCACATTCAGCAAGGGGGTGAAACACACACGGTCTGCTTTTTTTTTCTTACAGTGGTTTTGGATGTACGCTTGCTATAATTTGTGACATAATTTGATAATGGCTACATAAAACCAGTAAGGGGGGAGAATGTCTGGCAGTACAGCATGTCTGGTAGTGCAGAATGTGGCGTCACAAGCATAATGAATGTTTTTTTTTGTTCCCAGTGCATCACACCAGAGATGGATGTGATGACAACATGAGAAACACAGAGCACTGAAACATGAATCATAGAGCACAGAGGTTTTGTTGGCCTCAGAATAATATAAAACATATCAATCTACATCCATTTACATTTTTAAAAACCTCACTGTGACTGGAGGAAAAGCAGATGTGGAATGTCGAAAGACAAGCACTATTATGGTAATGGGTACTCTTCTATACCCCCGCTTGTTCCACTGTCATTAGCTCTCGAGATCATGTGGCTGAGAAACCAAATTAACAGCTAATCAGTGGGTAAAGTTAATGGCAGCGAGCTCGTTTTAGGAAGGAAAGTGCTCTTTCACTTCCTGTGATTCTCTGTTTCTTTGTCTCATTCATATTGCATTAAGGGCTAATTGTGAATAACATAACCATCTACTTTCATGAAGAAATTGGATGCGATATTCAACGCTGTTTTGGAAAACTTGTACGGTTATAAGAGATTCTTTCTATTTTGGATTATTTGAGAGGTCGGTATTGTACTAATTCTTAATATGTCTGAAAATAGAGGGTCTGTTCAAGTTGCAGTAGCTGAGAATGTAGTTGCCACAGTTTGATTTTTAATAGGTCAACTGCAAATAAACCAGATCATTGTGAGAGTATGGTTTCCAGAACTTACATCATTACCTTGGGAGCCATAAAATGTACAATATACTATAGTCCCTGCAATATTCAACAACAGTGCCTTTGTACGAAAAAATGAAAAAAAGAAAGGCAGGAAAAAAAGGTTTTAAACATATAGATGTGTTCTCATCACAAACCCAGCAATCTGACTGCCAGTGTGTGAATCAGTGTTTCTGACAGGAGACTGAGCACACAACTGATGCCTTTATTTCATGTCCTTTCACACTTTGACATGCACAGCATGATCCCATCTTTGTAAGCCAGTATCTGTGCTTCTGTTTTTGACATTATATAGATGAAGTTATATAGATTTTTTTTTTTACAAAAACCTCAACCTCCAGTCACATGGATTTGATCATTCACAACTGCCCACAACATGTGACGCATCTGAAGGAATGGTTCACATGTATGAGTGAACGCATTGCACATTAAAACTCTAGTTTACCAAACTACTAACTGCATCATAATGAAAAGTAGATCAAGTAATTCCTAAGTGCTCTCAAAAACTGTTATATTTGTAAAAAATTATAATTTATGATCATGTTAATGTGTGTGCATGCATACACTTGCATGTGTCAAGTAGAAATCCATTTAATTTCTCACAAATCACAGATCTGTTCTTCAGACCCTTGAATCGATTTAAGAAAAAACACACTAAAAAACACAGAGGTTAATGTCTGTTAATGTGTGTGATAATGTGTGTGATAATGTGTGATAATGTGTGCGTGTGTGCGGAGCCTGAACCGCAACGACTCTCAGCAGCATCGCGGCGGCAGGCACTACGTCTCCCAGAGTGCCATTCGGCAGTATAAATAGTAACGGAAAAAAGGGGCGTTCCCCGAATGACATGTGGAGGAGGTAAGAAGCGGATTGTTGCCGAGGACACGTTCAGCTGTCAGAGATAACGCCGCTCAGCCCCGCCGCCCTCACCTGGAGTTTCACTACCATGGACTTAACCGAGGATAGCGCCGCGGAAATTATCCTGCGCTGACCCACTTCTTCTCCTCCTCACCTTTCTCCCTCCGCGTTCCGCGCCGCCTTTCTTTCCTTCTTCTTTTTCGGCCCAGGTAAAAGTCTTTTTTTTTTCTCAGTCTGTGGTTGTTGCAGCCGGGGCTTTGTTCGTGTTGTTCTGGTGAGCTGTGAGCATCCCTGTCAAGGAAGTAGCCCACGCGCTCGTCTCTTTGCTCTTTGTAGTTGAACTAACGTTCGCTCGCGTGCGTGCTTGTGTCACAACTGCTGACGTCTCAGAAAAACACTTTAAATGTCATATATATATATATATATATATATATATATGTGTGTGTGTGTGTGTGTGTGTGTGTGTGTGTGTGTGTGTGTGTGTGTGTGTGTTGAGTTGAATGAGTCTTCAGAGGCGAGAAACTGTGATGTAGCATGAATTGTGTTTTCGTTTGTGATGCTACAACGCTGCGTTGTGTCCGTTTGTGTCATATTTCAAGATTTGAAAGGAAAAAGAAAATGTTAAAACGGAGTTTGAGCGGTCCATTCCTCGTTTCAACAGAAATGAGGAGAATGGACCACTTCACCTCCTTTTTAAAGTGGTGCTTGCGTCCCACACACACACACACACACACTAGATTCTCTCCAGCCAGTGTATTGGCTTTACAGAGCTCAGAGGATCTTTATTGTACAGTATTTATCTGGCAGGTTGTATTGAGTGTTTTAAATTTCTGTTAATAAGTCTCCTTCAGGCAGGTGTTTGACACAAATGTTTCCAACTTAAGCGTAAACTCAAGGGAAGCAGTCCATCACAGCTGCTCCTGTGCTTCATGTCTTTTGTAAGCACACGCTAGTTCTATGTCTGTGTTAACATTATGCAAGGAAACACTCTTACTGGAGAGGGACCAAGATTGGCCTCATGGAACAGAGGAACTGTATGTATTTGAAATGTCTGCAAATCACTGCAATCATGCAGATACACACGTTTAAGATTGTGTAACCATCTACAAAATCCAGCTGCTGTAATTGTTGTTGTTGCAGTATGCAATTTCTCTTAGAATCAGCCATTGACAAACTCTGTGTGTGTGTGTGGACATGGAGCCGTAAAATGCAAATGTTTTAGTGTTTTACCCAAATTAATAGCTTATAAATATTAAAACATTTGTTTAAAGTGCCATAGTTGAATGTTTGGTTGATTTATTAATAGTGGCATTTAAGCTCCTGTTAAGTGAGTTGAGTGTGAGTTTGCCTGGACTGAGTGCAGCGTCCGCTTCAAAGACCTGTCATGTCAAATCATTCGCAGGTGTAATCAAGCCCGAGGAGCCATGTCGGACAAGATGTCCAGTTTCCTCCATATTGGGGACGTTTGCTCCCTGTATGCGGAGGGCTCCACCAGTGGATTCATCAGCACTTTAGGGTAAGTCTGCTTGTTCCTATACATGGACTCTGCTCCTCCTCCTCCTCCACTCTCATGTTGCAGGAATCCAGATGACACTGATTGAGATAGTTCCTCAGAACATATTGTACCACTTTTCAAAACACAAAAAACCCATGTAATGGTTCAGATGTTGCTGTTTGGAGCAACATCTGAAAAGTATAATGGATGCATTATTATAATCGATGCATCCAATATCCCTTTTGTGGTCAACATACAGTAAGGAGAATCATCCATTTGCTCCACCACATTTTATCATAAATAATAATTTTAAGTGAAACTAAGGGAAACAATGTGTTATTTAATTTTAAATAAACTATATACAGGGAGAAAAATATCAGAAATATTGTGTGGACCCAGTTAGTTGGACTCTGCAGACACAGAGGTGGATCTGAGTTAATAGTGGAAGGTAAAAGATGAAGTAAAAAATGTAGGTAAATAAAAGCTCTCAGTGCAGTTTTTTGCCATCTTTTAAACACAGAAACTGAAGACCCAGGTTTTTAAAATATGAAATGTGTCTATACCGAACCTCCTCCATTCTCAATTTCCTCTAAACAACTAACATTGTTGGTTGCCTTTCTTGGTGATGACTGTCACCCAAATGAAATCACTTTAGTTGTCTTCCATAATAAGCATATTTTTTTCTTTCGTTGTATTAAGGTTGTGTAATTCCACAACTTTTATAACACTTTCTAGTATTTTGGTAGTGAAGTATTTTTCACTTAAAGTATTTTTAACACAGTTTAAACTCCTCCATCATACAGACAAGATGTACCTTCCTAATTTATGAGCACCGCCAGCCTTTGTATGGCATGAGTGATTGCAGTCAAGTAATCTGATAGTTCATTCTCATTGTGAGTCAATTTGAATAAAATCCTGCCTCTATGTTATAAATGTGAAAAGCAACATTTACTCATTTGATAAGTGGTGGATCTTTTACAGGAAAAGTCATAGTTCCACTTTTAAAGGTCCCATATCATGCACTGGGTCTTAAATTAAGTTTTGATATCCCTAACACAATTTCTCAATTTCTAGTACAAAAAATTCAACCCAGGTTATACAAGTGTTCTGGAGCTCCAGAAACAACAGGTGCTTTTGTTCTGTCTTATAAATATTAATGAGCCTCTCTTCTGATTGCCTGATTCTTACTTGGAAGACTGAAAAAAAATATGTGTGTGTAGATGGGGGCATATGGGTGTAGAGGTGGGGGCAGGTGGGCCCCCTATGAACCACTATGGGCGGAGGGAGCTACTGCATGACATCTCAGAGTCAAGAAAGTACAAACGTCCTGTGAAATGGCCACGTTTCTAAATCCAGGTTGTGTGCATTTCCCCATCTCTGAGTATTTGATGTATGGGACAGTTTTAATTTCTCAAATTGAGGAATAGGACACACACCGAGCAAAAGTCCTCACTGAGGCGATACTAGGGATGAACGTTACCTGTGGTGTAATACATCCTCTTTAATGGAGTGCTAACAGTGTGTGAGCTTTTCTAATCCTCATCTAATTCTCATTTTGCAGTTTTTATATAACCCCCTAGACCTTATCTAGAGTCAAAAAAACATGAAAGTGGCTATTTGCATGATATGTGACCTTTAATTCCTTGATAGCCTCAAATTGCCCCTGTCTCTTCCTGCTTCATGCTGAGCACCGTTTATTGAAGTACTTGATGTCTTCCTTCCTCCCTAATTATATGCAACAAGTGCAAAAGTGCATCTCATTATATGCAAATCGGGGCAAATCCTGACACGCAATTACAACAAACAACAGAAGAAGATGCAGAGGGGGGGGGGCATGATGTGATTTTCCTGTTCTGGCGAAAACCAACAAAAAAGCTGCAGTCTTTCTGCTTCATTTCTATTTCCTACTCCAGTGATATGTTTTTCTCCTCCCAAGGTGAAAAAACAAACACAGCATCTGTGTTGTTAGTGCATCTTTTTAAGTGCTGCAATCTTCCTCCTCTTGCCACGGCACTATTCCATTTGCCACTCACCAGAAGCTGTGCAGACCCTCCTCCTCCTCGCCTGCTCTCATAGACCATGCACTTTCCTAGTTAATGTTGTCTGTTAGCGTGTGCGTCACCAACCATGGCAACAAGTGTGCGCATAGCTTTGACTGCCACTATGACGGGGCCCGTTTGTCAAATCTCACATCTTGTGTTGTGCCTAGTAATCATCCTCCCACCCGCCCAGCACTGCTGCAAGCCCTATCTGTTAAAGGAAGGACAGGACGTGCCTATAAATAGCATTATTGTATTAGGTGTTGCTTTTGTTGTCAGTAGACTGAATGTGACCCCTGAGACAAATGGAACCACCTGGACCTCTGCCTGCTCAGAGGATGCTGGGAGGCTGTAGTATAGCCATGATGAATGATGCGGCGTCTCACGATGCATGAGCAGCTTTACGAGAGCGGCTTTCTTCCCAACCTTGGACACAGATGACCCTTGGAACCCCTGGTCTTTTTGGACTTTATCCCATCAGTGCATCAGTGTGATCAAGGCTACATCACCTCATCCCTATAGAAGAGAATTTCACACCAGCATGTGCTTTCTTTCCCAACTGTGTATCATCACAGCGCTCCCGTGGTGCAGTGTATACTGCGTGAGCTATAAAAAGATTCTGAACAGGCTAGAGCATATTACTGAAGTGTTCTACTGTATTTGTGCTGCCCTACTATCTGATCATATGCCCAGGTGTTTCCTCAGAATTCTGGGTATGGTGGCCCTATATATTTAAAGAAAAATGTAGGTTGGCAAAAGTGAAGTGATGTTCTAGTTTCCTGTTGTACTACATTTAGTTCACTGACTGTTGGGTGTTACAAGGTATGTGTGTCTCGGACAAGAATGCAGCAATAGCGTGTGAAAACGAGGCTGAGACGGCTTAGGTTACTTATAATTAGGCCGGCAGTCCTGGCACAGGTGCAGTAGTTAATCAGAAGAGTTGAATCTAACCGTCTGCCTGCACCCTGTTATACAGTGGTGGGAGAAGTATTCATAGATTACTTCAGTAAGCACCTATAATAATAATCTGAAAAAAACCCCAGTTACAAGTAAAAATTGTGCTTGAAAAATCCTAATTGAATAAAAAAAATACATGGTAGGCGGAGAGTGGCCCCACTGGTACAGTATAGAGAATAGAGTTTTTACTTTTTGAAGTTTTCCCTCTGAGCTTTGACTAATTCTATAATATTGCTTCATTTATTGAAATGAAAAATAACCTGTATTTGGTGAAACCATTGCCAACTCATAGACATCTGAAATGTGACCTGACCACAGTCAATCTGTAAACATAGTTGCTTAGAGAGTTTATTTCCCTATGAAATGAAATATAATGTACTATAAAATAATACTACGGTGCAAGTACCTCAAGATTATATTTATGTGTTTCAACTGAGCTGACGTTTTATGATAAAATCCAGCAGTTCTCTGCCACCGCGTGTGCTTTCTAGGACATTGCCATTTAGGTCATCTGTCTGTCTGTAACTGTAACTGGAAGTTTCGTGTGAACACAATAGAAGGTCAGAACCATTCTCAGTAAAAAGTAGATGGATTTCATTAGATTTTCAAAAGACTGTATGAGCTGCCATAATAATGCTGAGTGTAGGACCAGTGT
This sequence comes from Eupleurogrammus muticus, assembly GCA_036785175.1. NCBI lineage: Eukaryota > Metazoa > Chordata > Actinopteri > Scombriformes > Trichiuridae > Eupleurogrammus > Eupleurogrammus muticus. Next base: position 1,127,566 of record JAYKQN010000021.1, read on the forward strand.
AATGAAAATTAATTGGCATCAATTAACTAAATAATTATCGTAATTAGCATCGGGTTGGTTATATCAGTAATGTGATTAATGTTTCATTTACTTATTTAATGTGTCTTCTTGAGTGATTGACCCATTTTAATGCTGCCTCTGTCTCCAGGCTTGTTGACGACCGCTGCGTGGTACAACCAGACACCGGGGACCTGAACAACCCACCCAAGAAATTTAGAGGTAAGGCCTCAGAACTGCTTTCTTCTTAATTTACAATTTCTTGAATGTTTACAGTATAACACTGTGTTAGGATCGTTGATAATTTCAATGTATTATTAGATATTTCACTGTAGCAGTTATAGTGAGTTAAGTTGTTTACATCAAGTTGTGTAGTTGAGTTATAGAGTGTAAATCAGAGGTGTTTCCCATTATTGGTGCTTTTTCATACAGGTTTATGGTACTATTAGCTGTAGGAATTTTCCGTTAGTTTTGGCCATTACTGTCTGTTTAGAAAAATGCAGTTGAAACAAACAAGAATTAGATCAATGACATATTAAAGTTCCTTTTGTAGAAATCTACAGTAATACAAGCCAGAGGATACCAGTATCGGATGAATTATCCAAACTGAGTCTATAAATTTGAATAGAATTGGCACTGGTTTGTGCCATCTTGTGTGCATTTTGTGTCGTGTACTTTTTATTCTCTTTCATATTGTAAAACTTTGTGGTCAATTGATTGTCATGTGGCAGTGTTTTGGTCAAATGATTTGTTTGAATTCGCTTCATACTAAAATTACATTAATCAGGTGTATGGGGACAGCAGAGAGGACTAAATGGCTGTACTGGGTAGCAGTCTTCAAATCAGCAGTAATTTTTTGAGGCATTCTCAAGTTTCTATAGACTGGCAGAAGTGGAGCCTCCAATCAGAGGATCGATTCTTGCAGTCCACATATCGATGGGTCCTTGGGAAGGATACTTAACCCCATAATTTTCTCAATGCACTATTGGTGTGTTAATGACGCGCAGATGGCACCTTGTATGGTAGCCACATGGAGTGCTCTGGAGTGTGGAGTGATTAATTTAATGAATGTGTGACTGTATAATTAGAAGTGGAACATGGTTGTAAAACCACAACGGCAATATACAAATGCAGTACAATACAAAACCATTTTCTAATGAGGGAATTTAACCCAATCATTCGCACACATTCGGATGAGTATCTCATCCACGTGCACTTCAACATGTGGACTCATGGAGCCAGGAAACAAACTCTAATTGGTGGATCACCACTCTACCTCTGAGCCACCTGCCTTTACTGTCCTTTCTACTATCAAATAGAGCATAAATGCCAAAAAACAATCCTCACAATGCTCCATAGTGATTTTCTGTGGCTCAATAGCTTCATGTGCACAGTCATTCTGTGACCTCAGTTTGTCCAAAATTGCAGTTGGCTGTGTTAAGGTTTGGGCACTGTGCAGGTCCCTGGAGTAAAGTAAAGTGACTCTTCTGTCCCTGAAAGCACATCAGGATAGTTATATATTGGATTGAAAAATTACTTGGTTGGAAGCAATTATTCGAAAAGGCATGAACGGGGTTGGCAATAACGCTTGTGAGTGCTGTTGTATATGCTCACTTGGCAAGAGAAGACCAAGAGAACATTTGGCAAACCGAAAGAAAACCAACAGCCACCTATTTGACAAAAGGCACGATGGATCTATAAATTTGTCTTTTTTTTATTTTAAATTTTGACCTTGTACCTCATATCTCAGGAAGTGGCCACTGAGTGCATTTCCAAAGTGGCAGACACTTTCGAGCAAAAAGGTTTCTTGATGGGTTGGGCAGGTGTCCAAGAGAGGTTTTAGTCAAGAGTGAAATGATGCATTTATCAATGTCATTTCCATTTACTTGGAACAACGCACAATTGATTAAATTAAATTGACATTTTTCTTGTTCTAGACATTGGAAACCATGCAGGATCTTATTTAACGTGCCAGTCATTGTCAAAATTGCTGCTCTCTTCTCTTTCTGATGAAGTAATGTTCCGATTGTGAATTCTCTCCCCACTAAAATTTGCAGTCAAATCATTTTTGATTTGCAATCGCTCTCCTACATTTGTGCACAATTTCATAGAGTACTCTGCAAGGTCACCTAAAACACTTCTCAGTACCTTTAAGAACACCCAGTCTTCTTTCTCTAACCACTTGTTGCTGCTTTCTCAGAGCATGCACACCATTTCTTTTTTCTATTTCTACTCTATATGCTCCTCTTTACTTTATTTGTAACTATTATCCTGTCCCTCATGCCCTGGCAGCTCACTCTGTGTCGCATGATGACACCCAAGAACTCCTTTCCCCTTCTTTGCTGAAAAACAAAAGACAGTACTGCTCCAAAAATATTCTCAGTCTGCATAAATTAAGGTGAACTTGAGCAATTCTACTGATACTCCAGACTGTATATGTGAGAGGGGTTTTGTAATGTGAATTTTTGTTTGTAACAACAAATGAACCGATCTGGAAAAAAAATATTGCTATGTCTGTTGAGATTACTTGAAAATGTAATGTTATATATAGCTGCTGTTCCAACAACATATACTGCTTAAGTCTATTTCCAGTTAAACTGCTCTGGAAAGAGATTTTAATTTATGGCTCAGGGTGAATAGTTTCCAAGCCAAAGGCCAGACATTTTTAGCGTGAAAGGCTAAAAATGCTTTTATGTATGTATATGAAATACATGAGTTCATACACACACACACACACACACACCATTTTTGTGTCCTTGCTTATATAACCTTAATGCATCATGTATCACAATCTGCACAGTGAAATCCTCCCTTTCTGTGTTGAGCCAATAACAGATTGTTTTACTTTGAGTGGCCAGAAAAAAGGAAACCGCTGCACTGTCAAATTGTTTTTATGAAACTTGCTTTTGTTGAGATAGTATCAGAACATGTTTATTCTATGGTAATTCAGTGTGTCAGATTGCATCTTGTATTCATCATGATGCTGTCCTAGTAATTATATCCTAGTTGTTTCACAGCAGCCTGACTGTTCAGTGGGACGTGGATTGTTTTTCTAGAACAAAGCCGTTTCTGCCAGATTAAAACAGAACCTTAGTGATTGATCAGCACCGTGTGCTTCGCTAGATGTAAACATGATTTTCCACAATTTTTAGAGTGGTAGTTCATCCTCTTTGTCTTGTTGGATTTGTTCTACCTAATAGAACATGCTTTCTGCATAATTTTTACCGAGTAGACTTTCTACTCAGCTACAATGTGGAGATATAAACGAATGCATTACATGCAACACTGTATAGAAGAGAAGCTTGATTCAATTATTTCATACAAAATAATAATGAATCTGTCCCATTTATTGAAAAACACAATGCCAGCTGTAAATCTCTAAATGTATATAGTAGCTATAGTTTGGTTAAACAAAAATCTAATATACCTGATAGATTGTACATTTGCCAATAATCTGACCTGCAAATATCATGCACGTGGTTTAGGTGACTAAGAAAAATAATCATTATGCCTTAGGAACATCACAACTGTGTACATCATAACTTTTTTAGTAGTTCTCACCTGCCACTGTTCCCCTGGTGGCATCCTAGCAGTCTAAACCTATAGCCAGATTCATCAAAAAGGAAAGTTTTTAGTTCTCCAAATTCTCTTATTCTAGCTTTTTTTTTTTTTAATGAAAACCTTTCTGTGACAGTGAAATGAATAAGATATTTGAGGGCATTACCTTGGGCTTTGGGGAGACTGATCAACGTTTCTTACTATATTCTGACATTTTAGAGACCAAATCTCTAAGTGGCAACTTGAACCTCTGTTAATTGCCTCATATTACATTGAGTACTGAATGGGAAATTGGGAATGCAAACTGCTTGATGCATTCCCAATGAAACTAGCAGCAACACATTTGTTTTAATTGATGCACTGTGGGTAAAAGTTTTGGCTATTACTGTGTGATGCTCGCTGTTCCGGCCAAGTGCATTTAAAGGCTTTTTTATCAATTTCCTGTGGATGAACTGTCTACGGAATAGTGAATAACAAATACTGTGGGTAACAGAAGCAACTTTACCGCTCTTTTCCCTAACTGAGCTATTCAAATCATATTCAAAGCTGTGGATTAACACCATACACTGCAGTAGAGGCAAAGCAATACTACCAAAACAGGAATATAAGTCAAGTCATCATATGGATGACTACACACATACAGGAAAGTAAGAAGACATGAGCTGACAGTGCCGTCCATAGAGCCAAATGAATGGTGGCCTATGTTTCAGTTATTTAAAAAATATATATTACATGAGAACATACATTACATCCCAAATTGCATATTATAGCACATTTTCCTCTAAAATGAAAGATGTGTATTATTAGTCATTAATCATAAGGTTTCTCGTACTCATTTAACTCAATTTATGTTACCACATGTCACAGTTTCACCTCTCCTAAGGTCGGTGTGGAACAGAAGCAAGGTGTACAAGGACTAAATCCCTCCTATTGAGTATTCATAGGTCGCTTAAGCTATTTAAAATGTCTGTATTCCAGGGAGCTTTAGTACAGCACGGTAAACCTTGCCACTTTGTGGCTGATGCATGAAATGAACTATTAATTGCGCCGGATCTGGTTAACCCAAGGTCGGGAGAGAAGCTGTTACCAGGTTGGATAATAACTGCTACTCCATTAACACCACCAACAAAACAGGCTTACCCTGATTTTATTTATTTGTGTGATGAAACAAGCTCTATTGGAATACAGTTCTTTCATTTGAGCAGACCTTTTACACAGCAGACAATTTGACTTGACAAACATTTCATTGGAATGGGACCACAATGAAGGTTGTTGAAGCCACCCTTGTGTGGGTTTACCGCTATGACACTCAATTATTTGTTGCTTAGTAAATGGAGAAAAATAGCGGCCAGTTTTTCCCCAAAGCTGAGCATGGTGTCCTCAAGTCTTTTCTCAAACAGAAGTCCACATCCCAAAGACATTTATTTTGATTTATTTATTTCACAGAGTCTTAAATGAACAGAAAAACTCAAATTTGACTGGAATAAGAGAATTTGGACAATTTTATTAGAATTTCTATCTTTCAAAAAACTCACATCAGTCATTTTTCTGTCTATAAAATGATGTTCCTCAGTTTTTTTTTTTTGTTTTTTTTTTACACCCTATTCCCATTTGCTCATGGCAGATGTTCTCCCAGTGCCCCATTTTCGTCCCTGGTCTTGGCCTCTTCTCTTCCTGCCCTCCTTCCTCTTCCCATGCCTCTTATCCATTCCTCCATGATGGCTAATCCCTGGACACTCTAGTGTTGGCCGCGTTTCTGACGAAGGCTGCCAGGGTGTCTATTTTTACGCTGGGTATAGCTCACTAGGTCCCCTATACCAGTGAACATATACAGTAGCTACTCTAAATTTATATGAGGCTGTTGGAAAAATAATTAATGACACATTTTCCTGTTATTCATCATCGTGACATTTTTTGTCTTATTTAATCCACAAGTTTTTCTTGATGTTGTTGAGATCATGAACTCTAAAAGTTTTCTTTTTTTCATTTGTTAATATCTATTATTGCTTGCTTGGTTTTAAATGTATTTTGTCATTTATAAACATATATTTAATCGTTGTTTAGGAAACAATATTTATTCATTTAACGGTTAATATAAAATGAATGAATTCACTAATGCAGATTGACTAGTTCAACGGTTTCAGCAAGAATAAACCTGCTGAAACAAAAAATTGCTCTTAACAAATTCAACTTTGGTCCCAAAAAATCCCCGGGGGTCAAAGTCTGGTAATAATCCAGCCTTAAAATCCCCTTTGATGCCATTGCATAGACTATACTTATGCAACATCTTCAATACATTTGGATATTTCTTGTGTGGAAATCTTTTCCCAGTAGTAAAGCATAGCATTCGTCCATGGGAAACATGAATATCCACAGCATATTTAGTGGAAACCTAGCTAGAAGTTGTTATAATGGGAAAACCACTTGACCAAATTGTTTTTCCTAAGGCCCATTGCTGGAAGGGGGACATTTTTATCTCTCCCATCTGTAATGATAAATACAGGATTTTCTTGAAAAAAGATGTTTAGATTCATACAAAAGTAATCCCTCTCAGTTATCCCTTATGACCCACTAGAAGTGTGTGGCGGTGTAATTATCTGCAGAGTCACTGCTGCCCTTCAAATCGATGCACCAGATGGCTTGTTACACAAAACCATCTGAGAAGTTGTCCTTTCCTGTTTGGAAAAGGGCAGCCACTTTCAAACGTGCGAGCGTGGGTGTGCGCAAGCGTACGAGAGACTGTATAAATAATGCATGTAGCCTCCTTGATGTCACTCGTTGGTTTGTTGTGTTTGAAGATTCATTGTGACTGTTGTCTTTTTTTTTGTGGCTTAAGCCAGAAGTGTCTCCTGTATATTTTTCTATCTTGAAGAGTTGTAGAGAAAAGCAACTGGACTTCTTGAGTTTGTTGAAGTCGTTTCACCTCCCATCCAGGAGTCTTCTTCAATTCTGGGACTTGATGCTGAGGAACTCAGGAGTTTAAAGCTCAGTGTGAAACCAAATTAACATGACCACACTTCTGAAACTGGGAGGTCTCCCCTGTGACGAGTGTGGAGCGAGGCGTGATCTGTGCCTAGGAGGCTGCTAGGGATGTGCTAAAAATATCTAGAAGGCAATATTTAGCTATACTTCCTATGAAACCCCAATCATCTTATGTCAAATCCAGAATTTACTTTAGAATTGACTTTAGAATGATAATAAAAAGATATATATATATATATATTTTTATCTTGAGAGGGAGAGCTATAACATTCAACACAGGTCCACAGGAGTGGACATTAAAGTTCTATGTAATGTGTCATAACCACCTTCCTGCAGGGCTGAGCGAAGGAGTGGGAGTTTTTGTTTTCAAAAAGGTAGCTGCTATGAAACACTTAAAAACAACAACAATGTTTTATTCATCTGTTATTTGGCGTTATTGCAGAAAGCAAATCTCCACTTTAAGCAGATCACACTTTAATTAGAATTTACACAGGTTTTACTACTTTTTTTTTTTTTTAGCCCAAAAATATATTTCAAATGTGTGTTCCATTTAGCATCATCGTTACATAAATTCTTGTTCTGTCACAGTTGATACTATTAGTGTATATTGCTGGTGTTGATAAACTATTGTAATGTGTGTGCCAAAGTGTTACCATTGAATGTTGAGATAAAGATGAAATAGTCTGTTTGGTTGATTTCCCAAAACATGTTGCTGTAGTTGCCTGCCAAGCTGTCTGGCAGCCATTTCTCTATTGAGACAAAAACTGATTTTTAACTTTTGTTTCTTTTCTTGTCTTTTTTTTTCTCCCCAGACTGCCTTTTCAAACTGTGTCCTATGAACAGATACTCGGCACAGAAACAGTTCTGGAAGGCAGCAAAACCTGGAGGCAACAGCACCACTGACACAGTCCTCCTCACCAAGCTCCATGTAAACTATTTCTTCCTCTGTAGCTCATCTGCTCTTTGTTGCCATATGGCCACAATTATCTACTATACATGTACCATTGTTCTTTTCCAGAAATTGTGTTCAGGAAAGACTGCTTCACCTTGATTATTGTGCATGTCTGTCCTCTGCTCTGTGTTGTAGCATGCCGCTGACCTGGAGAAGAAGCAGAATGAGTCTGAAAACCGCAAGCTACTGGGAACAGTCATTCAGTATGGAAATGTCATCCAGGTGTGTTCAGGACCATGTGAGATAAGGTGCCATGGATAACAGAGCTGTGGCAGCATTTACCACCATAGGACACTGTCTGCTTGTTAATATTCACAGCAGTTATGCTGTAATCAGTGAGGAGTTTTAAATAATTCCTACACCACAAAGGTGTGATATAAAGTTGTCTGCTGCAAGGTCTTATCTTGCACTGCTCCTTGCACAGAGACTGTATGAACATGGGTATGAGATCACCTGGAACCAAGAATGGCCATGCATTCCTGCTGGTTGGGCCAGTTGCAGTATAATACTGTCATAAATACACTAATTGGTCCCTGACAGGAGAGGATTGTGAACATAAATTTAAGAAAAATATCCTCGCAGAGATGTTCTCTCTAATAACATCGTGCTCTAGGATTCGTTGGCAATAGATTATTGTACGAGTGAACGAATGTTGGAACAGGGGTCATGAGAGTCATTTTTAAAGAATTAGAGAATAAATAAACAGTGATGCATATCTTCAATGAAGTGTTCCCTTGGGTCTTATTGTGCCAGCCTGTGGCATATTTCCATCTTTGGCCAAACCTTTGTAATTCTTTCCACTGTTGCTAAATGATTTTATTAATGACAACTACGAGACTCGTAACCACGTGGCTGTTTCTTTGTGTTTTACCCACAGTTATTGCACTTGAAAAGTAACAAATACCTGACGGTGAACAAGCGCCTGCCTGCGCTTCTGGAGAAGAACGCCATGAGAGTGACCCTGGACTCAGCAGGAAATGAGGGATCCTGGTTCTACATCCAGCCCTTCTACAAGCTTCGCTCCCTGGGAGACAGTGTGGGTAGAGCGGGGTGTGGGATTTGAGTTAATTATGTTCAGTAGCAGAAATTAACGATATATTTGTAGAAACCTGTCACATGTAGCTTGCTTTCATGAGACAGGATGAATTGATCAAGATAGATGAATGGCTCAATAAAAGTTTTAGGTAGCTAACTTATACGGAATAGCTAATGGTCGTCATTACTTAACATTAGAGCTGGGCTGTATTTCAATATATTGATATCAAGATATGAGACTAGATATTGTCTTATATTTTGTATAGTGTAGTATGTTAACATGGCATAAGTCTAGTCTTAAAAGGCTTTATTTAAGTAAAATTATGTAATTTTCTCAACTTTCCTGTTCTGGTTGTATCCACATAAATGATACCAGAGACTATGTGTTGTGACCAAAACTTTTGTAATATGCAAACATTCTGGCTTGTGTTTTCCATGTGTCCCCTTTACCAAAAAAAAGCAGGAGTAAAGAATGAAAGAAAGAGTTTATTTTAGCAGCCTTTTAAAGTACAAACAAAATATCTAAATCCGGAATAAAAAAAATAAAACCAACAAAAAATGGCCCAGTCTGATTACGGTCGGAAAATTGTTGCACCGAGTGCCCTCGCTGCGACATGTGCTCAATGACGTAGGCCCAAGAAGGACCAGTGGAGCTACGCTATAGTCCTGACAACAGAAGTCTATGCCTGACAACATTCACAAAAATCCACATGTGATTAACAATGTACATTATGACATTATTATTAACACTTTTAATCAGTTCTTTAATCAGTCTTTATTTGAGTGAAGCATTTAGAGACTGACTTGTGAGTCTTCATTACTGTGAATCAGGTGCCCTGAAATGGATTAAAAGAGGCTTGCTTGTCAGCTTACTGTAGATCTTGTTTAGGGTTAATTATGACATATATACCCATCCAGTGGATTAAAGAATATTAATGATTAAACAAAAGGTGGTTAGGGAGTGATGCTCAGCATCAGAATGACAACCTCTGTCCTTTCACACAATATAATCCCCTACTCCCCCTGGTGATTATCTGGAAGCTAGCAGGATTTAATGCTCGTCTACCAGTCTAAAACCTACCTGTTCTATTTACGTACTTATGGAGTGCTCATTCCACCAGTACTTATTCTTACTACTGTATACTGTATCATATCTTCCAACATACCACTTGTTATAAGAATGTGAATGTGTATGTGTTTTTTATTACTTTGTATTTTTATTTCAAATGGAAATAAATGCTGATCACAGTATAGGTTGTGTATCTATATTGCTCCTGCAGGTGGTAATTGGAGATAAAGTTGTGCTTAACCCTGTAAACGCGGGACAGCCTCTACACGCCAGTAGCCACCAGCTGGTCGACAACCCAGGATGCAACGAGGTACACGAACACTGTTTCACAATCCGGTGGCTGCATCGTTGAAGTTACTTACTGACTTCTTTCAACTGTAATATAACATATTGCTTTAAGCATCATCCAATATTAACAGGGCAGTAAACTTTAAAATAAGATTTAATGCCTTAGCCTTTTTAAATCACTACTGTGATCACATTTCTTTCCTCTCGCCTTTCCATCAGGTGAACTCAGTGAATTGCAACACAAGTTGGAAAGTTGTTCTGTTCATGAAATGGAGTGACAACAAGGAAACAATACTTAAGGGGGTAGGTACCCACAGTTATATAACATCAATTTACAGAATGAAAGACCTTCGAAAATGTATTCAAATAAGCACATTTTTGCAATAAAATGATAACAAAATCTCTTTACTTTGTCATTTATACACTGTGCCTGTTTGTGTCTTTATATCTGATGGCAGGGTGATGTAGTCCGGTTGTTCCATGCAGAGCAGGAGAAGTTCCTCACTTGTGACGACCACAGGAAGAAGCAGTATGTGTTTCTTCGAACAACAGGCCGGCAGTCTGCCACTTCTGCTACCAGCAGCAAAGCACTGTGGGAAATCGAGGTCAGCAACGCATGTTCTTTTGAAGTTTTTGTGTTTCTCTTTTTTTTTTTTCTTCTAATTGTACGAACTGGATGAGGTGAGACCTTGTCTTGAATGCTGCTATTGCCCTGACTATCCACAGAGAACAGAAAACTAAATGATGTTTGAGTCCCATGTTTTCTTATCGTTGTTGTTACCAGGTGGTCCACCATGACCCGTGTAGGGGAGGTGCAGGTTACTGGAACAGCTTGTTCAGGTTTAAACATTTGGCCACGGGGTGCTATTTGGCTTCAGAGATGGGCGAGGTACGTGTCACTTTCTTTACCTTTATGTGTCACTGGTGTATAATTCTATACCTATGAATATGGATTGATAGAGTTTACATAAAGTCCAGATTTGATTATTATAAAAAATATATGCTCTATTGCTAGAGACATGCGGGTAAATCTGATGCTCAGTGCAGAGAGCTGTAAAATGACTGCAGATGAGGAGGCTTTTTGACCTGTGGGTGTGTTTCCCAGGTGAATCCGGACTTTGAGGAGGAGAGCGCTGAGCGCCGGTCCTCGGTAAGTCCGCCTGTTCCCCGCTACCTTCTTGAGTGCTTGGCAACGTCACGCAGGTTGTTCCGCTGTTAGTCATCTGATCTGATCAATTCTGTGCTGGATCTTTACTTTCTGCTCTAGGTGGTGGACTTTACACCCTTTAATTTCCAGGTACTGTCACAATCTTTACTTGGCTGCAGACCTAGACACTGCTTTAAAGTTCACATGTTAAGAAATTATATTAGCATGGAAATCTATCATTATCTTCACATGGATCACACTGCCCTGCTTAATTTTTGTCTAGTTCCTTTTTTCACACAATCAGTCATCACACATTATCTAGTTTAATAGCAGTAGGTTACCAGAGGATGTCACTATGCCATCATCCTCGCTGATAAATGTCATACTGGATATCACCATTAAGTGGCAGTGTTGCACAAGCTATTATTGACCTCAACAGGGATGTTATGTGTAAGTGAAATTCTCAACAAGGCAATTGTTGTGATGACTGACTTTACCGATGTGCCCAACTCACTGGTGAAGTGAAAACCTGCAAACCGGTTGGCATCATCTGGTTGAGGATTGATGGTGTATTTTACCAGTGTTCTCTGTTAATTTTCTACTCTTCTACCTACTTTATTCAGTATGTTTTCTCCCTCACACTGCATGCCTTTTTACTCTAGCTGGATGGAGATAATGAAGCTTTGCGAGGTCGTCTGCGAGCACCACAAGAGAAAATCATGTACACCTTGGTGCCGGTCCCAGACGGCATGGATATCTCCTCCATCTTTGAGCTAGACCCCACCACTCTGAGAGGAGGGGACTCCATGGTGCCCAGGTATCAAATGAACACACACACACAAAAACATATGTATGTATAGCACTCAAGAAAGATTTACCACCTTCTACATCGCTTTCAAATTCAGTTTAAAGAGTCAAAATCTTTACTACATTACCTCCAACTGCACAATGTGGAACTAAATTAGTTTGTGCATGTTATAATGCTTAAGGCTGCAGAATGCCAACATGCAAACAGCTGAGGTTGTCTGTATGCTTTATCAGAACTGCTTGTCGAAACTTTGACCAGTATCAGAAACCCCATCCATGCCACCACCTTTCCAAATTAATGGGCGGTCAGACAGTTTCTGATACTTTCCAAAAACCGCAATGGCAGGATTTGAACTTCTCTCTTTTTCCTTTTTTTTTTCTCCCTTTGTTACACAACTATTTCTGTCAAGGTTCATGTGTACAGCGAGTGCAACGCTATGGACTATGGAGAGGCTGAAAATGTGCGCCGGTATGCTTGTGTTTAAACAATCATAGCATCTCCCCCTCACTATGATGGCTGGTGTTTCACTCTGCCTTCAGCGCTGTTTGGAACAACAAATACTTTTATATAAACAAATAATTTTCTGGCATAACTCGTTTTTTTTTTTTTTATAATAAAGCTACAGAAACTCTGTCAGAGATTCTTCAATTAAATTATATTTATCTCTGAAACCTCTAACAGGTGCTGTCTCTCAGATGTGCTCATTAGAGGAAAAGCACAGGTTGGGGTTTTCAGAGATAAAGTCAAGGATGCCAAACTGAGATGGTTTGGACACGTACAAAAGAGATGGTGATTATCTTGGTAGATGGTAAGAGAAGAGGACACAGAGGACAGGGTTAGATGGAGGCAACTGATTCACTGTGGTGACTCCAGAAGGGAAAAGCTATAAACGAGGAGGGGGAAAAGGAGGGAGTTTGGAAAATATGGGGAAATGCACCTTTGTCACCCTTAAATGTTCAGATCATTAAAGGAATTTAATTAGTCAAAGACACAACACAAGAACAAGACACACACCCAGACCAGATTACTACCATACCTGTGCTCAATCAAGAAATCAAAAACCAAAACCAAAATTCCTCGCTGCAATGCCTCGTCTGAGATGTTGCAAAAGACACAACATCCAAAGATCTGCAGGAACTTCAGTTAGGTCAGTGTTCATGATTCCACTGCAAAAAAGCAACAAAAGAGGAAGAAATGACAAATTTCCTAGTTCCTAAAAAAAAAAAAACTTTTGCCAGAAAACATCTTGATGATTCCCAAGACCTTTGTAAAAATACTCTGGTCTGACAAGAAAGTTGAACATTTTGGAAGGTGTGTGTCCCATTACATTTGGCAAAAAAATAACGCAGTATTTCAGAAAAAGAACCTCATACCAACCGTAAAACATGGTCGTGGTAGCGTGATGGTCTGGGGCTGTTTTGCTGCTTCAGGACATGGACACTTGCTGTGATAAATGGAACCATGAATTCTGTTTTCTAGCAAAAGTCCTGAAGGAGAATGTACAGCCATTTGTTACTGGCCTCAAGCTGAAACCAATTTGAGTTTTGCAGCAGGACAATGATCCAAAACACAGCAGCGAGTCCACCTCTGAATGGCTGAAGCGAAGCAAAATAAAGACTTAGAAAAGTTCTTTTCACAGTCCTGACTTGAATCCTATTGAGCTGCTGTGGCATGACCTTAAAAAGTGGTTCATGCTCCAAAACTCTCCAAAGAATTGTCTGAATTACAACAATCAATTGATGATGATGAGTGGGCCAAATTTCTCCACAGCACTGTAAGAGACTCACTGCAAGTTATCGCAATGATTAGAGATATTGCTGCGAAGGGCTGAAACACTTATTAAGTGTAAGGGTTGATCACTTTTTTTTCACACAAAGCCATGTAGGTTTTTTTTCCTCTTAGTAATAAAAAACCTTGAATTTTAAAAACTGCATTTTGTGTTCACTGGTGTTTTCATTGAACAATATTAAAATTGTTTGATCTGAAGCGTGACAAACATGCCAAAAAAATAAGAAATCAGGAAGGAAGCAGCAAGCATTTTTTCCCACCACTGTATCTCAACACCACGTGGTCTAATCTGTAGAACCACAGTGATGTCAGTACTACCACAAAGCACAGGGAAGTAGTAAACATTTGACTGGTGTGTGAATTGAGGGGAAATTCAGGAGCATCAGTAGACAGGGAGTGTGTTTTGTGAGGTGGGCAGGGTCGTGTTTAGTTGTCACAATGGACAAGGGTCCAGTTCATTATTGTTATGTCTGGTTTAGCAGCAGTTTGTTGGAGTTGGACATTCAAAGGAGAATGTTGCCTAGTTTTCGGTCTGGTTCAATTTCTGTGGTGGGCATCTATGTTTTTCTTTCATGCATTTGTAAAATAATATGCCTGTTTGGTTTGTCTCTGTGGATGTTTATGTGTCGGTCACCTTTTTGTATGGTATGACACTGCCCAAGATGAGTTAGGGAAGTCCCACTATGGCTTGAAACAGGAAACCACTGTTATTGGGCTGTGAGTAGGGATGGATAGTGGGCGCAAAGGGGAAAAACTACATTTCAAAATATCATGTAAGATCCTTGTTATGCTCTTCGACTAAAACCTCAAACCAGATGGTGTGTAAAGCACGAAAATACATCCATTTAAACACAAACATGTCCCAAAAACTTCACACTTAGATCAAAGTAAGTCATAGGAAATGGCATCAATGCATCAAATATGTAAAATGAAACTCACAGTTTTAGTTGGTGTGAGAATGTTGTGATATTTCATGCACTTATTGATAAAATGGAGTTCTTTGTCATGATGTTTCGGCCGGCCTTTGTACTGTACCTTTGTTTTGTCCCTTTATTCTTAGTGACCGTATTGTGTGAGAGGCAACGCATGGTTCTAAAATTACAATCGTCTATTTGTCCCTGTCACTACATATCAGATAAGAACAGAGCCTCTCCCCCTTGTGTCAAAGCCTGCATTGTGTCATGTCATCAGGTGCGTGCCTGCATGCTTCAGGCTACTAGCCCTAAGCACCTCCCACTGTACCTGATATAACCCTCAATCTTTAGTCAGGGGACTAATTAATGGCTTGGGGGATCCAGTACACAATGGTAAGCCTGTTAGCTTCTGTGGGCGGTTTGCAAAGCCTGCCAAGAATATGGCTACTGTCTAATGTCAGGCTGAAGGCAAATTACACACATGCACACGCACATGCATGGAATAGGTATGAAAAGCATAGTGGTGCAGCCATTACAATGTACAGGTTTCTTACAGGTCACTACTGACTACTGACTGTAACCAAGCTTCACACTTCAAGAAGTCAGCAAGCCCTCAGCAGTTCCTTTCTGTCATGGACGTTTGTAATAAAGTATCTTCAAACAAAGATAGAAACTGATATATAGAGTAACTTGGCATGATATTGGATACACCTGTATCTTAACCCTCATTTATGAAGCTTTTAATCCTCAGTTTTTCCTTGGCACTGTTTGAAAGAGAGGGATCATGATCCATGGTCATTTCTGAGACCATAATTTATGGTTGTGTGTTAATAAACTGTGATATATTTAGAGGTGTTTCTGATATTCTATCCCCCTTACATGTAATCGGGGAATATGCACCATGAGCTAGATACAGTACATATTTAGAAAGCATATCAAGTTAGAGAGAAAACTTACAGACAGATAACTTATTTGTCCCATATGGATTAAAAATCACATGATGCATAGCTGGACACATGTTGGTGCAGTGCCCTTCAAAAACTATATTATCACTCTCATCACACATGATGCTGAAAACTCCTTCTAGTACTTCCAGGAATAATTCATGCGATCATTATAATCAAAGGGTTTATTCCCATGGGAACACAAATGGACTTATTAAACGTCTCGTCGACCAGCCCAGTACATTTGAGATATGTTATATAATAAGATTATTATGGCCTGACGGTGGATCTGGAGAGCAAAGCTCATTGTGCGTCCCAAATGGAAAGAGGAGCATGCATGTGGTTGGTAAACCTCAGCATTACATGGAGAACAATAGTATTTAATCCAATTAGTTGCAAGACTGCAATAGAGAAAAGCCTTCTTAATGAGCAAGTTTCGTCTCTTTAAATTTGTCTTCTGACCAGTCCAATACAAACATAGGTTTCCAAATGGTGGTAAAAATACTCTGGAGACACATATTTACACAATACTAAGAAACAAGAGTTAAACATGGAAGGAATCCCATGTAGAGACCCAAAATAGGCTTTGACTGAAAATGTTCAATTTATTAGGAATTATTATATTTATCAGAATTATAGTATATATTGTATTTATTTATCAAGCATCAGTGGCACACACACATTCAGCATTTCCAATAAAACAGCATATATATGTATGTAAGATAAGTTTGTTAGTTTTCATTCAGTAATTGAAAATGTCGTCGGCCATATCCTTGAAGTCTTCAGATTTTACACTATAGTAACTTGACTGAGTCTCACTCCTCACTGTCTTTTGCTTCTAGGAGCTCCTATGTGAGGCTAAGACACTTGTGCACCAACACGTGGGTTCACAGCACCAACAACCCCATCGACAAAGAGGAGGAGAAACCTGTCATGTTACGGGTGAGTATTTAATGGGCCGGCACCTGGAAAGCACTGGTGAGGTTGTATGAACAGAAATGTCAGTTGTTTCACTTATTTTTTTCAGATTGGAACATCAGCAGTAAAAGAAGACAAGGAAGCCTTTGCCATTGTACCAGTGCCGCCAGCCGAAGTGCGAGATTTAGACTTCGCCAACGATGCGAGTAAAGTGTTGGCGTCCATTGCTGGCAAGCTGGAAAGGGGTACTATTACACAAAATGAAAGGAGGTAAACAATTACAGATATAATCTACAATATAATAAATGAATACACTCTTACATTTACATGTAATGCTCCTTTATACTTCCATTCTGCTACATTTCAAAAGGAAATATTGTACTTTCTACTCAACAACCATCTGTTTGACAGCATTCATTTCTAGTTAATAAAAACAAAAAAGTAATATGCATAGCCAAAAAAGTGCATATCAATATACTTCAAGATTATTAATAGTCATAATATAAAACACATGATACATTGAATTTACATTCGTATAGAAATTTTTTAATGCAGTTGCCAACATTAAGGTTGTACTATACTTTATATGTTTAACCTGTGCTTTTGCACTCTCCAGGTTTGTGACCAAACTTCTGGAAGATCTGGTTTTCTTTGTTGTAGACATCCCCAATAGTGGGCAGGATGTTTTAGAGATCATGGTCAACAAGCCCAACAGAGAACGACAGAAACTCATGAGAGAGCAGAATATCCTGAAGCAGGTTTGCCTTATTGTTTATGCACTGGTTCCAATTATCTGTCATTTTCCACTGTCTGACATTTACATTTGTCCATTGTCTTCACAGATTTTCAAACTCCTCCAGGCCCCTTTCACAGACAGTGGTGACGGCCCCATGCTGCGACTGGAAGAGCTCGGAGACCAGCGCCACGCTCCTTTTAGACATATTTGCAGGCTTTGCTACAGAGTGTTGCGCCACTCTCAGCAGGATTACAGGAAGAACCAGGTGAGAGGAGGCATCAGCTCCAACTTCCTCACATTATCGGCCCTTCCCACACAGGAATTGACGCTTTCCTTCTCTCCGTAGGAATACATAGCCAAACAATTCCGCTTCATGCAGAAACAGATAGGCTATGACGTGTTGGCCGAAGACACAATAACGGCTCTACTCCACAACAACCGGAAGCTGCTTGAGAAACACATCACGGCTGCTGAGATAGACACGTTCGTCACTCTAGTGAGGAAGAACCGTGAGCCGAGGTGAGGCCCGCAGGAAGGGACAGGCCCTGAGGACCATGGCCGGTTTGGGTCAGATTTATTTGTGTAACAGCTCCCAAGGAATGTAAATCTATGTAAATGTATTCAAATATGTGCAGAGGAGCATGAGTGGTACCGCTTGTGCAGGGTCCTGGCACCGCAGGTAATCCGCTTACAGTTTGTGTGCGCTTCGGTCGTGTTTAACTTCTGTCAAGTTTGGTTAATGATGTCTAAATCGGCCTGATCCGGAGGTTTGGATAAATGAGGCCTTCACAGTTTGAACCGTTGACAGAGCAAAACAAGACATTATTATTTCAATAATGGGGCCAGAAGGGGGCGGATGACTCTACCCAGACCAAAATCTTAATTATTCAAAAAAAGAAAAAAAAACTAAAACTTCAATTCTCATTCTATTAGATTTCTGTATTACAGAATACAGCAATATATGGTCTATGAAAGTAAAAGTATATTTCAAATAGAAACTAAGGTCACATTTATGGCAATAGTTACTTCTTCTTTAGATGTTTCTTGCTCTCCACATTCAGATCTTTGATCATTTTGTTTCTGGACTAATTGTGTTGGTTACAGCTGCAGGTGCAATTGTTGGCTTGTCTTAGTTTTAAATTAATGTCTGGATTTTCTTTTTAGTTTATTCTTATTTACTTAGAAAGTTTTACATTTTTATCAAAATTTTGTTTTAATGAGTTTCTCCATTTTCTTATGTCCAGTATTGTTGGGGGCACTTTGCCACCAGCTAATAGGAATTTTAATAAGCAAAGAAACAACTTTCCTGACAGAGAACTGTTATATAATCTAATAAAAACTATCTTTGTGCAGGTTTCTGGACTACCTGTCGGACCTCTGTGTGTCCATGAGCAAGTCCATTCCTGTGACACAGGAGCTCATCTGCAACGCAGTGCTGGATCCAACCAACGCCGACATCCTCATAGAAACTAAGTTAGCCGCTGATTTTTCCTCAATTTGCAGAATTGCCTCCTCACTGAAATTGGCGTTTAGAAATAACTCTTGTGCGGCGCTTCGCCAGATTGGTCCTGTCGAGGTTTGAGGTTGAGATAACCACAAGTGAAGAGAGTCCAGTGGAGGCCGAGGACGAGGAGGAGGTGTGGCTGTTCTGGAAAGACAACGGTAAGAACGTCCGGAGTAAGAGCATCAGAGAGTTGGCCCAGGATGCAAAGGAGGGCCAGAAGGAGGACCAGGAGGTCGTCAGCTACTACAGGTCCGACATCTTGTTGATTATGCACTAAAATTGGATTAAGGTTTGAGAAAAAATACATTTTGGTGAAAATCCTTTTTTTCCTGCTTCCTCATAGGTGTCAGCTGAACCTCTTTGCCCGGATGTGTCTGGACCGTCAGTACTTGGCCATCAACAAGATCTCTGGTCAGCTAGACGTGGATTTGATCCTGCGCTGCATGTCTGATGAGGACCTGCCCTTCGACCTGCGGGCCTCATTCTGCCGCCTGATGCTGCACATGCATGTGGACCGTGACCCCCAGGAGCAGGTCACGCCCGTCAAATATGCTCGCCTTTGGTCTGAGATCCCCTCCCAGATTGCCATCGATGAGTGAGTTCTTCTCATGAGTGTGTTCACTTTGCGTTTCCACCCCAGAGATCTCTGTGCATCTCTTAAATTCTTCTCTGATCCTGTTCAGCTATGACAATGATGGGACCACCAGAGACGAGATCAAGGAGAGATTCTGCCTCACCATGGATTTTGTGGAGAACTATCTGAGAGAGGTGGTGTCGCAAAACGTCCCCTTCTCTGACAAGGAGAAAAACAAGCTCACCTTTGAGGTGTTGTCTCAATAAATAAATTAGATGTCACTTTTTTTTCTTTTTTTTTTTAAACAAAATCTAAATCATGGCTTCAAACTCTTTCTACAGGTAGTGAACCTTGCAAGGAACCTCATATACTTTGGTTTTTACAACTTCAGTGACCTGCTTCGGCTGACCAAGATATTGCTGAACATTTTAGACTGTGTCCATGTCAGCACCATATACCCCATTAACAAGATAGAGAAAGGAGAGGAAAACAAAGGTAATCCAGCTCCTGTTTAACCCATTCATGATGAGTTATTTATTTATTAAATTATTATATAACTTTATCGAGCTTGAAAATTGTGTTGATAATTTTAGCAGGAATATTCTCTTTTCAATTGCTCAGTCTGGCAGGAAACAACTCAAAAGAAAAATGAAAAAATCACATCAAACACATTGGGGATGAGAAGTAGTTGTTGAGATGTTTGTTGGATAGTTAAACATGTTGACCTTGACAAGTGTGTCTATGATATGGATCTTTCCACATACAGTAGTATTTGCCTGTGTTTGTGTTTACTGTAGCTGGCAGTAATGTCATGAAATCCATTCATGGAGTCGGGGAGCTGATGACCCAGGTAGTACTGCGAGGAGGCGGCCTGTTGCCTGCCACGCCAGCTCTTCAGCCAGAAGGAGATGTGGTTAAAACCCAGACTGAGCCAGAGAGAGAAGACATAATGGTCATGGACACAAAACTCAAGATCATTGAGATCCTGCAGGTAAAGACATGAGGCGACTGTTTTTTCATTAAACCCAAACACAGCTCTGTTGTTTGTATTATAACTCTTTTTTTTCCCCTTCAGTTTATTTTAAACGTACGGCTCGACTACAGGATCTCCTGCCTGCTCTGTATTTTCAAACGTGAGTTTGACGAAAACAACCCACAAGAAGATAACGCTGCCAATCAGAACGGATCCAATAATGTCACAAGTCCGATGCCAGGTCTGATGCTGCTTTAATCTTAACAGTGTCAAATTGATTACTATATTTTTGCCACATCTTATGTCAAAACTGTCTTCATTTGACGATTAAATCTTTTGATTTGAATTTGATCCAGGAAATCTTGACTTTGAGAATATCGAGGAACAAGCTGAAGGAATCTTTGGAGGAAGGTAACTCATAGCTAGCTCTTACATCTCTGAAGTGAGCGATGGTTTGAAGAAAGCTGCAGTTAAGTAAAGATGAATGTCTTTTTTGTACTTTCTAGTGAGGAGAACACTCCACTAGACCTGGATGACCATGGCGGTCGTACCTTCCTAAGAGTCCTGCTACACCTGACCATGCATGATTACCCCCCTCTGGTGTCTGGAGCACTTCACCTGCTCTTTAGACACTTCAGCCAGAGGCAGGAAGTCCTCATGGCCTTTAAACAAGTAATTCCTAACGCACAAGTGCAAAAACTACAAGTATCATTTGAGAAATAAAGAAAAAATTGTGTAACGTTATCTCCACTAAACGACATGTAGGTCCAGCTGCTGGTGACCAGTCAGGATGTCGATAACTACAAGCAGATCAAGTGTGACCTTGACCAGTTGCGATCGATTGTGGAGAAGTCCGAACTGTGGGTTTACAAGAGGCAAGGAGAAGACGGTATGGATGGAGATGGACCTTCAGAGTCTGATAACAAAAAGAAGGTATAGTAGGTCATTGATGATGAATAAAAATAAACCTGAGGATGTAGACACATTTGTTAAACCGATGACATCACATCAACATGCAGCGTATACGTTTTGTTTTTGTTTCCCTCCAGGGAGAATCACTTAGTTCAGAAAAAAAGAAGACTGAAAGCACCAGCACATATAACTACAGGGTTGTAAAAGAGGTTTGCTCATTTGTTTACTATCTTACACTCTAATGCTTGTGATGTGTTGCCTGTTATTAAACTGTGTGTGTGTTTGTGTGTGTGCAGATCCTGCTGCGGCTCAGTAAGCTGTGTGTTCAGGAGGGAGTTTCGGGAAAGAAGAGTAAGAAACAGCAGCAGAGGCTTCTGAGAAACATGGGGGCTCACAGTGTGGTGCTGGAGCTCTTACAAATCCCTTATGAGAAGGTGCAGTGGTGGAATTGAACATTGCATTAGTTTCATTTTACGCTGGCACTTTGCCATTCAATTAAATGCAAGTGACACAGAAGTCTGACTTTGTCTGTGATAGGGCGAGGACGTCCGAATGCAGGAAATCATGAAACTGGCTCATGAGTTCCTGCAGAATTTCTGTGCAGGCAACCAACCAAATCAGGTTCTTCTTCACAAGCATATCAACCTGTTTCTCAACCCGGGGGTGAGTAGTGCACACCTCTACACCAAGAGATTCAGGCCTACGATCCAATCAAGTTCATTTTCCAAAAATTCTTTGTTTTGATCCTCCTCTCATCTGTTCCACGCACTCAGATCCTAGAGGCAATCACCATGCAGCACATCTTCATGAATAACTTTCAGCTGTGCAGTGAGATCAACGAGCGTGTGGTCCAGCACTTCGTCCACTGTACGGAGACTCACGGCCGACACGTCCAGTATCTCAAGTTCCTGCAGACCATTGTGAAGGCGGAGAACAAGTTCATCAAGAAGTGTCAGGACATTGTCATGGCGGAGGTCGGTCTTCTGACTTTTATACTGTAACAAAATAATAATGCTGGTACTACAGAGAAGAAAGTGATTTTTTAATTAAAAAGACAGACGTGCTTGTGAAATTGATGTAAAATGTAGAGAAATAATGAGGTGTCATTTTAGGGGCAATAAATGTAAGAGATGTTCTCTCCACCACTCAGCTGGTGAACTCGGGCGAGGACATTCTGGTCTTCTACAATGACCGTGCGTCCTTCCAAACGCTCGTCCAAATGATGCGTTCAGAGCGGGACCGCATGGATGAGAACAGCCCCCTCATGTACCACATCCACTTGGTAGAACTGCTGGCTGTCTGCACTGAGGGCAAGAACGTCTACACCGAGATCAAATGCAACTCCCTGTTGCCCCTGGATGATATTGTGCGCGTCGTCACTCATGAAGATTGTATCCCTGAGGTACGAGTAATGAATTTTATTCATTGTTTTATTTGTTTATGGAAGGGAAATGTGTTTAGCATTCAGAATTGTCGTCCAGTTGAACATACTGATATAGATGTGAAATATGGTTAGTAAGTCTGATCATGAAAACAAAAGTGACAAAAGAAATCATTCTTTCTCATCCTCTGTAAAGAAATGCCTGTGCCATTATAGCAGGCCTCCTTGAAGCTTCACAATAAAATGTGTTGCGCAGATAAAGATCTGTGTGAGATTGAATGTATCCGAATGACCTGGGTACATGTGAGCCCAAGAAGCGCAAACAATGTGATAGACCTTGAAGGAATGCTAAACTTAACAATAAGTTACAGTAGTCAAGGTTTGTTTCACATAACAGGAAGAAGCAGGCAACCAAGATCGAATTGCACCTCATTGCACTATAATATTGTGGACATTGTAAAACAAGTATCAGAATAGATACAGATTAACCAAAGTAAGTGAGTGTAAATTATTTGTGACCGGGAACCTTTTCCAGTTTTGTAATTTGTAGACAAGTACATGTGGCTAGCTGCCCAGAGGTGGAAAACGTTAGCAAAACAGTATCTAGGGAGCATTTTATTAGCTCTTATGAGCTCTTATGAGCTTGTGCAGGTCTTGTATCATAAGTTACTAGTCGAACTATAAACAGTGATTGACCAATAGAAAAGGTGGTCCAGATATCCACTGGATGCACAGAAATACTGGCATTGACCCCACTGATTCATCATCATCAGCAAGTAGGTTCCAAGATGGCCCACGATGCAACTTGACCACAGTTTGCTGACATCACTTTAGGCAATTTATCAGATTTCATGTAAATCTTTCTGCTGAATGCATGTCGTGTCTAAAAATGGTGGTGCTCAACATAACATTAAATAAGGAAAATTGTGTCGTGAGTCACATTTCACATGTATTTTGCTCTGCTAATCCTATTCTTGGATACTGACCCTTTGCCGTATGTTTACAGGAGCTGTTTGTGATCTATTTTCCATTCAAGGATCACCATCCTCCTCTGACAAATATGCCTTTTGTTTGCATCCCTTAGGTGAAGATAGCCTATATCAACTTCCTGAACCACTGCTATGTCGACACAGAGGTGGAGATGAAGGAGATTTATACGTCCAACCATATGTGGAAGCTGTTTGAGAACTTCCTGGTGGACATTTGCAGGGTGAGCCCGGAGATGTGTTGCACCCTGGACAGCGTGATCGATAGATGGAAAATGTTGTTCTGCTTTAGTGTGTCATGCGTTTGACTGTTTCAACAGGTCTTGCAGCTGTTTACCATGTGCAAGAAGTGTGATCCAGTATTAAAAAAACAATGATTTATTTGTCACATGTGATTAATGTGATCAGAGTGAAGTGTGTTCCTGTCACTTCCTTCAATTGTGCAGTATTACTTAGCAATGATAACTAATTAGTAATAAATAATATATATATATATATATATATATATATATATATATATATATATATATATATATATATATATATATATATGTATATAATTATATCATAAATGTATACATTAATCCCAATCTGTTAGCATTTCAATTCAAACCATCAATATGAACTGTATGTTTTGTGTCCTTGCCTAGGTGTGCAACAACACCAGCGACAGGAAGCATGCGGACACTATGCTGGAGCGTTATGTGACTGAGACGGTCATGAGCATTGTCACATGTTTCTTCAGCTCTCCTTTCTCTGACCAGAGCACTAGCCTGCAGGTAATCTGGACCCTATAGTCTAGCATTTGAACTGTATTGTCCTTCCTGTGTGGTCATGCTTGAGTTTTAGTTTTACTCTTATTGAAACCGAGGAATCCGCTTCAAGTATATATACTGTATGTATACTATAAAGTATGACATTTTCGCCCTCTGCTTAGATGGCTCATCATATGTATGTAAGTACTGAACATTCCCCCCCTTGTGTTTTGTTACCCAACCTTTGCTGCTAATGTGGGTATTAACAGATTTGTGTTGTGGTGGACTGTCTTCACTGCGTGGGTAGCTTAGTCAGCAAGCAGACTCTGAGCTCAGATTCTGTGGAAGTGTTGCACAAGCTTTTGCTGGGATGTGGTGCAGATGAGGCACTGACGCAATATGGTCACACCATCCTGAACTCCCTTTGGCCCTCGATTTTCCTAATAAATCACATCTACCCTCCATAGATTTACAGATAACTTGTGGTGTGACGTTAGTTATGTACCCTAGTATATATTGATTGTTGAGTTTTAAGCCTGGTTCTGTTAGAACATTTAAATCATTCATTCATTTTTCTTTCATGTGAAAAAATCTTGAGTCTTGTTTTCGAGATGTACAGATGGATGATGACATTACAAACCTCTTTCTCTTGCAACAGGCCACCATTTTTGGAAGGATAAGTGAGGTATTTATAGCACTGTACCCCCAGGCTGTGTCCAGCTAATAGATTCCTCTTTCACCCTGGCGGTAGAAGTGTTAAACATGGGTATAGTGTGGTGTTTGGGAGCACATATGGCCATAAACAGCTGTCCCTCTTAACTAAAGCTGTAGGATGTCCTTTCACCATAGGTACAGTTGAGGTTCAGAATAATAGTGTGTTTAAAATGTAAGTACTGTAAAGCCAAAACCCATATAATCTTGCTATAATGTTTGCTTCAATGAATTGGGAACACTGCATTTTATGTTCTAAGTAAAAATGTAGAAAAATGTGTCAAGTAGAAGAAGTGCTGATATTTAACGTATAAACTGAAAAATTCTCAGGATGTAGCATTCAGTGAAGTAAAATGTATTTGTATGCCTGTGATTTCTGACAATTGATACATTCATGGAGGTGACCAACTTCTGGCTCTTTTGAAGAGGTGTTTCAGCCTAAAATTCCTTTGCATTATTTGGTTTTGCTTCAGAAACTCAGAAACAGCGTTTTTGCCGTCACCCCACAAGTTTCAATGGGATTTAGGTTCGAGGATTAGGCTGCCCACTGTTGTTTATCTGGAACCAAGATGCTGCTGGTTTACTGGTTTGTTTTGAGGTTCTGTCACACACTCTTCAGCATGAGGCAGAATGACCTCTTATAGTATTTTGTTATAGGCATACCTTGTCTTCATGCTGAAGAGGAAACTATTTGCCAAAGTACACATCAACTGGCCCAAAGAGAAATGTTTTCTGGACTACTGAACGTAAAATAGTTCTTTTTGAGTCCAAGCAACCATCAAACACTGAATCTAAGACACATTTCACTCTGAAAACAGTGAAGCATGGGGCTGCAAACATCATGATATGGGGATGTTTCTCTTACTGTGGTGTCTGGCCTATTTATCACATACAAGAATTCAAAGATCAGTTTTCTTATATTAAAATACTTGAAGAGGTCATGTTGCCTTAAAAATGCCTGTTGAAATGTGTGTTTCAACAAAACAATGACCCTAAACACACCAGTTATTCAGCAGCATCTTTTTTCCAGACTAACAAAATTAAATTTCTGTGGCCAGTCCAATCCCCGGACCTTAATCGCATTGGAAAATTGTGGGGTGTCATCAAAAATGTTGTTTGAGGAATTGCAAGGCTGAAATACTTTTTTTTTGGGTGCCAGAAGTCAGCAATGCAACACAGATTTAAGCAGTTCTGTGTTATAAAACTAAATATTAGTTTAAAGTAACAAAACAATTGACACATGTTTCTTCACATTTAGATTAAGGATTTAAAAGGCAGTGTTCCCAATGCAGGAAAAATAAAAATGATATTAAGAAATTTAAACACACTGCTATTATTTTGCACACAACTATATATTTAGTATCCTTATGTTGACACGTCTAGCACATTTGGGTTATGAGTAAAACCTAGTGAGGGAACATTAGAGTGACCTTTCCTCTCTCACCTCCACCTGGCCCATACAGTTTGCATTTTTCTTTCTTTCTTCACCCGCCCTCATTATGTTTCTTCCTGTCTTGCAGACCCGTCAGCCTGTGTTTGTACAACTGCTGCAGGGGGTGTTCAGGGTTTACCACTGTAACTGGCTCAACCCTGTTCAGAAGGCCTCAGTAGAGGCTTGTATTAAAGTGCTCTCAGACGTGGGTAAGAAACACAGACCACCAACCTTTGTTTAAGCTTTTTTTTTTATTTGAATACTCATTACTTTTATTTGAAACACACATTGAAAGCACCTTATCTATCTAATATCTATTGTTGCATCCCTGTAGCTAAGAGCAGAGCCATTGCCATCCCAGTTGACCTGGACAGTCAGGTGAACAACTTGTTTGTCAAGTCCAATAACGTTGTGCAGAAGAGCATCCTTAACTGGCGACTATCGGCTAAGAACACTACCAGACGGGACTCGGGCCAGACTACTTCCAAAGACTACAGAAACATTATCGAGAGGCTACAGGTCAGTGCCATTTAATTTTAAACTACCAATATGAGGTGTAGAGGTTTTGTCATTCTATCATTCATTTATTGATGTAAATTTAATATGTACAACATTGTGCAAGCAAGAACGTCAAGCTGAGAAAATGGTGATTGTTATTTACACATTGGATATAGTATTACACATTTAACAAAAAAATACATTAAAACATTAGACTATGCTGTTGTAGCAGTGACTTTTCCCACGTTTATTTCCCAAAGTTTTCCATACCTGCTCTCATCAAATAGCCAAATATTTCTCCTCTCAGAAGGTTTTTGATGAAGAGTATCTGTATTTGTGTGTATTGTAATTGTTGCTGCAAGTCGTGTAGCAGCGATAAATGTGTGTGTGGACCTTAGACTAAAATCATGAATGTCATTGATTTTTGGAAGTAGATGTTAAAGATGCAACAACAAGACAACCTGCTAAAAGAGAGGTCAATATGTGGCAAAAAAAAATGCTGCAGAAGTGGTTCTAGTTGCATCCTGTTGCGCCCAGATTTCTTGTAAAGACATGACTCACTGGAACATTCACTGGAACTGAAAAGTCTCTGACCCAGATTTTTATTTAAGGCGTGCTCTCCCTTTTAACTGAAAGATGGATAACGTTTTCAGAAACTATTCCTATTTCAAGACCAAACTATTCTTGTTAAAGATTTTCCCAAGGTCGTTTTGGATTATTCACCATCCTGTTTCCAGTATTTTAAGAGGAATGTAAGATGAGATATATTTTAATGTCCCCAAAGGGAAATTTGTCATGCAAGTCAACAGAAAATACAATCGTACATAGTGCGTTTTAAGAAAAGCCAACTCACAACAGATGGCTTCTATACACTTGCCTAATGTGCTTCCCAAATCCGTCTCCTGCCTGTGTCTTTTGTTGCTTTTAGTTAGGAAATGGAGTTTCTCAGAGTGTATGTTTCATTGTTCACTGTCACACCTAATCGCTCTTTTGTTCTACCAGCCCACACATTACTATAATCACCACCAGACCAGCGATCTCCATGACTCAGCTTTACTTCTAAACATATTTTCTTACTGATCATTGCCAGACATGACAGGAAGTGCATAGAGAAGTTGTGTTGCATCATACATTTGGGGTACATGTAAAGTCCCTCATTTGATCCTGAAGGGGGGAGCGATTTCAGAATTCAATTGGTAATTGGTAAACAGCTGAAGCTTATCGGACAAATCTGACAGGACATAAGCTAATTCATATTGGATTTGAGGCAGATAAGAGATTCAAGTCAAGTGTGTCGCTCCGGAGTTCGATAGTCGTCTTTTCTAATTCAGAGACTTGGTTAATTGTGGGTCTGATCAACAAAACCTAATCTGTTATTTTCCCTATTATCTTTTATCATGGTTGCGAATAAAGTCAGAGTTCATTTGTTAGCAAGAATCATATTTAAAAAACAATGAAACGTCATCATTTCCATTTCACAAAAGTGGCTGAAAATATCTGAGGGTCAGAGTTACATTATCAAATTTTGCCTGAATCATTTAGCATGAT
The DNA here is from genome assembly GCA_036785175.1 of Eupleurogrammus muticus. Classification (NCBI taxonomy): domain Eukaryota; kingdom Metazoa; phylum Chordata; class Actinopteri; order Scombriformes; family Trichiuridae; genus Eupleurogrammus; species Eupleurogrammus muticus. Next base: position 1,155,976 of record JAYKQN010000021.1, read on the forward strand.
AATGATTTTGTTTTAAAAAGACACCCAGATTATAGTCTGGGATATGAAATTGTTATTTCACAACCAGAATACGAATTTCCCCAGACATTAGTAAGTAATATAGATGCATGTTACTCTGGCAATGATTGTGTGTTTCATATGGGACACAAACGCAACCAGAAGTTTTTACAGCTGTTTAACTATCAGCTGATCAAGTTTTGATAGTCTGCATGAAAGTTTACAGTTTTATTTATGAAATGAGTTGCAAAATGAATAGAAAACATAGTCAAGACATTGAAAAAGTTAGAAACAATGATTTTCATTTGAAATAATAATTTCTCCTTCAAACTTTGTATTCAATATGGTACTCCATATAACCCGCTAAGCTGTAATAACATAATTACAAATTGTACAAGAATTTTCTAATCATCAATTCCTAATGTGAAAGGAAAACACAATCTACCATTACAACACTGGAATAACTGCAGTTACTGGAATCTATACACATATGTAGATATTGCAATAAAAACCAGACATTTGCCGCTAGAAGAGTCATTTACCACATTTACAATGTATAGAGTATTTCTGATTAGTTTAATGTCATCTTTGTTGAAAAAGCAGTGCTTTTCTCACAAAAAGGATATTTAAAGTGACCTCAACCTTTTGAATTTAAGTGAGTATGTGAAGATCAACTACTTTACAGTATGCAAATGTTATTTAAATAAAAGAGGTTAATTTGTATTTGATTTAAAAAGCTCAGGAGTATTAAATGTTCAATACTGTACTTTTATTCGTAGTGTAAATGTGGAGATTTCTTTGTTATAGTGATTACGGTCCATGAACTCGTCACAGAACATGCTCAAGTGTTTCACAGTGAAAGCACAGCCTGGCATCATCTCTAACCTCTGGCAGCGTCTCTCTGCAGGACATCGTGTCAGCGCTGGAGGACCGTCTTCGGCCACTGGTCCAAGCTGAGCTCTCAGTGCTCGTGGATGTCCTGCATCGTCCAGAGCTGCTCTTCCCCGAAAACACAGATGCCCGCAAGAAATGTGAAAGTGGAGGATTCATATCAAAGTATGTCTAAATGTAACTGAAACAAACAAATTTGCAGTATTTATTCAACTATATGAAATAGTATTCAGGTTGTACGTTTTGGTAAATGTTTTTTAAGTTAAAAATACTAAAGGTAAAACAAATGACAACCTGGAACTGTGTCTGAAATTCTAGTGACATGGATTTGGACAATGATTGGTAGTAATGGCGAGTATGCATAGAATGCAGTGAATATACTTAAACATAAAAACAATCTGGGATCCCATTTTAAATAAAAGACACAGATATGCTTTTAATCATGAGAAACAGCACAAGAAGTAATCGCAGCTTCGATCACTCGTTTACGTTCCTCTTTCCACATGATGTATGTACATGTACACATGAGGACACACACACACACACACATTTAGTGTTACATGATGCCTGATTGTATTACATAGAACATGGTGGGACACATTTTTCCGTTGTTGTTGCTGATATTATCCTGTTACTTATTGTTGCCATTGAGAAGGGCAGTAGGTTGCATGTCAGCGTTCAGTACAGTAGCTCTGGGGAATCACGGGTTCTGCTCTGTATGAGACTGAGAGTTGAAAGAAATCACCCCCGCTGCTCTTTAGGAGGTGTTTTTCAGACCCTGAATTGAGGGATGTTGAAATAAAATTAGTGACCTAAGTGACTACACTATGGTCAAGATCTAAATAGTCCATTGCATAGTTTTTATTGGTCATAAACAGTCATTTTATTTTCAAGATATGCTAATCAAACCTATGCTGTCTGTCCTCCAGATCCGTCTGTTTTAGTCTTCAGGGATTAAAATCGACCACTATTATTTAGTCGTGTCATTTTGCCCTGTGATCAAGTTAAGCACCACAGGTAGTTGGATGTAAATCTATGTGTTTACACTTCTTTTCTCTTCCTGTTCAGGCTAATCAAACATACTAAGCAGCTGCTGGAGGAGAATGAGGAACGTCTTTGCATTAAAGTGCTGCAGACACTGAGGGAAATGATGACGAAAGACCGGGGCTATGGAGAGAAGGTATGGTGTTTGAGTGCTGGCATGTGTTGTGAAGTGCTTTGAGTGGTCGGTAAAAATATAAATGTAGTCTATGTCTATTTACCTTCTCTGTCATTGTTTATTCATTATCAGCTATTTGTGATCACATGCTAAAAAACAGAAACAAATTTACAGGGCAACATGAGGTTCAAACATGGCAAAGTGAAGAGGCTGAGCCCTGCTCTGTTGCCTTTGGAGGCTGAAAGGAAAATGGTTAATACATATGTCAGTGTTTACATTAAATACTGCAGCCGGGGCAGATTGTCAATTCTCCATGTCATGTCTCCTTTTATATTTGGCATGAATGGGCACATTCTTAATAACAAGTATATCCTCCCATTGCTTTCTTCCCAAAATAAACAAACACTAAGCATACTAATGAATATTAACATTATTAACACTATTAACAACATGCATGCTCCAGCTCAACCATTGGCTGCTACTGACATCTTGTACTACTGTACAGCTTATCGAAGTTTAAAAGGTTTAAAAAAAACAATATGTATTTTATATATAAAATTATTTTATATGTAAAACATTGTATTTTAACTTTTAAGTCAGTGGCTGCCAATATGTTTTAGAGGCACCTTACAGAGTTTTACATTATGCGTTTTTTTATATATATTTAATGCATTAAAAAAAAAGACAACATTCCTAATAATGACTTCATGTTGTCTCATTGATGTACAGTTGCTGGCAGTAACTCACCAAGAAAGGTGCCATTGTAAATATGGGAATAACCTTTCCAGGTTTCAAGGTTAAAAAAAAAAAAAATCAAGTGTCAATCAAGGGACGGAAATACTTACAAATTTAATAATACACACATTGCATTTCTGTGAGAAACTTGGAAAAAACTATGATATAGAATAGTCAAAAATAAACCTAAATAATCAACACAATGTAAGGAAGTAACGTTAAAGTATATGTACACTAGCTCTTTCGTGCAGATTCAGTTATCCTGCACTCACAGTATTGAGTGTAGCTCTCAACTCAACAGTCATGGATGCATCAAATCTGCTTACACAGAGAAGAAATGACCACAAACTAAAAAAATACATATTTAATGTATATAATTGTATCCACGTTTTTGTGGATTTAAAAGGGAGCACCACCTAGACTTACTTTTAACCGTAAAAGAATCCAGAAACCAATTAGCAATTGCCAATGTGTATGATTAAAGTGGGTCTCCCAGGGGAAATGAAACACTTACCGGGAATCACCTCTGCAGACACTTATGTTTTTTTTTCCTAGTTAGTGGTGGTTTGCTTCCCAGTTCGGGCCAGGCAGGATATCAAACACAGTTTTCAGTGTTGACTGGTGGAGAGCCGGCCGGGCATCGCGTCATTATCACTGCACGAATGGCTGCTGCAGATTGACACGGACATCTTTATGGTGACAGTAGCCTGAATTAAAAAAGAGGTTTACTGTCGAGGGTCCCTGGGGGAAATGTTTAGTTGAGGCCACAAAGGTTTGACTCACAGTACAGGGTTCCGTGTCAGAGATGGGAAGCGTTGCATATGGAAAAGCTCTTCTGATCCCCCTTGTGTTTACAAGAGTTTGAATATCACCTCTACTTTCCCTTTATCAACTCAAACGTAGTCAATTCTTAGTGATTTAACATCAATGTTGTCATAATTGTTCATTAGTGTCAAACCAGCACCTGTGATTTCACTGTTGTGTTCAATGATACATGAATGTGGGAAGGTGTTTCTGCTAGTGTCAATCACTGTGCCAACATATTATTCTGACCAAATTTGACCTGGCTTCTGGCTGCTTTAGCATTCTGTCCTTTACCTGTGCTTGTTTGTGACTGAGCTTTAACTCACTAATCTGAGCTCTACTAACTCTCTACTCCCTATACCTTTTCTCTTCCAGCTGATTGCCTTTGATGATGAAATGGATGTGGCTGAGGTTGATCATTTTTTTGCTTATTACATTTGTGACGTACATTCCATTTGTCACCCACTAACAACTAAATGTGCTTTTGTGCTTTGAGTAGACCTTGTAGCATCACATTCTCATTCGTGGTACCCGTCAGCAGAGTAGTCCATCCCACCCTATCGTGCCCCTTGTAAGACTTCCTCATTATCCCCATGTTAAAACGTAGCATACTGCTAGTTTGTCTAAAACACATTATGCAATATGCTTGTCTGTTGTGCCTGTATATGGTTGTGTACTTACTGTATTATATTCAAGCTTTAAGTAAAGGATCTAATTATTTTTAGGGCACTAAGAACACTACTGGATTCATTGGAGTTTTTTTCTGGTGTCCCTTCCTTTTAATAATTGTATTCAAAAGCGTGTTTGTATCAGAAGAGTTGTAGAACTTGCCAACAGTATAACAGTAAGACTGCTCATCGCTTATTCTGTGGGAATTTCTTATTGTCTTTTTTATTTTTTATTTTATTATTTATTTATTTATTTTTTTGCTCCTGTTCGCTTCAGGGTGAATACAATTTATTTGTATAGCGCATGTCAACATCAAGGCAATTTAAAGTGTTTTAGACTTGGTTTAGTTTTGACGCGGAGAACAGACCTGACGAAGAGCAACAGATCATTCAGTTCTTTACTGTATAAACCAACAGCTTTATTTAAAAGTCACATGTCTTTGACAGACAGGAAGTCAGTATCAAGACCGCAGACCCAGAGTGCGTCTGATAAAAGCAGGGACAGTTTTTTTTTTTTTTTTTTTTTTCCCCCCCAGTTCCTGCTGAGACGTACCTTCTTTAACCCTTGATATATCTTCAGGTGAAAGCGGGCTGGCTTTGTAGTTGTTAAATGTGGCTGCTGAGCCAGACTTGTGGCTTGGGTTCTGATGTTTAGCATCAATTGATCGATGACTGCGTGCTGACTTTTAAAGTGTTCTTCTTTGGCTCCAAATTCATTAACTCAAGTTTTATTTTTTCTCTAATGCGGAAAGGAACATTAAGTTGTTGACTTGTTCAATGCATTTACTCAGGTGTTCTGTTAGTTTTTAGCCCCCTGATGGTGTAAATTTACCCATGGTGTAAATTTGTGTGTTGGTTTAAAGGGTTTTCTAACGTTATTAGTCAAATCATTTAATATCTTTGTAAATGACTTCCTCCTAAGCTTTACTTACAGATCTGAATATAGATAAACAGGAAGGTGGCAGTAGTGTACACGGAGTGGGCAAACCAATAGAACCCTCTGTAGGTTGTAATGCAATCCTGAACTCCAGACTTTAAGGAACAAATTAGATTTAATTTTGATGTTTGGACTTTGGATTTTTGTGTTATCAGATTCATGATTTTAATATTTGTGTGACTGTAAAATAAGGACATTATATTAAAAATATCTTTCGATATAAGGCATGGGACGCACCTGAATGCGTTCTATGCCTCCTTTGGGATTTAAATGGAATAAACGTGATACTCTACATTTTATTATTGTTTTGACATTTATACATTTAATGGTTCCATTTTTCAGTGTATATATATATATATATATATTTTCTAAACGCACTTTCAAAGTCTTCTCCACATTACAAGTAGCCCAATTCAAAATGCTTAATATTCTATTCCTTCAATATTTCCCCTTTAATTTGTATTTATTTCTTTATTGTGGCTAGTCAGTGGTAATATGTGTTAATGAGAATTTTATTTAAGTTGCTACAAAAACTAGAGAATGTAACCTCAACCCTTTCAATTGCCCTCCATAAGTGTTTTAGGGTTGTGTTACATTAAATTTTATCATACGGATGGAGTTTTTTTTGTTGGTGGTGTTTTCTCTTTTTTTTGGTCCCTAGCTGTACTGTATGTGCTGAACATCATGATGGATGATGGTGAGAGAACATATTCTTGTGCTACTATTACAAGATCAGGAGTGAGTGTCTGTGTGTGTATATATAGCTGAGGATCCTCCCATGTAACAGAAAGTTCACCACGGGGGGCCAGACTGTGTGTGGCAATGTGCCCGTCATCCATACGCATTGCAGAAATATGTGTGCGGTCATAACCTGTGACCTTAAAAAAAAAAAAAGTGGATGCAACAGGTTTTCCTGTTTCTGGTTGTTTTGCGTGTTGTTGTTTTATGGAATCATGGGTGTGTCTACAGACGAACCATATCATGCATGTCACAGCTGACTCACATCGGGATGGGACCTGTTTTACTCATATCCTTTTTATAGTGTGTAGGGAGTTTTGGGAGGTTTGCATTTTTGCTTTTGTTTTTTTCCTATTCTCCAAATCACTGGAACCAAATTTATTATCCTTTATTCACTTTTTCTGTAGGTTTTCTCATAGTTTTATCATTTCTCCTTCTACAGAGAGCAGTTGGAGTTGATGTGAAGGCTCAGTGGGTATTATGATGTAATCCAGTTCACTTTTTGATTGTTTTAGCGGCATGTTGAGTGGGAAAGTTCATTCTTGGCCTTGGAAGGTCTATATCCTCCCTTTTCCCTGACCTTTTTATGCTCAACTGGATTCTATTGTGGAGCTATTACTGAGGTCAATCTTGTATGCATGATAGACGATTATTCATGTGATTTTTAAATAATTTTATTATTATAACTATGGTTAGCACAATGCATGTTGATATTTGCAGCCTATTTGGTTGTTTCTGTTGAAGCCAGATTATTTTCAGTGATTAATCAATGTATTATCTTGATTAAATGTGTCACCCGTAAAACAGATCCATATTGCTTGAAGGGAAAACTATGAAGACTGGGGGAAAAAAAGACCGACAGTAGAGTAGTCGCTTAATTAAGGTTAATGTCAGTGCAAGGGAAGTGAACAATAATGTTAGGAGGGGAAATGGAGAAATTGCTGGAAAGGGTCTTTCCAGAGTTGCCAGGAAGCAACACGCTCTCAGTTTCACTGTTGCGTCTCCCCCTGTATTATTTTTCCCTCCTTACATGCCAATTGGTACTGTGGCGATGGAAATCCCCAGCCTCTACAAAAACAGGGCTGTTCTCAGAGACGGGACGCTTTTGTTTCAGCGGCTCCTCCCATTCGCAGCATCTTAAGAATGTACACATACTCCCTCAGCTCCCGAGCCACATGTCGTATGCCACTCATTCGTGCACGTAGGCCGGCTCCCGCTAACAACGGAGTGCAGTGTGCACGCAAGCATGTGTGTGGATATCCTTCAAACGGGTGACAGGCAGGCCACGATCTCAACCTCCCCTCAGCAGCAGCAACGATAAACTGCCAAAGATAGTTATATAACCCCAGTGTTTAGCCTGCTGCTACTCTCTGACCTATCGCAACACCCCTCCGACTCCCACACAGAGGTCTCTAGGAATGAATGCAGCTGTCGGTTAACTGTTGGGTTGACCCCGTTTTATATTTCCAGCTGTCGTATGCCCGGTTTGTGCGTGTGTGGGGGCTGAGTTTTGTGTAAGTGTGCTTATCTCGAGAGGGTGATGAGAGAGTGGACTAAAGCAGAGGGAGCGCTCACCCATTAGCAGAGGTTATCTCACGCTTCCAGAAATAGAAACGTGATCAAATGTGAGCTGGGGGAAAACAAGACCTGACTAGCCCGCCACCCCCATTGTCAAAAGCCTGATTGTATCTTTCGCGGCATGTTTGTGTTTCCCTCACGTGCGTGTTGGACGTTCTTTGTTCATGAGACTGCGCCTGGAGGGGTCAGATGGAGCTGATGTCTGTGTCTTGTTCTGGTGATGTAATATGGTTTGCAGGGATGGTGCAGAGTACGTAACCCATACATGTAGTTAGGGTTATATAAGGGATTATTTCTATGCAGGGGAGAGGATGCGGTGGTCAGTGCGTCTGCGTGTTTGTTTCTCACTATCTCTATTTTAGTTCATGCCAGTGATGAGAATCTTCTCGCCATCCTCACCGCTGACAGTTTAGTTTAGATTTCTAGATTACGGTTTCCTCATTTTTTTTTTTTTCTTGTGATTTTTTTTTTTTTTTTTTTTTTTAGCCATTTCTCTCTACTTTGCCATGCTCTCAGCTCTTCTGGGTCTCTCAGACTTTGCCAGCATCTACCTTATTCAGAGTCAGCGCTCCCATTCCCGCCTTTCCCGAACAAGCTCAGCTAGACGCCTCTTGTCCTTGTTTATCCTCCTGCCGGCTACTGTGGGTGAATCCAGGAGAGACTCCGGCCTGTTGTCTTTTCTCTCTGTCAACAGGGGGAGCCGCAGACGTTCCCCAGCAAGTAGCACACTTCACTTAATGCTGCACAATTCTTGGGCTCCAGCCAGCTCTCTCAAGCAGCAGTTACATAAGAGCCAACAATTTTTTCTCCCCTTTTTTCCTCTCTTTTTTTTCCTGGAATTTTAAACTCTCCAGTGATGTGTGACCTTCAGTGATAATTGCCAATAAAAGTGCAGCAGACCCATCTTCCGGGAGACGGTAGCAGTGGTCGCTTGAGGTTAACATGGGGGGGCTTAAGTGTGCACTTTACCCAAAGCAGCAACAGTAAATTGATTGAGGTCAATTTTAAATTTGCTAAGAGAATGATGTTTTATTTGATTATGAAACAGTTGATTTCCATAATTTAAAAAAACAAATCTATAGTTTTATAAATATTGGTTTAGGTACATTATTTTAAAAAGATTGATGCTTTTAAAATTGGAGGTCGCTGGAGAAAGGTGCATCATCAACAGGAGAATATACAAATCATAAAAAGACTTTCTGTATCCATCTCATTGTGTTTATTTGTGTGGCATCACCTCCATGGAGATCGTATCACGTTTTCTCGGAAAGTATAATAAGTGGAACTGATGCTAAGAATTATGGGGTCATGCGATCTAGCTAATGCATCTTTTAAAACGCGAAAAAAAAAAATTGCAGCGGAGTTGCTGACAATAGGTAACGCAGCAAATGGGGTCAGATTACATCATACGATGGCTATCATTTTCCAAACCCCCAAAACTGTGTTTGAATGTTGAACTGTGTGAGAATGCATTAGGGAAGGACATTAATTGTAGCTTGTGTGCGCGTTTTTTTTTTTTTTTTTTTTTTTGTTCAGTGGAAATCAGTGTTGACGTAAAGGAAAGGAGGTTTCATACAGGGAAATTCCTGTCCACTTGCACAATTAATCAGCATAAACGGGCATGAGAGGGTTACAGAAGTTAATTTAGTTTCTCATATTCACTGGCCTTATTCGCAGTGACATATTTGTGTGCATGCCTATTTTTATACCCTTTTCTAACAGATGGAATTTTTTTGATCTCCGCGGGTTGTCATTAGATTTTATATTCTTTTTTATGTCATTGTAAATTAAACTGAATATGAATATTGAGAGACTTGCGATATTGTGCCAGGAAAATGATGTATGCCTCGTTGTTTTGTTGCCAATTTCCATAATTCCATTATTATTTTAACTTTTTTTTTTTATTTTGCTAAATATAACACAGCTGCTACAGAAAACCACAAGGTTTTAAGTGCTTTTATTCTACGTTTTTCTTTTGAAACCATTTTTTTAAACACTTCCTGAACTTATTTTGTTGGTTCGTCTCATTTGGAAAATGTGTGTGTCCATACCATACTGTAACTCTGTCCTTACAAGCCAACCCAAGATAAGATATTTAATTTGTTATGTATTAAAACAATGAAATTTCATTTGAGTACTCTTCAGACCGGCAGCAATAGACAAGAGATAAACGGTTAAAGACAAGATATAAACAAGGACAAATAACATCTACTATCAACAAGAGACGTAGCAAGAATGTTTAGAATGAGTAATGGATGGCAGCAGTTAAAAGTTAAAAAATCTAGTTCATGGGGTAATTGCAGATGAATTCAGTGCAAAACCAATGGATTAGTCCTCAGTAGTTGATGGTAGATGTGGATTCACCTGTATGAGTGTCTTTGAACCTCTACTCTTTAAAGATTAGTTGTGATTCTTGATCAGATTTTAGATTCTCATTTGGTCTTCACAGAAACCAGCATGCACACTCGGATGAATGTGCATATTTTTGCTTTTATTGGCTCTCAAACCAGTTTTCTTTCTAGTATAAGTGCAGGTTCAATGTCAAATAAAAGCAGCAGCACCTTGCAGCAGGAGGTTAATAGGGAACCGCAGAATACGACGCTATATACACCACAGTGGAGCATTGTAGCCAGTAATCTACGCTGTGGCGAAGGTCTTTTTTTTCCTTTTTTTTCTTTTTTGGTATGTAGAGCTTCTGCTTTCTTGCTGCTATAGGTTCCTGCTGCTTATCAGCCATGATGCCCCACTAGGCTAGAACTTTGAAATCGCATAACACAAGGTCTCAGATAGCACATGGGATCTTATGCACATTTGTGATGAGCAGTGTGCATGTGACAGGCAGTGAGCGGTAGGTAGAAGGCTTGGTGTCTAGAGAGGAGGACAAGGCTGTGCTGCATCAGTAGATTCTGCATATTCATGCATATTGCTCCCCCTCTGTGCTGCTCTTTGGGACATAAGCAACTAAACAATTTTGACTAACATCAGCCTTTTTTTCCAATTAGCTCGCACCTCCGCCCGAGCCTGAAGTCCCTGCCGAGGTGTGTTTAAGACCCATATTAGCCCCCCTCCCACTAATATGGGTTACTGCTGATAAGATACCATCCCATTGTACTTGTGCTCAATCATTTCTTTATCTATATATTAAAAAAAAAAAAAAGCTCACCACCATGTATTTCCTTTTTTGAGGGCCAGCTCATGCATATTGCTCCCACTGTGGAACTTGAATTATGCTACATATCAGTCATTATTTGTGTATTGCCTCCTGCTTGTTTCCCCTTTCATTCATTTTTCCTTTTTTTCCCTCCATTCATTTCTCCCCAGATTTGTTTTTGGGTCCAATTTCCTTTCGGGGGTGGGGTGGGTTAAAGTCATGAGTCATGGGTGAGGTGTTTTTTTTTGTTTGTTATTTTTCATGGCAGATTGGTGCTTACATTGTGTGTCTGTAGCTCACAGCTCCCTTATGTAACCCCGTCAGAGATCCCCCCCTCATTTTCATGGCTTGTGTTTTTTCCACTCTGGCAGCTTGTCACACTCTTATGTAAATAAATTGGGCTGTTTGCCACTGTGTCTGTAAAGTAATGAGGGTGTCTCCACATGCCAAAATGTGCAGTCCTTTAAGACTCAGATGCACATTATTGACAATTCATTGTGGGGAATTTGAGCGTTTTTTCAAACAAATGGCGCTGTTGACATCAAAACTTTATTTAAGCTTGAAATGAGTGATGAAATGATTTCATTCTTGTTAATAAAGCCCTTGCACGAAACCTTGCATGACTTAAACTCAACCTCACGTCTTCCCTGACACAACCACTTCCCTCCTAACTGCACGATCAAATTTGCACCCAGTTTCCTGCATGCCTTTAAAGTGACTAATTTGCACTGTATTAACACCCTATTTTGTTTTCTAATTTCTTCCAAATTGCTCTTTCGATCATTTTATTTTTTTTTACTTTATTTTATTACTTTCTGCTAACTCACCTCACCTTTTAAAGGAGCTTGATCCCAACCAGCCACAGAAGCAACTGGAGGATCAAAGGAGGGTAGGTACTGAGTTTGGTTTGCTGCGGCCCCCCCATCTCATTGATGGTTGACACCTGACAGTTTGATGCCCTCAGTCGCGCTGCTTCCACAGCATGGCACTCACGCACATGTCTGATATAAGACCTGAGGTAGATGAACAGATGGGCATGATTTTTTGCTGTTCATCTCCTCTCCAGCTTCCGAGGTGCTCAGAAGGCCAAGCAGCACTGACTTACAGTATGGGGGGAAAAAAAATGGGATATTGCTGAGATGCAGTGTGGCCCCTGAACATCACTGACTGGGGTCAGGGGACAAATGAGAAGACTACGCGTGTTGTATTTGTGAAGTGTCTCCAACCTTTTTCCCCAGTCGTGCTTCAAATCTGAATAATCTATCAAATTTATGTTTTGTGTTTCTATTTATTCAAAAGCTGATGACTCATGCAAACCCACAGCCTTTAACTTAGATGTGGGGTATTTTATTGTGGAACTTAAATCTTGTACTTCTTGATTCTAGCAGTATCTTAAATCCTAGCTTATCAGATTTTGGGTTCCATTGCATATCTGTGGCATGGCCATTTTCAAATTAGACCTCATCTCCTAACGTGCTTTCTCACTGACAGGGGGAAGCTCTCCGGCAGATCTTGGTCAATCGATACTATGGGAATGCCAAACCTGGGCAGAGGAGAGATAGCCTCGCGACCTTCAGCAATGGTCCGCTCACATCTGGAGCACAGGGGAAATCACCGACAGGTGTGTGTAACACTACACTCTCTGTGTGCCTTTTGTTGCTCTGCTGACAAAAGTAGACAAATTCGCAACGGTTCACTTGAGACACTGGATCTGTGGCAAGCTCAACACAGCACAAACAAATTGAATCAAACATTAAAATATTTTAGTTTATAACTACCAGCTGCAATATGGCAGTCCGCAACAGATTAGTGGTTGGTTATGAATAAAGAAAAACATGAAACTTTTTAGCTTTAGTTATGCTTTTTTAAGTTTCATAAAAAGCAGATTAAATGTTTTATTGTCTGAACCAATAGAAAACAATAGAAATAAACTACCAGAAATATTTCCCTCTTTATGTGGAGGTTGGTGGGTTAATGTTACACTCAGCTTATAGACTACCAGTAAAGGGGCGGAATTTATATCTACAAATATGAGACATTCTTCACCTTTTTTTTTAATTTTTGTTATTCATCATCTGTTTAGTGTCTGCTTGACTTATTCATTTCTAAAACTGTGTGTTTAAAGCCTTTTAAGTTGAGGAGTTATTGTTTTATTAATTTTATGCTCACTGTGTGCACAAAAAAAAAACACACACAAACAAACATATTTCTCAAGAAAGTGTTACCAGATTTTTTGGAAGTTTCTCTCATATGGAAAATGTGTCTATTACACTGATTACAAAGAATAGTTGGTGACAGAAGTAATAATTTCCGCTGTGTAGCAGTAAACACAAGATTGGTTTCATGTGGGCCAACATCCCCTGGGTCGCAGTGTGCATGTTTGCAGAGGGCACATTTAAAGGAGGTTGTACATATGTACAGAATTCTGTTGTAGTAAACTAAATTTCTCAATCCATCTGTCTCTCAATTGTTGATCAAACGAGACTGCCGTTCACAATTCATTATATAGTTCCTGACTGACATTTATTCATTCCAGTGAGTTCTCTGTATTTCTTACCAGAGATATAACTCATCCTGCATCTCCAATACTGCAGGACAGAGGGGAAAAAGGTCTTCTTCACAGCCATGGCCTTGTACTCCTTTAAGGCCAAGGACCTTGGCTCCGCTGCAGAGCATACTGGCTCTCTCGTCTGCGTATCGCAGGACGTGGCGTTGCCAAGCAACCAGAGAGCCAAGCTCCGTCTAGAACGGGCTGTGTTGTTGATTCAGTCGCTCACCCAGCCAGAGATGGCTCTGATGGGTGCTGTTATCTCACCACTGTGTCTCCGGGTGGTGAGCCAGCCGCAGGAGTTAGAAGTACCTTTGCGGATTACAGACACATCTGATGTGATATTGTTGTTCAAAAACCATGGCTGAGGCAATGGACACCTGTAGCTTCTTCCATGCATCACACGCTTTCATATAAAAGATGTTTTATTTGAAAGTCTTCAATTTCAAAACAAACTCCACATAGCAGCTTTAAAATATGTCTTTATGTCTTAAACTCCATTAAGAGGTTAGTTTGCATCTACATCGAATAATCTACTATCAAAGTTGAGTCAAAGTCAATTTTATTGTCAATTTCTTCACATGTACTTGACATACAAAGGAATCGAAATTGCGTTTCTCACTATCCTATGCGTTCTACATGTACAACAACATCAAAGTGCAGGTGTGCAAGACGAGACAATCCTAAACTACGATGGTAAAGTGCAGTAGCTTAAAGCTACTCTTGCCTAGTCCTACTAAACTAGAAACAAACAAACAGGTATGACAGGACAAGACATAAGTACCCCAAGACAAGACATAAGTAGTAGTTATCAGTGATTAGCCAGCGAGTGACCAACTAGGGTCAATGTTTGATTTAGAATTGAAAAAGATATTTAATTAATCAGCTACAATTTTCATACCTGATTAAATGTTTGTTTCTTGTCATATATACAGTAGTAAATTAAATATTTTGGACTGTTGGTGTGGTAAAAAGACCAATTTGCATATATCATGTTGGTTATTTTGTCTATTTTATCAACGATTTTTCAACACATAGAGAAAGTAACCAACAGATAATGTAAAATCGACATTAGTTGCAGCACTAGTTGCAGATCCTACTTGTTCATCTGAATATAAATGTAGAGATTAATGATCTGGATAACGGCATCAGACTGCATATCATGCAATATATGATACTGTGTGAAAACAGCTCAACATTTAATTTATTAATCTGAACATAACCAAAATGGATTACATTAAACCTGTTTCTCTTTCATGACTATAGTTGTCAGCTCCGGGGTTGGAGGTCGAGGGGATCTCAGTTTGGCGGAGGTCCAGTGCCACCTGGACAAAGAAGGGGCCTCTGATCTGGTCATTGATCTGATCATGAATGCCACCAGCGACAGGATCTTCCAGGAAAGCATACTGCTAGCCATTGCTCTGCTGGAGGGTGGCAACACAGTCATCCAGGTGAGCCAGGGTTACTGGGTTCAGCGGTGCAGCGGAGGACAGATTGGAAGTGTTAATGGGGTCCCGTCCAACACTCGTACGTCTATAGCTCGCAATTATTGTAAATGGGACTACTCACAGCTTTGCCTCTTCAGAGAGGCATGAGCAGAATCTAAACAAGTAGATGCTATTTCAGAGGTTCAAAGCTGTGGTGTCAAAAATGTAAGTTATTGCTCTGAAGCTCCAGTGCCGTCTCCTAAATGGGAAGAAAAGGATGGATTCTCAGCTGTCAGTTTAACAACCTGGATGCCTTTTTTTTTAAAGCAAGACTTCAGTCAGACAGCGAAAGTGCCGCAGAATGTTCGAACTTATTGACATTGTGTGTTGTGAAAAAGTTAAAGGGAAAGTGAGTTTTGGCCGTGGATGGGGAGAATAAAGGGAAGTCGAAAAGGAAGAGGAACAGTAGTCTGCTGGGAAAGGTCCAAGCTGTGCAGCCAAACACATCATCGCCTCCCCACAGCCAGCCAGGGGTTGCTACGGCAACACCACTCTTTGTGAACCTCATAGCAAGCGAGTTGAGTGGGGAGAGAGCTGCTGTGTTTGCAACTGCATTATTTCAGCTTTGCAGGGATGTGTGTGTGTCTGTGTGTGTGTGCACATGTGCACATGCATTTGCATGCATGTACTAGAATATGTGTGCATGCTGCTCATAAGTTGTATTCTGGTTTTGTGGTTTGTTGTCTTGCATAAACAGGCCCGTTGCATAATACTCCTATTTGCATTGTGCCATTACCTTCCCCGAGTGTACACAAAGGCACTCACATGACTCCTGTTACATAAGCTGCTGCCTGCCTCCCTGCCTGGGTGCATGACGCCCAGAGCCCCGGGCCTCCTAACATTCCAACTGGACTCTTAACTGGGTCACGCTTTGCTGGTGGAAAGAGGGTAATAAATGGCAAAAAAAACCTCCTGCAGGCCTCAGGAGAGATCCAATAGATTTCGGTATCTCATTGGTCCTTTTTCTTGAGAAAAGGCACATTCCATAGGCCAGACAAGCACCAATGTATTGACTGCTGTCAGTTTGTGCACCGGTTGACCTCTGCGAGGTCTGAAGTTCACTGTCCACTGCTAAACTAAATTGTAGACATGCATTTTGTATTGGGTGTGGTATTTTTTTTGGTGCATCCCAGGCCAGGTTTGAATGTTAATGTTTTACACAGTATTAGGGAGTTTAGATTGCAGATTAGAACCATTAGTCACAGTTATTGTATTTTATAGGTAAACTGCACTAAAGCTTTTTGTGCATGTAACTAGCTTTGAATGGAGTGAAATAATTTATAGTATGTCAGTCTGTATTTTGAGCCCTATGCTTCCTACTGTAAAATAGCTGTTTTCCGGTGTTACTTGTGCTGGTAAAAAAAAAAAAAAACATCAAAGGCAGCTGCCTTTTAGCGAACCTGATAAGCAAAGCGGCTTATTGGCTTTAGCAAGGAGTATGCTCAATTATAAAGGAGCTGCTTGTGTCAGAATTTAAGTTAGGTGTTTTTTGTCCTCCTTTGGCATGACACAGGGACAAGTGAGCTTTGTTGAAGGATCATGTATGGTCCAGAGTGAATTTACAACACATCAGCAGATGCATCACATTTCCCTGTCTTACATAACGATGGGTTGCCAGCCCCCTTTTTAGGACAGAAGGCTTCTTGTTGTCTAAATGAAAAGCAGGACAAAAACATGCCCACAGATTTCTCCAAGCAGTCTGTTTGTTTGTTTTTGGGGTAATCCAGGGTCGTAGCCTAGCCAACAAAATTTCTGGGAAAAAGCAATTATAAGAGAAGGAGACGGAGAGCTGTTAGTTGGCTTCAGAATGACTTCATCCTGGGCCAGGAGCTCTATGCTACCTAGGTGTGTGTAGCAGTCTTGAGGGACAGTGTAAATGTGTTGGCGAATACATAAGAAGTGGGTCATTTGCCCTTGCATGATAAGTAAGTAACTCTCCCCAGAGATCACTTTTTTGGGTTTGTCAAGTAACATCCTTTCCTGTAGTAGATGCACCTGCTCATGCAGCAACAGCATACCACACTATATATATATATATATATATATATCTATATATCTATATATATATATATCTATATATATATATATATATATATATATATATATATATATATATATATATATATATATATATATATATCTAGAATGCCAACAGTATTAGTAGAATTAGTAGTGTGTGTATGTGTGTGTGTATCAGCCTCCCCCATATCAACAGTGTGTTCATTACTTATGTGTAGCAGATACAGCCCTTGCTCAGCATCTATCTGATCTTAATAATTATCTATTCGATCAATAATCGAATCGATTGTTGATTCTACTAATTAATACTGTCGCCATTGCACACACACGTCTCACTCTTATGTAATGATACAGACATCTGTCAAATATTAGTTATTGACCTACATACGTAACATATCGTTTATAACTGAAGGCTGTATACAATGTTGTGTACACGATAACATGTTGTGTGTCACGTACACTCACACACTCCGGGCTGTTATTTAGTGATAAGACACTACTAGTATAACCCAAGAAGACACGTAGCACACATATTGTAGCATAAATCTACACTCTTGCATACTAATCTGTACACCCCATCAGCACATGAGTTCCAGGATATACTTAGAGGCTAGAAGGCTTATTCCAAAAACAGCCCTCATAGAGGTTGTGTGTGTTTTTATGTGTGTGTTTTTGTGTGTGTGTGTGTGTGTGTGTCTGTGTGTGTGTTAGGTAAGAGTGTAGAAGCTCTGCTCCTCCCAGGCCACCATCCGTCCTCTCATCACCAGCTTCATGACCGTAGATCCTGTCACAGGAGCAAACAGGTGCCACCACTCTTACTCAATAGCCTTGTTGTGGCACGCCGCTCTACTCTGTCCGTTCCAAGCATGATTTTTGCCAACCTCCCCCCACCCAAAACCCCCCACCTCTGCTTGGTTCAAGTTCGCTTGAACAGCCAGCTCTTGGAAAGCTTTAAAAAGCTTCTCCAAAGTGAGTTTCCAGGCATTGGTGTAATCAACATACCAGGTCTCTTCTAACTGTGGAGTGGGCCAGCAGATTCTATCTTTGAAACCCCACTTAGTAGTTTATATTTTGGACCATTTAGTTGCTGTCCATGACGTTGCTGGTCGGTTGGCCGTAGAGTCTGTTGAGACACAATCATTTCATTTTAAATCCAAGCATCTCTCTAGCGTCATAGATGCAAAGAGCAGATCTCTGTGGTTACCGGCCGGGCGGTGGCAGAGTATGCCGCAGACGCCCTCCAATAAGCACAGGGATGGCTTTGTCACTCACCAAGGTGTCGGGCTAGAAAGAGAGAGCCGGTGGTATAAACAGGCCTTATATAACACGGCCCGTGTTGATGCCAAGAGCTGGGGTGGCAGCTGACGGAGAGAAAAGTGCGGACGAATGAGAAAGGAGGCCCCACTGTGCCACCATGTTGAATCTGTGGAAAAGGAGAGAGAATTCTGTGCTGACATAATTTGCTGTGTTGAACATGACTGGCAGCACCAGGATCAGCAGAGCTCTCAGGAGGCTTAACCTCTTAAGACTCGCCCCCCTTTTTTCTGTATTATTTGTGAAAGTGGTATGTCCAAGTTGTAGGTAGCAAAGTTCCCACATGTCACATGTTGTTAAAAAGCCGCGGCTATTGGTTATCAGATTTAGATGTTCTCATCATGGGAAATTTCTATCGGGTCGCGCTGCCATCCATCAAACTTTTGGAATCGGCCCTTATTGGATTTCAAGCTGGCTATCTCCCAACCCCATGCTTCAATTGGCTCGTGCATGAGGTCAATTGATGCAAAACAAGATCAAGACCATAATTGTTGCTTTTTTTTTAGCATAGAAACCAATGACTGAAGCACAGCATTGCCATAAATGACCTTCGCTGCTCAGCTGTACCACTCACGGTACCGGTTAATGGCTCCGTTATTGGACATGTATAGGGATAAGACACCTCTGATTGGCTGATTTTTCTTCAAAGAACGACTAAAGTCAATAGGGAGAAGCGAGGGCTAAATATGGTATATGGTAACATTGTTCAGAGTGGTTGTTATCTGAACCTTTTTCCTTATAGAAGATATTGTTTAGAACTCTGCCTTATCACATTACAGCACAAGATCTCTCATCAGTTCTGCTCGACACTGGAATCACATTTCAAACAAACACAAAGCAGAAGTTCACAGCATTAAACGCACAATATTCTTTGTACATTTTTACAATTATTGTTGACACGTTTATTAATTGATCCAGATCATGTTATCGTGTTAAAAGAAAACTCTTGTAGCTCATTAATACTACATTTTTATTTTTAAGTGTTTATTTTTATGTCAATCTAAGGGCTGTATATTGTTTAACCATTTCAATACTATGATGATGCTTGATGATACTTTTTTATAATACCATATAATAAGGAATATTATTGTTATTTCTCCTTACTAAAGCTTTTTTTCAAAATCATAAGAATCTTCTCTAAAGTTGACTAAAACAATTGCAGCGATGCAAGAACCCAGCTGAATGAAATACAGTGTGATGTAGGCAAAATGCCACCAGGAAACCAGACACTGTCAGAGGTGTGTTGATGAGTACCAGTCTGGGGAAGCATCTCATGTCGGCTTTCAGTATTTGTCAGCTTTTGATACTCTGTGCTATGGACACATTTGAGTTACAAAAAAAGATCTGAGATCTGAGGTCTGATACCCAGGCCTGTTCAAACAGACTCTGTGCAGACGGATCAAGGCAACAGTTGTTGCACGCTGTTCCTTTCGCCCTCGGCATATATGATAGACAAGTGTCGACAAAATGATACCCTTTGCATCAGTGAAGAAATCAAGTTTTTATGGAAAGAGTCATGAGTTCTTTTTTAATATGGTCTTGTAATCTTGTAAAGCTGCTTTCCTGGAGCTGTTGACTCTGTCTGGAAAAGTTGGCCTGCTTGCATAAGTCTCCTGCTAACTCTAAATCAGATCACTATCAATGAATGACCCTATCTTGTCAACAACATGATGTTAACCGCTTGAAAAACAAGCAAGAAGAAACTGTTGCATAAAAGAGAGGAGGAAAACAACTTAATGCATTAAGTGTTCTGCATCTCTCAGGACTTGAGTCAGGCGACTCGCGGAGGTTCTCACTAAAAAGGGTTCACTGTTTTATATTTTCAAAGATTTTCTATGCAGAAAGTGCCGCTTGAGAATCTTCACTTCATGTTGTTTCGCTCTTTGCATGTCTTTACCCTCCCTCTGAAACTTAACTATGTTGAGCTACAGTGAACCTGGAAAGACTCTTATGTAACCAGCTTTCAAAACTGCCCTAGAATCTATGTATGCGATAACTCCTGCTCTCATCGACCCCGCCACCCCTCTCCTCCCACTTTCGGACCCTCCCTCCTTCCTCCTCGCATCGCGAGCTCACTTCGTGCCATTTTGGCACTGAAAAGTAGGCTAGGGTTTTCCTCTCTCCCTCTTCCTCTCCCTCTCCCCACCGCTCACCCTTCTGTGGGCTGATGTAACAGCGTTAGGGCCGAGGCGCAGTGTGCCCTCACTGTAACTACTCAGCTGATTACAGGTCTTATGTAAGGAGGGATTGTCGAGAGGAAAATGGGACAGAACATATGAGTCTGTTGCAGAAAAACAACAGCTCTGTGCATACAAGGTGTTCAAACAAGGTGGCTCTTTGTACGGCCGACTATAAGCTATATTTCCTTCCTCGCTGTTCCTCCACATTCTGCTTAATTCTAAGGGAGGGAACTTTACCGTTGCATAGGAGCAAAGTTTATAAAATTGGATATTTGTGGTCCACGTTTCAATCATCTGGCAAATGACCCCAACTCTGTGAACACTGTCAATATAAACATGTAAATGTCATTTATTTGTGTGTAGCAGTAAGGTGCAGGGTGTGGGGCCGGTTGAGCAGCTGCATTGATGTATCTTTGCAGCCTGTATGGCTGCATGTAAAGTCCCAGATCCTGTCTTTGTTTTGCTGTTGCTTCCCTGTGTACACGAAGCGTTAACGCCCCACATAGTCCTCAGGGTGCCAGAAGCGTGTTGTGCCCAGGGGGCAGGGAGCAGATGGTGTAAAATCAGGTGAGCACAGTGCGGCCTGGCAGCTTGTTTTCCTGGCAGCGTTAAAGGAGGCTTATGTAACCGCTTCAACAGAACCTCATGCTCTCAGGACAGCCTATAAACTACAAGGAGGACAATAAGATGATGATAAGAAGTGGCAACAAGAAGTTACTGAATAACAGATTTCTTCTTATACCATGAAGACCTTGTTCAGCATGAAAGTTGAAAGGAAATATTGCTTGAAACATGTTAGTATGCCAAACACCTTGAATCATATTTAGTCCTTTATATTTACATCCTTATTAAAGAAAAATAAAAAAATGTTCTCTTACTTATTATTTTCCTCCAGCGGTCATTCTTCCAACGTTTAACGGGGGACAACAAGTCTGAAAAATTCTTCAAAGTGTTTTATGAGCGGATGAAGTTGGCCCAGCAGGAGATCAAAGCCACCGTGACGGTCAACACCAGTGACCTGGGCACCAAGAAGAAGGACGAGGAACCACCAGACAAAGACACGCCGGCGCGCAAGAAAGGTTAGGGGTCACAAAACCTAACCGGGCAACTGTTGGATCATATTCTCAAGGGAATCCTACATGAAAACTTTGATATGACTCTGAATGCTCTGTAATGTATGTTGAAACTGAAACCGACACGTCATTTGCTTAGTCCCTCTGTCTCCCAAACCCACCTCAAGACCCACATCTTCTCTACTGCCCTTTCTTCGACCTTTTCCCATTTTTTCCATCTTTGTATGTTTCTGTTTTGTTTGTTCGTCTTCTGTCTCGCAATTGCCAACCACATAGTGCCTTGAAAAGCATTGCATAAATTATCTATTATCCTTATTATTGTTCTGTTAGCATTGGCTACAATCTTTTGATTCGTTTTCTTTTTTTCTTGAATTTAAGGTTTTATATTTTACCCTTTTTTATTTTGCTAATCCCTAATAAACACATTTGTACCAAAAATCATCTCATTATAGTTTTACATCCCTTCTATCAAGCTCCTCTTTGGAGCTCTAGAAAGACTGGGCTATTATGTGGCTTTGTATGTCCATCTCATTAATATTAATGGACTTCCCCTCTGATTGGCTGAATGCAATGGTTGTGAATGGGGGGGCATGATGGTGACTGTAAAATTGTGACCTGACAACATCACAGAAATCCTTAACGACTTGTTTTAAGAGAGAGTTTTTGAATGCAGGTTGTGAACATTTATCTGTGGACAGTATTTCGATAACACTAGACCTTATAATCAAAAATATATTAAAAATCTCTTCTTAATTTTCAAATATTTTCTTGCATCACATGACACTTCTTAATTCAAATCAGTCTCTCCTCCAGCGAAAAACACATTTCCCATGAAACGCATGTAAGCTGTTTTAAGATTGGACACACAAATATGTGACTTATTGTTTGAAACACTTCGTGATATCTCCTGTGGTCGGTGTTTGACGCTCGCTCTTCTTTTTCTTATGGACAGTCAAAGATGTGGCCGTGGTGGCGGTGGTGACTGAGGAGGTGAAGGAGCAGCTGGTGGAGGCCTCCGCTGTCACCAAGAAGGCCTTCACCGCCTACCGGCGTGAAGCCGAGGCCGAGGAGCACCAGGCGGCCGCCGACGGCAGCCCCGTCCCGGCCGCCGATAAGGGTCAGGAGGAAGGCGAGATGAGCGTCATCATCACGATCATGCAGCCCATCCTGCGCCTCGTACAGCTGCTCTGCGAGAACCACAACCGAGACCTGCAGGTCAGCCGCCGTCGCTCCAGGAGGGGTGTTTGTTGTCTCGCTGGGTGTTTTTATTTCTGCTTGCTAGCCACCCCACCCCGCCTCCCAGCCATCAACATGCAAACATTTCCTGAATTTCTATCACCTCGCTCATTTACACAGAAACGAAACCGTGTTGAAAATACGCACCGTTTGCAGAACTACTTGTTGCAGCTGTTTCCATATCGGGTATGTCTTGGTCTGGTTTCACTATGAGGAGTGTGTTGGTGTTTAGTAATGGCTAGCCCCGGTGGCCCAGACAGTCGACTTCCTGTCTTGCACTGATTCTGTTTATGCGTCAAGCCCCGGCCAGGCCTTCATTAAAAAGTAGTCTGCTCCGCGCTGAATCACCACCCGTGTGGGTGCACGATATCGATTTACTGCTGGCCATGCAGCACAGATGATCAATTCATTGAGGTATTCCCGTTCCTTCCAAAGACATTGCCCACCGCTGCCGTAATCGTCTGGCTGTTGTATAGATCTGCCTGCTAAAAAGTAGGTGAGCCGTCACAATTCGTAACTTGATATATTTAATTCTTATTTCAGACAGGGAGAAAAACTGTTTTTAGATTCCTCAAGTAGATGTTTGAAGTCTCCGCAGACTCTCGAACCATGCACAACCTGCTGCATTAATCTTTTTTTTTTCTTTTTTTTTTTTCTACCAGAAAATGTCATGTTTTCAAATCTGGCATCTTGCAGATATGCCTTAGATATTTCTAGCTTTAAGAGAGATGTGGTGTTGTTATCCACGTAAATCCATATATATATATGAGAGAGACACTTGTATTATCACCATATATATATACATTGCAATAATACAAGTCCTGAGAATTGTGACCTCTTTATCCTGGTTCCATTTTTTTCCCCAGAACTTTCTGCGCAACCAGAATAACAAGAACAACTATAACCTTGTGTGTGAGACCCTCCAGTTCCTGGACTGCATCTGTGGCAGCACCACCGGGGGTCTGGGTCTGCTGGGGCTCTACATCAACGAGAAGAACGTCGGCCTTATCAACCAGACTGTGGAGAGTCTGACCGAATACTGCCAAGGTCCCTGCCACGAAAACCAGGTGATAAATGTGCACACGCAACAGCAGATGCACATTCACCTATAGTAGTTGGAGTTTAGTTTGTCCTGTCAATCATCTACCTGAATGGAACCTTTTTCATTTGGATATTCAAATATTTTTCAGTTTGACATCGTTTATGTCAGTGACCTTTTCATTCCAGTAAACATAGCGGTGGTATTGTTTGGGCTGTTAGTAATTAGTCCTTTTCATGCCCGGCACTCGGCTGCCACGCCGAAGCTGTGCAGTCGCTCGCCTTTTTTCCAACAGTGGAACACCAGCCTACTTTGGGCAGCGTGCCTGTGTTTGTTCTTTTGCATGGATTAGCATTGCTTGGTCTTCTCACATGATGGTGGCATCCTCTGTTCCTGCTGCTGTGGGGTAATTTTATGGCAAGTGTGAAACTGGCATGACTAAACAAGCAACCGGCTCAGTACAGTCACTGTTTGAACCAATTTCATTTGGCCCAAACACTGCTAGAAGGGGAAACTGCCAGACTCAACACAGCACTTTGATTATTTATTCTGGCGGACAAGGGAAAAGTGCATTGTTTGTGTGGTATTAAGTATCTTTGTTAAATGGTATCAAGATACTTCCTCCAAACCATTTGGCTGCCACATGCCAGTGTGGCTTATTTTGGGGAGTGACATGCATTTGCCAAAATAAACAGTAATTTGTGAGTACAAAGCCAACACTCACGAAACCTGACCAACTGTTATGAAATGTGAACAACCTCATCATCACATGACTGTGCCAGAGTTTGCAAACCTCAGGGATAGTAGTATAAATAGCTAACAAACAGCCAATAACCATTTACCTAATAACGCTCTAATTCTGTTTTACAGAAAAGCAGCTTGATCAGGACTGTTAACCAAGCAAATTCCAGTTTTACCAACCTTAACTTTTTAAAGCTCAGTATGTATACATGTTAATGTTATTTAAGGGTAATTATGGAAAATGTGCATAAGTTTTTTTTTATTTTTTTTTACTTTCCTGACAAATATGTGACAGTTTCTCATTCTGCATGAAATGCGACTGATTGGAATTGGGTAAAATAAAATATATTTCTACATTAGTAGATATTTTCTTAATATTTTATATTCTTTTAATAATAGACTGGCTTCTCTCCTGTCCAATCTATGCTTTTATTAATATTTCATTCAATTTGTTCTTCAGAACTGCATTGCCACTCATGAATGCAACGGTATTGACATCATCATCGCTCTCATCCTCAATGATATCAACCCCCTTGGCAAGAAGAGGATGGACCTAGTGCTGGAACTCAAAGTGAGCGATTGGCAACTCATTCAAGGCTTCTACACTTTATACAGTTAAAAAAACAGTTAGTCTTATTTATTTTTTTAATTGATAGATTTGTTTTAATTCCATAGAAGACCATTCACGCAACAAAACATCACAATGAGATATTTTTCCCAGACAGTTCGATTTTCAAAAAGGAGTTTAAAAATACAAACATGAGACATGACAAAGTGATTCAGGTAGCTGTGAATCAAAAAAATTGCAGAGTTATTGTACCAATTACTACACTGATAGTAGTTCTAAAAAATAATAATATATTGCAGCTTGCAGGTTTTATGATTACAGTCACGCCCCGTGTTATAAACGTCTTGGCTTGTTAGTTAAAACACACTCGCTAGAGATAAGCATCTTGAATCAGTGATATTATGGCACCTTATCATGATGAAGTATCTTTATTGGTCCTTGATTTAAAGCTTGTTTACAGTGTGAAATCACCTTGTATAGGAAATGAACGACTGCTGATTAATACTGTTATTTTCTTCTTCACCAATAATAGAATAACGCTTCGAAGCTTCTTCTTGCAATTATGGAGAGTCGACATGACAGTGAGAATGCTGAGAGGATACTATACAACATGAGGCCTAAAGAGCTGGTGTGTTGGTGTGACCTCCTACATATCATCACAGAACCAATAAGTGTATCATGTGGACATTACCTCTACACACAATGTGTTTTCTTGCAGGTGGAAGTGATCAAAAAGGCCTACATGCAGGGTGAGATCGAGGTGGAGGAGCCGCAGGAGGGCGAAGACGGGGAGGAGGAGCACGCTGCATCTCCTCGCAATGTTGGTCATAATATCTACATCTTAGCACACCAGGTAAGCTGCAACTATCCATAACATTGGCTAGAGCACATGCATAGCCATGTAATATAGCATATGGCCAATGGATTTTCAATGGCCTCACTGACGCTGTCTGTGGCTGCTAAGATTTGTGATGTCTACCACTGTACTAGAATAATAATAATAATAATGATTGTGGATGACATGTATAAAGTGCTTTACAGTGAAAGGGGGAAGCTCATTTCTAGAATTTGGCTAGTATCCCAAACACCCTGGCCAAATTTGTTGTTATTTCCATTACAGCTTTAGTTTAGTGCAAGCAAAGCAATTAAATGAAGCACCAACTTGTAGCCACATGTTATATCAGATGTATTATATCAAAATGGATTTTAAAATTGCATATGGTGGTAATATTATGTCAAATTTGGCCGAAGCCAACTCACCATCACCATCTCCTCGCTTTCAGCCTTCAGGCTTTGCACTGCTCTATAGCAGAGCATCTGTTCAAACCATGATTTAGGTTAACAACAATTACAGTTATGCAACACCCGCTGTCAATCCACACCCCGCAGCCTCGTGGTTGAATGAATGGAACATCTTGGATTGAAAAGAAAGAATACATAGCACGTACTGTACCCCGCTGTGAAATACCAGCAGTGTTGGCTCAGTGGAGTTAACATGTGTACATATTTCAGGCTAACCCTTCCAGTATTAAAAGAAAGAGTCTTTGTGATGATCATATGTCTATCTGTTATCAATTGTTCAATGTTGTTGTCATTTCAGTTGGCCCGTCACAACAAGGAGCTGCAGGCTATGTTGAAACCAGGTGGGACGTACGGAGAAGGCGATGAGGCCCTGGAGTTTTACGCCAAACACACAGCTCAGATTGAGGTCAGTTGTCAGATCCATCTTGCAGCTGAACTGTGTCATTTTGAATCTACCGCTGTCATTTCCTCTTTTAGATGCGGTGTACTCCCACAACCCCCCCCCCCCACTTTACGCTCTATCTAAGATCTGTTACAAGATCTTTGTTTTAGCCTGAGAAGATTCCAGCGTGTTCCTGCATTACAATTGACTTGAGGCATGTGATAGTGTTTTACTCCGCCTGCTCTTGAATCTCATTGTGTACCTTGAACAGAATGACGAGCTCCGTTGGCATGTTTGCACGTTTTCCTGTGCACACTCAATGAGAAGCAGGAATGCTGACTGTTGACAGTGTTCTCATCTTAAGTTGTTGGTTCACTTTATCAGCCTGTTCATTATGTAAACAACCAGAGGTACAGTTTGTACTTTAATAATAACCTTAATCTGAATTATCAAAGCAGCCTTTTTAGCACATGTAGTATGATGACTGAGGTTTACAGAAGGCCAAGGGCTCGCGGTGTAATTCCCCGCCGCAGTGACAGCGGGTGTGTGTGATTGGTGCCTGCTGCTGTGGTTGTGTCCAGATTGTACGGCTGGATCGCACCATGGAGCAGATAGTCTTCCCTGTGCCCAACATCTGCGAGTTCCTCACCCAAGAGTCCAAGCTGCGCGTCTACTATACCACAGAGCGGGATGAGCAAGGCAGTAAGATCAATGACTTCTTTCTGCGCTCTGAGGACCTCTTCAACGAAATGAACTGGCAGAAGAAGCTGCGAGGTACTCAAGAGGCTACTGGTAACCCCAACACCGTTCCTTGTGCGTTGTTCTCCTCAACTCTCTTATCTCCTAGTACCTGGTTTACAAACTTTCCTCTTGCATCCCTCCAGTAACCCCCAAACGCCTGCCACCCCTTCCTCCTTGATACTCAAGCCCCATTCATAAACACGTGCAGTATTCCAGTCTTAGGGGAATTCTACAGGTCAGCATCATGCGTGAACAGGAAGTACATTTTTCCCCATTCATTTTTCTGGCAACTCCTGATCTAATCTCTTCCTTTTCACCACAAGTGTGATCACATGACATATCTCCTTTTAGAGGTATTTCTGTGGCCGATAAACATGTTTGCAGCAATGAAAGCAACACAGATAACCAGCTGTGTGGCATGCAAAAAAAAAAATGGCAACAATTGAAACTACAGCCACATAGTACCTGACACTTCCAGGAACTCTAAATATGAAAACACAAACAAAGAAAAATCACACAACATATTTTAGACTGTAGGATGAGTCTGACCGGTAACTTTAAGCTTAACTTGTTGAGCCATAACAGTCTTGGCCGGAGTAAAATACATTATACCATGTCATGTTTGATTTATGATAAGCAAAATTCCTGGCCACGATGATAACTTACCGGAAAATGGGAAAAGCCTGCTGCTGTTGACGGCCTATGTGTACGGAGACAAAGTATTCACCTGTTAAATCTCTCACCATTTAGCCTGCCTGTGTGAGAATGCACTGTTCTTGGCATCGCTCCTTTTCTTGGCGGTTGGTGACCAAAAAGCTATAGTCTTCAATGACCCTGTCGTCTACAAATTGGGTCTTTACTCCTATTAATTGGAGACAACCTGACCGACAATGTCGCAGGTCACATATATTTAATGGGGCAGCACTGGAGGGATGGATGCAGAGAGAGCATGTAAACCTTGATAAGCAATGAATAAACCCATTTGAAATACAGTACATCATAAGTCAAGTAGAGGCTACAATGTGCTTTACCATATATACCTGTATATATTCCTTAAGGTTGTTAATTAATGTTGTGGCAGTGATGTCAGTTATGCAAGTGTAAGTATAATTGTATATAGTATAATTGTCTGAATGTGGATTGTTATAAACTAGAGACTATAGTATCAGGTTTCCATATTTAAAAGGGGGAAAACTGATTTTTTTCCCTGCAGGACTGAGGGAGAAAGAGAACACAACTTTTTGTATTTTCTGCTCCACACACATGTAGAATGTTGTTTGGTCTCAGAGAAACAGAAGCCTGCCGAAGTCTTTTTTTAGTTGTACAATGTTTTTGGTATTTCTGCTTTATCGGACAATCACAAGAGATGCAGCATGTGATAAAATTCAGGATGTGATACATATACTGTGTCTCAATCAACAGGATGCTCCAGGGATTAATGGGTGGACTTGCTTTGTGTACCTGCCGGTTAAAGGTCGTGCTCAGTCACACATTCTTTACCTCTGACTTGGGGTGAATCATCGGTCAAGTCGAGGCTCTACGAGAAAAGGCATGAGATCAGAAGCAGGACACTGGTTTCCTAAAACCACATAGAAGGGAAAGTGAAAGAAAAAGAAGTGAAATTCGTGAGAAGGGAGGTAAAATTCCCAAGAGGAATTTCATGAATCCCCTTTTTGTTTTCACTTTAACTCATAGACCGTGGTTGTGCAGCCCTGGACACTGCTTTGAGTTTCCCTT